>VDFB02179234.1:42048090-42278486 GCA_007258455.2 Sequoia sempervirens | reverse complement strand
ACAAAATTGATAGATAGAGAAAGAAAACACACTCCTCAAAATAGAGAATACAACAATTGGGATTTGTGTAACAACTACAAATGATTTGTCAAGTCGATGAAGCCCATAGCATGACCTTGGATCTCTACTATGGATTTACACTATGAATTTCTACATAACTCAAGTTTGAGTCTCGTACCAACAAATGAAGTGAAATATTGTTCCAATAAATGAAGTCAATCTAGCTTGAAGAACACTAGAGCTAAGAATATACCACGACATATCATAATATCAAATGTATATTTATAACTAATATCATAGTGTAATATAACATAAATACTTGTACACATTAAGATTAAGATTATGCATTACAAATATGCATTAAGATTATGGGAGATAAGAATATAAAATGACATCATATTTGCATCTAACAAATGACTCCACTATATCGAAAATATTTGTGTCTACATAATTGAATGGACTGAAGAATATATCAAATGATTCCAATAGAGCTTGAATTTATACCACATACTCCAATAAAAAATAGCTCTAATTTATGGAACACATATCATAAATGGGACGATGGACATTTATACCGCATACTCCAATAGATCTCCTAAAGTATATCACAATGTATAAAAAAAAAGAAAAACAATATCATAAACAAAAGTAATGTATATCATCATAGACCACATACATCAAAAAAGTGGATGGATTTTGTAATGCATATAGAAAACAAAGTAACACCAATATCAAAGATTGCTCCTAGATTTCAGAAAATAACATGGGTGTTCATAGAGAATGACATCACCAACCATTTAAATAAAAAAGAGTAACACCACAGACTTTATCCATTAACCAACGTAATCTAAAGCCAAAGAATAACACATAAAAGTCAGTGTATCTATCTCTCCAATGGAGCAAAAGACTTGGCTTATCCAATACGTTGTTGGACTTGAAAGTGCTACATGCCAAGAAGCTATACATACTCTAAATAAAAGTGTAAATACATATAATATTACCATTAGCAAAAATCTATACAGAATAAGATTAAAGAGTCAATGCACATAAAATGCAAATCCCCACGATGGGTGCAAAAATGTAGATACTTTTTTCTGCACTTGCTAAAAAAAAACAAACATTAGTATTGTTAGTCAAATTAAACAAACCAAATAGAGCATCCCTATGAAATAATTAATCATGCTAGATATGCAAACAAGATAAATAGAACCAAAGAAACTAAATGTAAGCATATGAAAGGAAGAAAAAATTCTATCCCATAGTGGGAGTGGTGCTCCTTTGATGTGGAAAGGATTCCCTTTCCCACCCCTTCAAGATAAGCTTCCAATGTGATGAAGATGCAAAGATGAGTGATGAAGTGAAAAATGAGTGTGCCTATAGTGGAAATGTTTAAGATTGTGGATCCATATTTTTAAGAGAATGCTTCTATTTATATGGTTGAAGAGTTGAAGAATGGAGAGATTGGAGGAATGTGGGACTAAAGGAGAGCCAATGAGATTGTGACATTTATCTCAATTCTATTGGATGAAGTTGGAACACATTTTGGGGAATGTGCAAGTAAAGAGGATGGAAGAGAAATAAATGCATATGGTTAGGATTTGAAAGGATGTAAGGAGAAGTAAATGGATATGGTTGAATATGTGAGAGGATGTAAGAAGAATAAATGAGGATGTAAGAGGAGTTAATGAAAGTGTACGAGGTTTTGGAGGGAAATTAAATTAGGAGGTAGTTGGGAGGAATATTCTTTGGAATATGACTTTGTGAGGATAAATAGAGGAATTAGTTAATTAAAAGAATTGATTTTCATGTGCAAGTGGGTTAGTTAATCAAGGGTTGGGTTTGACAAAGGTTGAGTCAAAAGCTAGAGAATGGGTAATTAGGATTAGGAGTTAATTAATCTAGAATTAATTAACTTTGAGGAATTAAGGGATTTGACATTTGATTTAAATAATTTGGTATATTAAATCAGATGAGAGGACTTTAGGAATTTGATTAAATAAATTGATTTATTTAAATCAACATGATGAACATTAGTGATTAGGAAGCGAATTAATCAAATAAACTTGATTACTTAATTAATAGTAGAAATGATGTTAATTGATCAGATTTAAATGCATAGTGTTGATTTGAATGTCTAAATTTTCCCCCTCTTTGAAGCAACATACCAGTTGCATTGGTTCAAAGACTAATGTTTCCAAGATCAAATTTCAAAAATTTCCTATTTTTTTTGGATGCCCCACTATTTCCCCAGCGAAAAGAATTATGATGGTACACCATTCTCTAGCTTTTGACTCAACCTTGATCAAACCCAACCCCTGATTAACTAATCCAATTGCACATGAAAATAAATTATTTTAATTAACTAATTCCTCTATTTATCATCACAAATGCATATTCCTAAGAATATTCCTCCCAACTACCTCCTAATTCAATTTCCCTCCAAAACCTCTTACACTTTCATTAACTCCTCTTACATCCTCATTTATTATTTTTACATCCTCTCAAATCTTCAACCATATCCATTTACTTATCCTTACATAATTTTAAATCCTCAACTATATTCATTTATTTCTCTTCCATCCTCTTTACTTGCACACTCCCCAAAATGTGCTTGTACTTCATCCATTAGAATTGGGACAACTGTCACAATCTCATTGGCCTTCTTTTAGTCCCACATTCCTCCAATCTCTTCATTCTTCAACTCTTCAACCCTATAAATGGAATCATTCTCTTCACAATATGGATCCACAATCTTAAGCATTTCACTATAGGAACATTCATCTTGCACTTCATCACTCATCTTTGCATCTTCATCACATTGGAAGCTTATCAAGGGGCTATGAAAGGGAATCCTTTCCACATCAAAGGAGCACCACTCCCACTATGGGATAAAGTTTGATCTTTCTTTCATATGCTTACATTTAGTTTCTTTGGTTCTATTTATCTTGTTTGCATATCTAGAATGATTAAGTATTTTATAGGGATGCTCTATTTGGTTTGTTTAATTTGACTAACAAAACTAATGTTTGTTTGTTTTTGAGCAAGTGAAAAAAAAAGTATCCACAGTTTACATCCCCATAATTAATTGCACTTAATTAAGAATCTAATTCCCTAAATTATGCTTTCCTATGCTTGATTATTCTCATTTTTTGAAAGGGAAATTGACAATAAACAAATGCTAACAATGATTTAAACACCTTGAGAATTGTGTGTCCTAGATTTAGGTCCAAAGACCCATTCACCCAAGGGAAAATGAGTCTTCATTAAGTGCCAAGACCTAGTTTTTAATATGTTTTTGACAGAGTTTTAATGATTGAAATTCAAGTTTCAAATACCATCTTGTGGAATCTAATTTTTGATAAGTTATATAAACACCTATAAATACATAGCTATTTTATCAATTCAATCTTAATATGCATAATCAAGAGATCACAAGAGTAAAAATTATTGTTAGGAGTATTGAAGAACTTAGATTTATCAAGCATCTATAGCAGCAATCAATATCATATCATAATGTCAAATTTCATGTGTGTTCATGTCATGTTTTTGGAGATAAAATTGTGATGTAGTTTTCAAGCATTCAAGCACCAAATCAAGTGTCAAATTGAGCATCCAATCAAGCCATTTCATGCAATATCCAATCATTAGAGAGATATGTTAGACTTTAGTCCTCTAAGGGTAGCCATTGATGGTTTCATGAGTTGTGACATAGCATTGTTCATTCATCAAATTCTATTCATTTTATCATCATTTCATTATCAAGGTTTAATTACCAAACTAGGGTTTGACTAAGGAAAACCCCTATTCACCAAAAAAAAAAACAAATTTTCCCTCTCTTTGTATGTGCATATTTACAGGTGAAGAAGGAATGAAGATTGATTAAAAGAGCACTTTCAAAAAATTGTCAAAGTTGTCATCATTATTGTCAAGCCATGGAAACCCATTTACATAATTTATTTCTGGCTTTCCAATAGTGGAATTTCTTAGAATCTGGAGTACAGATGTAGGACCAGAGAACTATGAAATCAGATTTTGGATCCCTATATAGAGACCCATTCTCCCTAGGGTGAATCTGTCTCAACAAGACACTCAAAAACAACTTTTGGTGATAGGTGCACATCAATCCTTATATTTTCCTAAAAGTTGTAGCTTTTATTTGTGTTGTCCTTTGATTCTACATTTCAATTTTTATGTCATACAATTGAGTACATTAAGCATTTTATTTTTATCTCTCCAAAGTACATTTTAGTCACATTTATCATTTCTTTTCATAAAGGAAATAGTAGATCCCCTTATAGGGTTGACTCATGTAAAGGTTGAAATTCAATCCTACCTTTGGGGGATTTATTTTCTAATGAAACTAGGGAAAGTAAGTGTGTTAGGTCATCCTTCCATTTTGGTGAACCCTTTCACACATATTACCTTTTTCTATGTTTCATTTTAGTGAATGTGACATGAAATTTTATAACAAGAAATAAATTTTATAACAAAATTTCATTTTGTGCATATCATCAAGTGCATGGTCATTCAACTAATGAATTTAAGGCTTTTCATAATAAAATTCAACATCTTAATGGTTGTGGTGATCTTCTTTGTGTTGATGCACCTATTTCCTCTAATTGATAATGATCTTCATCCTATCATGTTTCCCATCACTTTGTGGCATTAGTTAGCTTTATGTGTCTTGCTCATTTACATTCATGGTGGCACAATATTAGGTGCAAGCATATTTATATTTGTAGCAACATGATAGTCCTTGGTGGTTGTATTTCTCTCTATGCTTGGGGGTAAGGATAACTAGGATTTGGGAGGTGTGCATTCTTTTCAAGGATTCCCCTTCCTATATTTCTACTTAAAATACCAACATATCATATAGTCCCTCATTCATTTTTTTCATGTTCCTTTCTTAGTGATGATAACATACATCTCCTAGAAAGTGTGAAATTTTTATTCAAATTGTGGATTTCCAGATCTATGTGATGTGCCTTCTTTATGGTGATATTATGCTTGATGTTCTACAAGTGTGTGACCTTTCTTGGCATATGAAATTCCTCTTAGTGGTAATGATATGGCTTGCATTCCCTAAGGTGAAAATATTTTATCCCTCATATAATCCTCTCTTGGTGATGTCAAGTGTGATGTTCCCTAAGGTGAGACCTTTCATGTATCAAGCAAAACCCCTTTGATTATCCTAACCCAAAACTAATTCATAGCCATTAAGCATAACACAAATTTTTTTGTGGTGCCTTTATGTCATGAGTATCTAGCATAACATAACTTGCTAGCCTTGTGAAAAAACTTTGACCATTTAGTGTGGCACCTTCTCAAAGTTATTAGGGAGTATAACTTTTGGTATGGTTGATGTATGGGAGCTTGTAGACCTTCCACAAATTTCCCATCACCACTTGTTTTGTGAGTTTGTGCCTTGTAGACGTAGTGTGTGAGCATATTTTTCATGGCCACCTAGCATAAAAAAACTTTCTTTCCTATAGAGCCATGTGTTTCATAAGTGATTTTACATCCTTATGAGTATATTTGATGGATGTGGCATAATACAACTTGTTAGTTTATCCTTTTGCATCAATTTTGACATTGTATGTTTGTGTATATAGTCTTGTTGCTTCATATCATACATTCATGTGTGTCCCTTTCTACTTATGATGATTTACCATGGGATCTTGGACCTTGAGGGCTTGCACAACCCCCTTGATCCTTGTCATCCTATCCCATCAAAATTTGTGTACTTGGACTCCTCTTAACTTATTTATCTACTTTAGTGTGAGTTTGAGCATAGGGATCATCCTCTCACTAAAGTGGGGGATAAATATAGTGTAGAAAAATGTACTCCTTTACATTTTCATACTATGTTTGCATCCCCTTAATTAATTGGACTTAATTAATCTTATAATTTCCTAAATTATGCATTCCTAAGCCTTATTATTTTTGTTTTTAAAAAGGGAACCCAATATGAAACAAATTCTAATAGTAATTTAAACACCTTGGAAATTGTGTCCTAGATTTAGGTCCCAGGACCCATTCACCCAAGGGAAAATGGGTCTTCCTTAAGTGCCAAGACCCAATTTTTAATATGTTTTGGCAGAATTTTAATTATTCAAATTCAAGTTTCAAAAGTCAGCTTATGGAATCTAGTTTTTGATAAATTAGATAAACCTATAAATATATAGCTTTTTTTATCAATTCAAACTTAACATGCATAATCAAGAGATCACAAGAGAAAAAAATATTGTCAAGAGCATTGAAGAGTGGATTTATCAAGAATCTACAACAACAATCAATATCATATCAAAGTTCATGTGTGTTCATGTCATGCTTTTTGAGCTAACATTGTGATGTAGGTTTCAAGCATTCAAGCATCCAATCAAGTGTCAAATCAAGTGTCAAATCAAGCATCTAATCAAGATATTTCATGCAAGATCCAATCTTTACATAGATGTGTTAGACTTTAGTCCTCTAAGGGAAACCATTGAGAGTTTCATGAGTTGTGAAATAGCATTGTTCATTCATCTAATTCTATTCATTTTATCATCGTTTCATTATCAAGGTTTAATTTCCTGGAAACCGAGGTTTGACCAAGGAAAACCATTATTCACGAAAAAAAACAAATTTTGCCTCTCTTTGTATGTGTATATTTACAAGTGAAAATAGATTGGAGATTGATCAAAAGAACAATTTTGCAATGTTTTCAAAGTTGTCATCATTGTTTTCAAGCCAAGGAATCCCATTTATAAAATTTATTTCTAGCTTTTTGATAGTGGAATCTAGTGGAATTAGGAGTGAAAATTAGGGACTAGAGGATTGTGAAATAATATTTTGGATCCCTATACAGAGACTCATTCACCCTAGAGAGAATCTATCCCAATAAGACACTCAACATCCACCTTTGGTTACAGGTGCACATCAATTTCTCCTTCTCATATCTACCTAAAAGTTGTAGTTTTTGTTTGTGCTATCCTTTAAATCTGCATTTCAAGTTTTATGTCATACAATTTATTACATTAGGCATTTTAGTTTTATTTCCCTAAAGTGCATTTTAGTTACATTTGTCATTTTATGTCATAAAGGAAATAGTACATCCCCTAATAAGGTTGACTCACCTGAAGGTTGAAAGTCAATCCTACCTTTGGGAGATCTCTTTTTCTAATAAAACTAGGAAAAGTGCGTTAGGTCATCCTTCCATTTTGGTGAACCCTTTCACACCTATTACATTTTTCTATGTTTCAATTAAGTATAGAAAAATTTAAATAGGAGGGAAAGTGTTAAAATGGAGTAGAAAATCTAAAGTTGTGAAATCACTAGTTGCAATTGATGACAAAAGTCATTTCACTAGAGTAGTTTCAAAAATATTATGGTGAAAAAAATAATGGATATATAATAAGTAATTAACTTATAATATAGATAGAAATATATTTTTAATATTTATTTATTTTATTGTTCCTTTTCAATGTTTGATCTATCATTTTTGGTGTTTTAAAAGTTATAGGAAAGGAACATTTTATTTGTAAACCATATTTTGAGGGATTGAATCTCATGGTAAATATTTAATTTATTCATTTCATGACTAATGTATATAAATATGTAGGGTTTCAAAGAGAAAATTCATGTTATATGTGTTTTGGAGCTAGTCACAACAATTTTAAAGCTCTATTCTCACCCTAGAGGCATTGCAACACTTGTAGTAGACCAAGATATAGTGGCAAGAGAAATATGTGTTAAATCTTTATTAATTTTCTTATCTTTAAGGGTTTCTCTAGGTTCAATATTTGTGTCTGAATTATGTGTGCATACCTTTGTAATTTTTATTTTCTAGCATGCACTTTTTTGAGTTCTCAAACCTAGTGAACATATTTTGTTGTTTGAGTATCCAATTTGTGGTAGAGAAAATAATGTTTGGAGGTGTTTATATGGTTAAAAAAATGAATCCATTGTTGATGAGTAGAGTGTAAAATATTTATTTTTTTATGGATCAAGTGGTAGAAAAGTAGTTCTTTCTTTTGGAAAAAATATTTTTACAATATTCTCAAAGTTATTTCCTCAATATTGAGTGGAAGTGATAATGTAGTCCCAATTGAGCTTGAAATTAGAACTTTGTAACTAACAAAGACAACTAGAATTGAAAGAGAGGAGGATATTGGAGATATTAGTTGTAGTAACAGAAAAAGTAGCCTTTTTCCTTGCTTGCTTGGATAACTGACATTAAAATTGAACAAATGGTGTCTTGGACTAGTGTTGTAATGTCTTGTAAAAATTCACACTATTTTAAGACCTTTATTTAGCTAAATTATGCTTTAATTGATCCTTTTCAAGGGTGTTGTGAAGTTTTGTAACACACTTTGACACTTTTCTAGGATTTAGTTGCTTAATTAAGCGTTTTTTCCCCCTTACTAAATAAAATATGCATAATGTGTGCCTTGTTTAAGTGTTGTAAAGAATTTTAAAGAACTTTCAAATCTATCTAGGTGGTCTTAATTCATTGTGGTTAAGTGGAGTCATTAACCCCCCTTTTAGGCCTTGATTTCGACACTTCCCAAGGATCTTTCTTGACAAGCATAAATTAAATATCAAATTATTTCATTGGGAAGTAAGTTGAGCTAGGACCCATTTGGCATCAGTGGTGAATGGTCCCTCTCTTAACATAACCCCCCATTTTTGGTGATATGTAATTAGTTTTTAACCTTCTTTCAACTTCCTGAAGCTCGGTCCTGGAAACTTAGCAAGGACCCATTTTCCTTTTGTGGTGAGTGGGACCTCCCTTAATCAGACCTTAATTTTTGAATTTCATTTTAGTGGGAATTTAATTATCTTTCTTTCTAGATCTGGTGTCAACATTAGTTCTTTGAATTTCGGGGTTAATCTCCTAATTTAGTATAAATAAGAGGTTAATTCACATTGTTTCTCCTAGAAATTTAGTCTAAGAAATCCTAAACATTTAAGCTTCAAGTGATAAAGAATTAAAGCATTTTAAAGGCATTACAAGTCATATTTCAAGTCATTATTGCAGCAATTCAAGGATCATATCATCATGGCAAGGTTCTAATTGCATCATTTCATATCTATGCTTCATTATCTTATTTCTTCCTTTAGTTTAATTACCTACAAGGGATTTGACTGAGGAAAACCCCCATTCACTAACAAATCAACAAATTTTTTGTTCTTGAGTGTGTTATTATAGATTTATAGGCTAGAGCAAGATTTGGAGCAAAGTTGTCAAAATTGTCAAAGTTGTAAAGTTTTCATTCAAGCGCAAGATCATGGAAAGAGCTCTATAGAACTGAATAATTCCTTCCAAAAATTGATAATAGGGTTTTAAAGAGTGCAAACATCAAAGTATAGGATCCTAAAATCAGTTTTCTAAAACCCTAAAAGGACCATTCACCCTTGAAGGCGAATGAGTCCTCCATAGAACAAAAACAACAAATTTCTAGACAAGTACACAACTTTTTACACTCTAAAAACATTCCTCATAGTTGTTATAATAGTTAGGGTCATTTTATAATTGTTATTTGTATCTTATTTTGTATAATTGAAGTGATATTGGCTTGGAAAAACAAGTGATCTATCTCATTTTTGGGATAGATCCTATTTTCCACCTAATCATTTTTGGTGAACCCGACCTTTTCAACATTGCACTTTTCTGAATTTTGGAGTCTTTCATTGCATTTCAAGTTAAAAACTTGAATTCTTTACATTTAGATTTTCATTGAATTATGTTTTATTCTTTTGCATTTAAACCTTGCATATCATATAGGGTTTAGATTTACATTGTTTTGCACTTCGTAAATCAGAAAAATACAAAAATAAAGTAGTGATTTTGCATCTCATTTAGATTTCATTCAATTACATTTGAAAATTAAAAAAAATAATTGCATTTCAATCTAGGTCTTACATTTCATCTTTTTATTTCATTTTTACATTCAATTTCTATAAAATCTGAAGTTGCATTTCATTGTCTACAACCTAAAACTGAAAGATAAATCTAAGAACTTGCAAACCATTAAAAAAAAATTAAAAAGACCTTACGAGGACCCATTCACCCTTACTTGTGAATAAGTCCTTGATTAGGTCTAACCTAAAGCTTCTGGTAGCGAAAAAGACATTAAAATTGAATTTGAAATCCATAGAAAACTCCTAGAAAGACCTAACCAGGACCCATACACCCTTACTGGCGAATGAGTTCCTGTTAACCATAGATCTATAGTTTCATGACATTAAAATATAAATTTCTAGCTTATGTTTGGTGCATTCATCTTGTTGTTTTAGTTTTCAGATTTGTTGTTTCATCAAATTCATTACATTTACCTTAAATTGTTTCATTTTAGTGCATTGTAAAAATTCTAAATTGCATAAAAACATTTCATTTTCAGCTTATTGCATTGTTTAATCATAAATTTACATTTCTTAGGATCTGAAAATTACATTTCATTATGGGATATTGCATTGCTATTCTAGTGTTTGGACAATAGGTTTGTAAAACTTGCATGAGCTTTACAACTTGGTGTCCTATTCACAAGACTATTATAAGACACTCATGTCATTCAAAAATCTCTCACTTGTCATGGATCTTGGGTGCTCTAACTCTCTTTCTGATAGTGTTGAGAATAAACCCTCCATGGCTCATAATTTGCATACCTCATTTCCCATGACTTCACTTCCCACAACCAATTTCCTTAACATTCCCAACACTGTCCATACCATTACCACTTCCACTCAAGCTTCGAGGTCTACTCAAAGTCAAGGTGGAATTACAATTCCCTCATCTGCAATAGCATTTCCCATCCCTACATACACTAGAACACAACCTACAACAACATTCCAACCCATGACAACATTCCAACCTATAGAAACATTACAACCTATAGCAACATTTCAACCCAAAAATACCATTCAACCAACCACAATAGTCAAACCAACTAGCATTGTAAACACTTCCATAGGTATTCCCATAGGAAATGCTTCAAACATAATAATACCTCAATAATCCACCTTCAATATTCTACAATCCACTAGCCCTCCACATACACACACTACACCACCTTATTCCCTTCAACCTTATAACCAAAATCACCCTCTCATTAATTCACTTTTACAAACCATGACATCCCTTCAACAATAAGTGGAAATATTACAAGAAAACAATAATGGTCAACCTTTGCAATACATCAATTTTACCCCGTTTTCCCTTGACATATTAAGAGTGTGAATGCCAAAAGGTATAAAGGTCCCTCGATTTGAGAAATATGGTGGGAAAGAAGATCTTGTAAGCCATGTTTCCACCTTCACAACCTTGTGTAGTGATTTCATCTTTGAAGTTAAATTTTTGGCTAAGTTATTCCCTAGATCCTTGAAGAATACTACTTTAGAGTGGTTTTCATCTTTACCGAACAATTCAATTGGTTCATTCAATGAACTCATTGATGCCTTTTACAACTACTTCCATATTCACATGGGTCCCAAGATGACCCTTGTGGATATAATGACATGCAAGCAAAGGAAGATAAAAAAAGTGATTGATTTCATAGGAAGATATCAAACACTTTATTCACAAGTAAACATTAAGATTCATGATGCTGACCTTCAAAGAATGTTCATTGCCAACTTACAAGATAAAATCCAAAATAAACATGAAATGTTAAGGTTTCCATCCTTCACACAACTATGTATAGCCCTTCGTGACCATCAAAACTCGACTAGTGGTTGTGATGTGAAAAATCCACCTAGTTGTCCTGAAAGGACTAAATCCTCAACTTAAAACAGCTATCAATCATTCAAGAAAGAAAATAAGGGATTTTGAAAATTAAAAGTTCCTCAAACAATTCAACAAAACAATAATCAAGTGGTTGCTACTTTCAGGGATAGGAGAGAGATTTTACACCTTTACTCGATACCCTTCACAATATCATGTTGTAACTCATTGACAAGAACATGCTTATGTTACCTCCTATTAGAGAATGTGACCCTACTATACCATTTCCTAAAGGATTTAAAAAAAGTGCTTATTGTCATTACCATCAAACAAATGGAAATAGTATAGAATATTGTAAGCATCTTAAACATCTTGTGTAAGACCTTATTGATTCTAATCATTAACTAATTAGAGGTGTGAATGAACAAGGAAATAAGTATGTAGCTCCTCCTAATCAAAATTTGAAAATATTTACAAATCCCATGCCTAAACATAGTATTTCATTTGTCAAAGCTAGTGAAACGAAGATTGATGTGATGAATGTTGACACAAATGATGACAATATGAAAAAAATTAAACATCCCATGAAAAATGTGATGGAATTTATAAAATATAAACCTCATAAGTGCTTGAATAAACAACCAGTTCACATTGCTTTCTCACAAAATGACATACCTAAATGTGCACTTGATGGTCCTCTTTACATAGCTGGCGAAATCAATAATAAGCCCACTAATGGGATATTGATTTATCCTATCTGTGGAGAGAATGTGATCACATAAGAATTCTTATATGTGCATGAGCTATCTCAAGATACATATGAAAATCCCAAAGCATGGATCAAGACACATAATGGATATGCTTTCCCTATGATAGGCTCGATAGATCTCTCTTTAAAAGTAGGACCGAAAACATTAATAGTCTCATTCTCCATCATCTCACAATCAGACTAATTTTGTGTGAAGCTAGGTCATCCATGGCTTCACTCCATGAATGTCATCCCTTCAATTGTGTATAAATGTCTAAAGTTTCCATTTGGAAATAACATCTTCACTATGCATCGTAGCAGATTCCATCCTGCTTCGACAAAAGGGAAATTTTCACTAGATTACTTTTGGCCCAAGCCTATGAAACCTATCAAGCCTCATGAAGATTTATTTTTCTTATCATATCAAAAATTCAAGGGAAATAAAATAGAAGAACTTTCCTTTCGTAAAATGCCTTAGCCTATGACCAAACTAACTATCCTTGATGAGACAATGATTGAAACAAAAATAATTCTGAACATATAAGAAAAAATTATAGAAAAACCTCTTGCAATTTCCCACAAGAGATCACGAAATAGTACAAACAATCCCATTGTACCTCTTAGAGTCAAACAAGTTTACAAAGTCAAAGTGAACACGGTTGAGAAACCTATTGTTGTTCCCTCTAGTCCCCCTGAGGAACAAAAGAAACCTATGATTGACAAACCCACTCTTACACAAAAGAAAATTGACAATAAACTAAAAAGAAATTGAAGTGATAGAGAGAATAGATGTAGACACAGTGCTATTTCTTGTAGATTACACACACATGAAAACAACAATAACATAGAAAATCAAAATCTGAACCTAGCTGAAGCAATGCATGATGATTCTCAATCCTCACCCCAACATAAACAAAAAACATTCTGTGGACATTGTTATTCGACCTCCTACTATGATTAGTTTAGATGATGACATTGATATTGTAAAAAATAATGAAAAAGTGCATGAAGAGTTGAATACATTATTTTCTTCTTCTATGAGCTTAGATGACAAATATCTTAATAAGAGTGTTGAACTTGGTGCGTGTCCTAGTTCAACACATGCTCTTGTCCCTTTTGCTAGTTTCTCACCTTTTGTTTATACCAAAAGAGATTGGGAGGTGGATGACTTGCTTTAGGTTGACTCACCTGTGCCTTAATAGTATTTTTCATTTTTCATTTTTATTTTTGTTTGATTGTATGTGTGTAATGTGATCCCTCGTGATGTTTGGTTTGATGTTCCTCTCTCTTTTTGTGCATTCTTCTATATGTTCCTTCATTCTTCTCTATGTTTTTATCATTTTATTTTTTCTTGTGTTTTCCTTTTGGGGATGACACAAGGCGTTGAGACATTTATGTCTCTTCCATGTTGACCAAAATTTTTTTCTTTCTCTTTTCTATTTTTCTTGTGTTTTCCTTTTGGGGACAATGAAAGGCATCAAGACATTTATGCCTCTTCCATGTTGACCCAAAAGTTTTTCTTTCTCTTTTTCATTTGTCTTGTGTTTTACTTTTAGGGATGATGCAAGGCATTGAAACATTCATTTTTCTTCCATGTTGACCTGAATGGTGTTTCTTTGTTTTCACTTTCTTTGTGTCATTCTTCCAATTCTGTGAGTATTTGGGGAATGATGACAGTTCCATGCTCTATGAAAACATTGCAACAAAGACATACTAACCCCAAATCCATAGATCCCTTATGTGTTTATGGGGGCAACCCTTCCTTCCTATTTCATGACATAGCTTGCTTTAGAAACATATGACTTGGCATAGGGTTTTCTGAGGAATGCTCTCATGTATTAGGATAAAAACTTTGGCTAATTTAAAGTAATTGCTCATAGTGATGGTGTAGCAACCGCTTTAAAGTGGGGGCATACAATGATGACATCTTTTGGAAAATTTCATGGTGTCATTTTCCTATTTTCTCATGATGTTTCCTCTTCTTGGTGGTGTCATTAAGTTTGATTCCATCAAAGAGTGTACGATCCACTATCATGGCATGATGTGAACGAGGCATCCCATGGGTGATTTGACACCTTGATTTTCCCTCTCTTGGAGACATTAGGCACAATGCTCCCTAAGAGGAAGACTGTTACACGAACAAAGGAAAATCCTCTTTAGCAAAATTTTTACATGACATTCAAAAAAAATTTACAAAGCATTTTCATTGTGGTGCCTTATCAAAGTTGTTGGGAGGATGAATTTTGTATGGTATGAGAGGCTAATTCAAATATCTCATTTTCCACCTCATTGGGATAACTCATCTAGTGGAAAGGCTAAGGTTCCACTACTCCAGACTGAGCATAAATATTTTGGAAAAAACTCATCCCGTGGATGACCTGAAGCTTCATGGCCCTAGAGTGAGCAACATATATTATGGAAAAACAACTACCGCCTCACATTGTCTTGAATCAGTTGTGCTTTATCCTTTGTTTTTACTTATTTTTGGCCTTTGATAGGGTATGATCATGTATCTATGTTATTGCTGCATACTTATGCGTCTTGGATGTCTAATTTACTATGAGTTTGACATGGGGTCATCCTCTCACTAAAGTGGGGGAAAAGTGTAGTAACAGAAAAAGTAGCCTTTTTCCTTGCTTGATTGGATAACCAATATTAAAATTGAAAAAATGGTGTCTTGGACTAGTGTGTAATGTCTTGTAAAAATTCACACTATTTTAAGACCTTTATTTAGCTAAATTATGCTTGAATTTGTCCTTTGCAAGGGTGTTGTGTTGTAACACACTTTCACACTTTTCTAGGACTTACTTGCTTAATGAAGCCTTTTGGGACCTTTCCTAAATAAAATATGCATAATGTGTGCCTTGTTTAAGTGCTATAAAGTGTTTTAAAGAACTTTCACATTTATCTAGGTGGTCTTAATTCATTGTGATTAAGTGGATTGATTAACCCCCCTTTGAGGATCAAATTATTTCATTAGGAAAAATTTGGTCCTGGTAAGTTGATCCAAGACCCATTCACCCTTAGTGGTGAATGGGTCCTCTCTTAACAGGGCCCCCTTTTTCTAGTGATCTGGAATTGGTTTTTAACCTTCTTTTAGCTCCCTGAAGCTCAGTCCTAGAAACTTAGCCAAGACCCATTCACCTTTGGTGTCGAATGGGTCCTCCCTTAATGAGAATGTAATATCTTTTTTTCTAGATCTAGAATCAGCCTTATTTCTTTGAATTTCAAGGTTAATCTCCTAATTTAGTATAAATAAGGGGTTAATTCACATTGTTTCTCCTAGAAATTCAATCTAAGCAATCTTAAGCATTCAAGAATTCAAGTGATTAAGAATTAGAGCATTTTCAAGGCATTACAAGGAAGATTTCATGTCATTATTGCAACAATTCAAGGATCATATCATCTTGGAAAGGTTTTAATTGCATCATTTCATATTCATGCTTCATTATCTTATTTCTTCATTTTCTTTAATTACTTACAAGGGGTTTCATTGAGGCAAACCCCCATTCACTAAAAAATCAACAAGTTTTCTATCCTTGAGTGTGTGATAGCAGATTTATAGGTTGGAGCAAGATTTGGAGCAAAGTTGTCAAAATTGTGAAAGTTGCAAAGTTGTCATTCAAGGTGCAAGATCAGAGAAAGAGCTCTACATAATTGAATACCGCCTTCCAGAACTTGATAACAGGTATTTCAAGAGTGTAGACATCAAAGTGCATGATCTTGAAATTATCTTTCCAAAACCCTAAAAGGACCCATTCACCCTTGAAGGAGAATGAGTCCTTCATAGCTCAAAAACAACTTTCTGGATAGGTACACAACTTGTTACACTCTTAAAACATTCATCATAGTTGCTATTGTAATGATGGAAAAAGATCCCCTCAATTTGGACTTGATTTAGTGTTGTAATATGCCTAACATATTCACATTAGGTCTTTGGCCCTTGTGAACTAATGGATTTAAATGGTATCTTGCCAAAGTGTTGTGAAGTGCTGTAACACACTTTCACACTTTTCTAAGGTTTTATTGATTAACTGAGCTTAATGACCCTCTTTTTAATCAAAATAAATCTTAATCTTACCTTATTTGAAGTCTTGTAATGCACTTTCACACTTTTCTAGGCTTGTCATCAATAACCAGACTATCTTATGCTTTAATTGGCCCTATTTTGCATCCACAAGCCTCATGTATTGCATCTGTTCGAGGATAATCCTAACACCAATCAATAACCAATCATAATTTAGGTGTTTCTGGCTTATGTGACCCATATTTAATGATCTGGGATTCATTCGCCCTCTTGGGCGAATGGGTCCCACTTAGGTTTTTGCATCCCAAACTAGTTTTCACACATTTCTAAGCACTTTTGGTTTTTGGCCACATACATTATGCTTGATGGGACTCATTCACCACCTTGGGAAAATGAGTCCTGTGTCGACCAAAATAAAATTTAACTCAAATTTCTGGTGGGATTTTATTCTCCTAGATTTTATGTTGGCTTATAGTGTTGTAATTTTGGGAATTCTTGCATAATTGGGTACAATTACAAGGTTCCTTCACTCATATTCACACCTAGCATTCAAGAGATCATTAAGCATTCACAAGACCATTCAAGAGAATTCAAGAGCATTCAAGGGCATATTTTCAAGCATTTTAGAGCATTCTTCAAGTGTCAAGCACCATGTCAAAGATTTCATCCATCATGTTTGTTTATAACAATTGCGGTGTAGGGTTTATTATTCAAGCAAGTATTTCAAGCAAGATCATCATCATTCAAGCAATAGTCAAGAACCACATTCATTGTGACCATTTCAAGCATATTTGTAGCACCTTATTGCTAGGGTTTAGTGAGCTGTGACATTTTATTTTGTTTATTCATCATTCTCCATTCATATTTTCTTTCATTTCAAGGTTTAATTACCACCAAGGGGTTTGACTAAGGAAAACCCCTATCCACTAACCCAAAAACATTTTTTCCTCTCCTTTGTGTGTGATTTGTAGGTCTAGGTTGTAGATTTCCTAAGGAGAAAGACTGAAGAAAAGTTGCAAATCATTCAATGTTGTCAAAGTTGTCATCAAGCCTTGGAGAACATTGGAGAAGGCCTATAGGTTGTGAATTAGAGATTTTGATCCAGAAACCAATCGAGAACAACAAAGCAAAAAAAGAAGAGTAGGATCAACTTTTTAAGTTGTAGAAAATCCCAATTGGATTGATTCACCACTTCTAGCAAATGAGTCCCTATTTTAGTATATTTTTAGGATTTTTCATATATGGATACCCTTTTGGTAGAAACCTATTCCTATACAGTTTCCTAGAATCAAGAATGATTTTCCCAGCTTGGAAAATGAGTCCTAGCTAGCCTTGAAAACAAAATTTCTAGTGATTCAAACCTCCATTCAGTCTTCTCAAGGTTCCTAGGTGCACACTTTCTATCTTGCAATTTTTTGTGTTGTTTCATTCACTTTTCTAGGTCATTTAGTGTTAGTTTGCATTCAACTAGGTTTTTGCATTTCATCTTGCATATCATTGTCTTTTCTAAGTTTAAACTTGGTGGTGAACCCCTCATTAGATCATATTTAGCCCCTAGGACAACCCTATTACAATATTTCTTTCTCTTTTACATTGAGATCTTTAGGGTTACCCTTTAATGAAATTGGAAGTGTGGGTATGCTCTATGTCCTAAAGCATATGATAGTATCTATCCAAAAAATACACCATTTCATTTTGGTGAACCTGCATTTAGGACATTGAAATTCTAGTTTGGTGTGCATTTTCATCCTAGATTAGGCTTGCATTAACATTGCATTAAGATTTGCATTATATAACTTGCATTTTAGGGTTTCAAATTTTGCATTAGTGAAAGATAATATAGCTAGAAATTTTGCATCCAATTTCATCAAAAATCATTCAAATTCTACATTTGCATCTTAGATACATATCATACAACATAGAAAACATAAAAACCAACTATTTTTTTTGAAAATTTTGAAAAAAATCATTATTGGGACTCATTCGCCACCTTGGGTGAATCAGTTCCTTTGCATATTTTGCATGCTACATTTTCTAGCATTCAAAACACTGTTTCTGAGTTTCTATTTGCTGTCATTTATTTTCTATTTCATTTTCCAGAATTTTTGTTACAAGAATTTCATTGTTCTTATCTTATATTGCATTTACATTTACATTGCAATTAGTAGCCCTTGTATGAGTATTTGGTGTACTATTTCTAATACTATAGGTAGAAAAAGTTTGAGACTCATGTCATCCCATGATAGTACAATCATTGTGGATGTTAGGTTGTCAAGCTCTTTCACTCCTAGTATTGATATTAGTACACTAGGTATGGACAATACCTTTAGTAACTCTTTACCTTCAAGTAGCATGCAAGTTGAACCAAGGAATGCTAGTATGCTATAAGAAAACATAATTCAAATTAATGAGGACCTAGAAAAATTAAAAAATCAAGTGCAAAATTACAACATTTCAACTACTTTCATTCCCACTATAGATAACATTCATCACATGCTTGAAAGTGAAGATGGCCTTGACCTTGTGAAAAACATAGTGCAAATCTTTGGAAAACATCTCACTCCAACCACTAGTTGTCCTTTACCAACAAGCAATTTCAAAAGCCAAGAAAGAACTCAAATTCCCCCTCCCACAACAATTGCCTCAATACCTATGTATACCACTCCTCAAGTCACAAAAATAATGCAGCAAGTTAGTAATGTGATTCATTCCTTGGGTATTCTAGCTAGCATCCATAGTTCCTATGTGGCATCACAAGTCATATCTCCTACCATCTTACCACCTATAAGCATTCCATTCACTTGTCCTTCAAACACACACACTCCCTCACCATTTTCACTTCCATCTCATAACACAACTTTTACAAACCTTTTCGTCCCTTCAAAAGAAAATTTCTACCATCAATCAAAGTCAAAATGGTCCACCTACCTATTATGTCAAAAACAATCCAATTTCCTTGGAGATATTGTGAACAACGATGTCACAAGGTGTAGAGGTGCCTAGATTTGAGAAATGTGGAGGGAAGGGAGATCATTCTAACCATGTTAATGATTATACTGCCTGATGTAGTGACTTTGTCCTTGATGATAAACTTTTGGCAAAAAATTTCCCTAGATCATTAAAGACATCACCTTGGAATGGTTTTATTCCTTACTGAACAAATCAATTTTTTCATTCAATGAACTTGTTGAGGCATTTATCAACCATTTCCAAGTGCATGGGTATGTGCAGGATCGTCATGGAAAAAATAGGCCCTTAAGTGGCGAAAAATTCAGAAAAATTAGAGTTAGGAAACTTGAAATAAAAATTTGAACAAGTTATCTATATTATTTCAAAAATATGTAAGAATAGAATTTATAGAAAATTGAATGTAGATTTTAAACTACTAGGTTTATTTAAAAAAAAAATCTATTTGGTGAAAATTTGAAATTTCAAGGAAAAAATAAGTAGGTGTCTGTTTGACCACCCTAACCATAATAAAATGATAATATTCTTTTATAAGATTCTAGATATAAGTAGATGAATCATTTCTTGATGTGATGCATATTTTTTTGTAATTTTTTTCCAAGTAAATAATTAATTATTATTATTTTTTATTAAAATTTTAAAAAATATAAAACTCATATGTTTGACCACCTTAACTTGGTCAAAACTTCATGAAATTCAAATATTTATTTTTAATCCTATAGTATGTGAAGCATCTAATTTGACGCATGTTTGGATTCAAAAATATGATACTGTTTGAAAGCTATAGATATTTTTCAATCAGCCTATCAATGAGGACTTTAGTGGGTATGTGCAGGATCATCATGGAAAAAATAGACCCTTAAGTGGCGATTTTTTTTGAAAAATTAGAGTTAAGCAACTTGACGTAAAAAAATTGAATAAGTTATCTATATTATTTCAAAAATATGTAAGAATAAAATCTATAGCAAATTGAATGTAGTTTCTAAACTACTAGGTTTAAATTTTTTAAAAATGTATTTGGTGAAAATTTGAAATTTCAATGCAGTAGACTTAAATTTCAAGGAAAAAATAAGAAGTAGGTGTTTGTTTGACTGCCCTAACCACAATAAAATGATAATATTTTTATAAGATTTTAGATATAAGTAGAGGACTTATGTCCCGATGTGATACATATTTTTATAATTTTTTTCCAAGTAAATAATTAATTATGAATTTTTAATTAAAACTTTTAAAAAATAAAAAACTCGTATGTTTGACCACCTTAACTTGGTCAAAACTTCATGAAATTCATTTTTTCTTAATCCTATAGTTTGTGAAGCATAGAATGTGATACATGTTTCAGATTCAAAAAATGTGATACCATTTGAAAGCTATAGATGTTTTTCAATTAGCCTATCAATCAGGACTTTAGTCATAATTCAAATAGAAAATGAATAATAATTATTTATTAAATTCAAAGTAAAGCATAATTTATATTGGTGGAAAGCTAAGAATCTCCTTTAAAAACCCTTTTCATTTCATCAATTTTGGGTAAAAAAAGTCATCACGATATACCCTACACATACCCATCATATCACCACTTTTTGGCCCATAATGATCCTGCACATACCCTAGTTGTAATTAAAATAGAAAATAAATATAATTATTTATTAAATTCAAAGTAAAGCATAATTTATATTGGTGGAAAGCTAAGAATCTCCTTTAAAAACCCTTTTCGTTTGATCAATTTTTGGTAAAGAAAAAAGTCATTAGCCACATACCCTACACATACCCATCATATCACCACTTTTTGGCCCATCATGATCTTGCACATACTTGCATATGACTCGTAATATGACCTTGGTCAATTTGATGAGATGCAAGCAAAAAGAAGAAGAAAAGATAACTGGCCTTATCTCATGCTATCAATCACTTTATTCCCAAATTGATGTCAAGGTTCCTGACCCTCACCTTCAAAAGATGTTCATAGAAAATTTGCAAATCAAGATCCAAGACAAGATTACCATGATGAAATTCTCATCCTTCATGCACTTGTGTATTTCCCTCCATGATTATCAAAATTCAGTTAGTAGTTGCAACACAAAATCCACTTCTAGCCGAATCGAGAAATTTGAGCCCGTAAATCAAAACAATTCCCAACCTTTTTGGAAGAAAAATAAAGGGTTTCTTCAGTTCAATCCCCCTTGACAACCAACTCAGAATGTCAATAACCAAGTAGCTGAGCTATTAAAGCCATGATACCCTTTATCTATGGAGACCTAAAGAGACAATTCACTCCCTTACATGATACCTTTCATAACACAATGTCCCAACCTGTAGAATAAAAAATGATTACCTTTCCTATCGTCAAAACACCCAACCCTAATAAGATTTTACCACCAAGCTTCAAATCAAATGCTTATTTCCACTACCACTAAAAAAATGGACATGACCCAAAACATTGTAAGCGTCTGAAAAATATCGTGCAAGACCTCATTAATTCTAGCCATCTTTCTATTGGAGGTGTTAGTAATCAAGGAAATAAGTTTGTTGCCCCTCCTAACCAAAACTTGCAAATTTTCATCAACCCCATGTGAAAACATAATATTTCATTTGTCAAGCCCAATGAAACTACAAAGAATGATGTGATGAATGTTGACATAGATGATGATAACAATGATCCTATGCAACATGATTCTATAGATAATGATCCTCTGGATGACATGATAGGAGTGATAGATGTCATTCAGGTCATAAGGGTCGAACTAAGAATCCTCTTGATATTTCTTTCTCCTCTAAGGATATACTTAAACGCGATCCCAATGGTCCTCTTTACATAGCTGACCACATCTATGATAAGACCACTAATGGGATATTAATAGATATTTCTTGTGGAGAGAATGTGATCACCGATGATTTTTTACTCTTGCATGAGCTCTATCATGATATATACAATAAATCGAAAGCATGGATCAAGGCACACAATGGATTTTCTTTCCCTATGATGGGATTGATTACTCTTCCCTTGTAAATAGGACCGAAAACATTAGATGTCTCAATCTCCATCATCCTGTAGTCAGACCAATTTTGTGTGAAGCTAGGCCATCCATAGCTTTGCTCCATGAAATTTTTCCCTTCGCTTGTGCATAAATACATAAATCTTCCCTTTGTCAATGAAATATTCGCTATCCACCATATTGGCTTCAACCCTTTGTCATCCAAAAGATATTTTTCCTTAGATTCCTTTTGGAATGAGCCCATGGAATCTATAAAACCACATGAAAACTTGTTTTTCTTGTCCTATCAAGAGTTCAAGGAAAAGAAAATATCAAGACTATCCCTCCAAAACATGTCCTTATCTACCTTTGAGCTTACTGTCCTTGATGAAACCATGCTTAAATCTAAAGAATTATGAAATAACCAAGCCCAACCCAAGAAAAAACCTTCACTTACCTCATACAAATGACCAAGAGACAATGAAAACAACCTCGTCACACCTCCTAGAATAAAAAAAGTTTAAAAATTCAAAGAGAAAGTGGTTGAACAACCTCTGATGGTTTCTTTCATTCCTCCCTTTAGGGAAGGAAAGAAACCTATGGTTTAGAAACCAACTCCTACACAAACACAACTTTAAAACAAAACAAAAAGGAATAGAGGTGCTAGAAAGCATCAGAACAAATGTCATTCCCTTGCTCGTAGGTTACATGAACTAAACAAAGAAAATCAAGATCCAAACCTGACTGAAGCAATGCATGATGAATCTACACTCCCTTCCCTAGAATAAAAAAATCCAATACAACCACAAAAATAGTTGAATTCTTCCATGGATATTATCCTTTTACCTCCTATTGTGATTAACTTGGATGATGATGATGAGGTTGCCAGAATTGATGAAGAGGTGCATAATGAATTGAACACATTGTTTTCCTCTTCCATGAGCTTAGATGATAAATCTCCTTCAAAGAGTGTTGAACTTGGTACTTCTCCTAGTTTAGAACTTGCTTTTGTCCCTTTGGCTAGTTTCCCACCTTCAGTATACAAGAACATGATTGGGAGGCAGATTACCTTCTTTAGGTTGACATGCTAGTGCCTTACTAGTCTTTGGCATTATTTCATTTTCTTTTGTGTGATTGCATGTGCATGATGTGATCACCCGTGACATTTTGTTTGATGTTCTCTCTCTCTCTCTCTCTTTATGATATTCCTCTATTTGTATCTTCGTTCTTCTCTATGTCGTGCACCACTTTTCCTTTATTTCTTTTTCATTTGTCTTGAGTTTTCCTCTTGGGGTTGACACAAGGCATCAAGACATTCGTTTCTCTTCCATGTTGACCCAAAATATTTTTCCTTTATTCATTTATTCATTTTTATTTTGTTATCCTTTTAGGGATGACACAAGGCGTCGAGACATTCACGTCTCTTCTATGTTGACTTGAAAGGATTTTTCTTTTTTTGTCAATCTCTTTGTGTCATTCTTCCAATTCTATGTGTATTTGGGAGATGATGACAGCTCCAAGCTCTCTAAAAACATTGTAGAAAGAACTTACTAACCCCAAATCCATATATCACTTATGTGTGTTTGGTGTTTTCATTTTGGGGGCAATCCCTTTTCTCTTTTTTTTTTCTCTTGAATGATGTCGCTTTACTTGGAAAGATATGACTTGGCATAGGGCTTTCCAAGTTAGCTCTCATGTCTTCTTTTTTGTTTTCATTTTTTATTTGCTACATTAAAGTAATTTCCCATAGTATGGTGTTTAGCACTTTCTTTAAATTAGGGGTATACATTGGAATTATTCTTTTGCATTTTTTTCCCTTTTCATGGTTCTTCGTGTAGTTTTCTTGTTTCATATGATGCATTTTTTGCTTTGAAGATGACATTGGGTGTGATTTCCTTTAGGAGCATGATCTCTATTAACATATTACATTTCTCTTGGTGGCTTGATGTGATGCACTGCACCCCTAAGTTGTGAAGCTTCTATTATTTGATTGGTCCTCTCTTGGAGATATTAGGCACAATGTTCCCTAAGTTAAATACCTCACATGAACTAAGAAAAAATCCCTCGAACACTCCTCATTATTTCATTTTTCTTTTTGTATTTATATGGCCACCTTGCATAACACAACTTGCATGCCTACAAAGCCATCTTGTTTGTTCATAAGATCCAATCATACAAAGTTTTTCTTGTCTCATGAAGCTCGAAAACCATTTTTGCGTGGTGCCTTATTAAAGTTATCAGGAGGTATAAATTTGGCATGGTTTGAGTGGGAATCCTAACCGAGGCATGACATTCCCCATAGCCACTCGCGTGTGTGTGTGAGTGCATACCAACCATGAGTGTATGTGTCTCAACTTTTTGGACTTCTCACCCAACGGACAGTTAGGAGTTCCATTGCCATAGAGTGAGTATGCATTTTTTAGACAAACAACTTAGACATGATCCAAATCATGATGGACAAATGGCCAAATCTTGAACTACCTCTTTTACTTTTACCTTTTCTCTTTTTCATCTTTGACAGTGCATGCTTGTGATTTTTTTTTGCTCTTTACCACTTTCATGTGTGTTCCTTTGTGCTTACATTGGTCTACCCAAGGTCCTATGGGCTTGCACAACCCCATTACTCATGGTTGTCGTATCTTGCGAACATGGGTAAGTTTAAACCCCCCTTGGTTGTTGTTGTATTTGGTCTACTTTAGTGTGAGTTGGAAGCAAGTTCCTCCTCTCACAAAAGTGGGGGCTAGATGTAATGACAAAAAAAGGTCCCCTCAATTTGGCCTTGATTTAGTGTTGTAATATGCCTAATATATTCACATTAGTTCTTAGGCCCTTGGGAACTAATGGATTTAAATGGTACCTTTCCAAAGTTTTGTGAAGTGTTGTAACATACTTTCACACTTTTCTAAGGTTTTATTAATCAACTAAGCTTAATTAACCTCTTTTTAAACAAAATAAATCTTAATATTTCCTTATTTGAAGTGTTGTAAAGTGTTGTAACACACTTTCACACTTTTCTATGCTAGTCATCAATAATTGGGCTTTCTTATGCTTTAATTGGCCCTATTTTACATCCACAAGCCTCATTTATTGCATCTTTTCAAGAATAATCCCGACACCAATCAGTAACCAATCATAATTTAGTTGTTTCTGGCTTGTGTGACCCATATTTAGTGATTTGGGACTCATTCACCACCTTGGACAAATGGGTCCCACCTAGGTTTTTTGGGTCCTGAACTGGTTTTCACACATTTCTAAGAACTTTTGGGTTTTGGCCCCATACATTATGCTTGATGGGACTCATTTTCCACCTTGGATGAATGAGTCCCATGTGACCCAAAATCAAATTTAATTCAAATTTTTGGTAGAATGTTATTCTCCTAGATCTGATGTTGGTTTGTAGTGTTGTAATTTTAGGATTTCTTCCATAATTGAGTATAAATACAAGGTTCTTTCACTCATATTCACACCTATCATTCAAGAGATCATTAAGAATTCATAAGAGCATTCAAGAGTATTCAAGGGTAGATTATCAAGCATCTTAGAGCATTATTCAAGTGTCAAGCAACATGTCAAAGATTTCATCCATCATGTTTTTTATTGTGCTAACAATTGTTGTGTAGGATTTATGATTCAAGATAGTGTTTCAAGCAAGATCAACATCATTCAAGAAAGAGTCAAGAACCACATCCAATGTAGCCATTTCAAGCATATTTATGGCACCTTATTTCTAGGGTTTGGTGAGTTTCAACATAATGTTTTGTTCATTCATCATTCTCCATTCATATTTGCTTTCATTTCAAGGTTTAATTACCAACAAGGGCTTTGACCAAGGAAAACCTTTGTCCACTAACCCAACAACATTTTCCTCTCTCCTTTGTGTGTGATTTGTAGGTCTAGGTTGTAGATTTCCTATGGAGAAATATTGGAGAAAAGTTATAAATCATTCAAAGTTTTCAAAGTTGTCATCAAGCCTTGGAGAGCATTGGAGAAGACCTATAGGTTGCAAATCAAAGCTTTGGATCTAGAAACTAGTCAGGAAGAACAAAATAGACAGAGAAGAGTAGGATCAAATTTTGAAGTTGTAGTAAAGCCCAACTAGACTGATTCACGACTTTTGGTAAATGAGTCCTTATTTTAGTACATTTTTAGGATTTTGAAGATCTGGATACCCTTTTGGTAGAAACCTATTCTTGCACAGTTTCTCAAAAATAGGACGGATTTATCCAGCTTGGTGAATGAGTCTAAGCCAGCCTTGAAACCATATTTTCCAATGATTTAGACCTCCATTAAGCCTTATCCAGATTCCCAAGTGCACACTTTCTGTTTTGCAATTTTCTATGTTGTTTCATTCACTTTTCTAGGTCATTTAGTGTTAGTTTGTATTCAACTAGGGTTTGGCATTTCATCTTGCATATCGTTATCTTTTCCAAGTCTAAACTTGGTGGTGAACCCCTCATTAGATCATATTCAGCTCCTAGGATAACCCTATTACAAGATTTTTTTTCTCTTTTGCATTGAGATCTTTAGGGTTACCCTTGAATGAAATTGGAAGTGTGGGTATGCTCTATGTCCTAAAGCATATGATAACATCCATCCCAAAAATACACCATTTTAGCTATAACAGTTAGGGCCATTTTTTTATTTTTATTTGCATCTTATTTTGCATATTTGAAGTGATAACAAGTGATCTATCTCATTTTTGGGATAGATCCTATTTTCAACATATCATTAGTTTACAAAGATGGAAGAAGATTTTGCAAGGATATATAGCATTGATGATAAGGTTGAAGGGTAGAAAAGATATTTGAAGACTTAATAAAGAAAAATGGATTCCAAATGAATCTCAAAAAAAGAAGGAACCTAAGAATTTAACTATTTTTAGCAAAGACATGCCTCTTATAGGATATTTGAAATGGTTTATAAGGGAATTCATAAAGTATTTGATTGTTCTAAGAGTGAAGATGAAATAACTCAACTCTTCCACTTAGGTACAATTTTAGATGCTATGTTTACTTTATGTAATCTATGGTTGGAAAAGTTAACTTGGAGATTACAACCCATCCTCATCTACACTCATTAAGATGATTAAATAAAGGAGTAAAAATGATAGTGAAAAAGTAATGTAAGTTATATTTAGGATATAATTAGAAGTTTAAAGATAAAGTAATGGTGGATGAAATAGCTATATATGTTTGCAATATTATTTTTGGGATATTTTATCTCTATTAGAGATATATTTTTGATTAGAGGTAAAAACGGGTTTTGAATGGGCCCGAAACCCTTTACAAAAGAGAGAAGCTAAAACTAAACAAAACTAGATAAAGTATATATCAACCCATACACAACAAACCAACAACAAAACATCAGCCAAAAAGGACGACCCCATATAGTAGCACTACATATTCTTCAGGATATCAACAACCTCCACATCACTCGCCACAACCTTCTGACCATCATACAAGGCATTAGATAGTTCTTTGCTAGGAGCCCCAGCCTGAGCCTTGGTACTATTTCTCATTCTAGCCCCAAGCCCATCCGTATTCACCTCATTAATCAAAACATTATTCTTATCCCCATCCTTATCAACAGAAACCTCTTCCACCATCAAATTTCCACCAACATCAGTCTCTTTAGAATGAATAATCTCCTTGTGATTCTTGGCACTAACAAAAAGAGAGGTAATACCAACAAACTCAAAATTAACCATAGATTTAGTCCCCTCCCCACCCTTGACCATGTTAACAAATATTATCTCTATTTGATCCTCTAGGGTGAGAATTCTACCTTCCATAATTTTCTTCATCTTAAGTGTTTCCTCCATCACAATATTCAAAGAGTTAAATAGTCATCTATCTAGTTCTAAACTAAAGACTCATCAAATTTACTCATCACACCCTGTACTTTAACATTTTTCATATTAAGTTCATGGAACACCCATTTGAGCAATTTTAATTAAAAAATGGAACCCTCTTTAGCAGTTCCCTGAACATTAGAAATATCTTCCCTATAAAAGTTGAAAACCCCCTTAACCACAATGTCATCCTCCTAAGAGGAGCTTACCTTGTCCTAACTGGCAGAGACATCCTTGCCCTTCCCAACAACAACCAACATTTTGATTTTATGTTCATGGAGTCTACAATCTCCTCATCCATTGCCTCTCTTTCCTTTTGTTGATCTAGATCCATAACCGGGGTATCCACAACATCCTATCCATCGTCAATCACATCCTTTCCTTTATTTTGCATATCTGGGTTCACAATTGGGGAATCAACATCACCCTATCTACCTACTATCTTGAGGGGAGAGTTCCTCTCAAGAAAATGGCTTGCAAACCTTAAAACTAGTTTCTTCTTACTTCCCACCTCTAGCTCCTTCTTTTTCTTTGTCATAGGGGGAAACGACAATGCCTCACCATCAAATTCATTCTTCTCCTTCAGGAAAGTAATGCACAGATTAGCAACCACCTCTTCACTGCAGGTCTCACAACCATTATTAGGGCTTGACACCCCTTTCTTAGACTTCCTCACTACAAGGGGATGTGGAGCCACCTCCATGGAAGAAAGAGAGTTTGAGACATAGTCCACATCCTCCAAAGATTCTAACTCCTTTTTTAAGACAAGTTTCCTCTTCTTCCCTTTTCTACTAACCTTTAGAGACTGCATCATACTCCTCCATTGGCTTCATTTGCTTACCCTTAGGGGTAGCAATCAGCTTAGCCACCTAAAAATATTTAGCATACTCAGAAATTAAAAGAATAAGCCCCACATGCAGAACCAATTTTTTGGGGTTTCTCTTATGGTCCTTGAGACTATAATCCAATGACACCAAGAGATAATAAGGAAAGGGAATTCTTTTTTTTTTGTGGTAGAAATGATTGAGCATAAGGAAGTGGTAAGCATTTACCAAAGAGAAGCATCCTTATAGGGTGATATATCTCATGAGTTCCTTGGTCACATCCCCCCACAATGCCTTGAGAGAGCTCCTTTGGTAACCCCCACTCTTTTCCATCTTTAGGTCTTGAGCTTCATCCCCTTTGAAAAAAAAATTGCATGACAGTCTGTGATTCTTTCTTGTCTCTGAAAAATTTCATTCCATTCATAGGCAACCCATTGATATTAGCTATAAAATCTTCATTCACATCAAACTCCGTTCCACCCAACTTCAACACCCTATTGTTCCATGATTTTGCAAACAATGTCATTGTCTATGAGTTGTTACCATGCAATCTCTCTAGGTATGGCATCAACCCACCTTTCTCTAACACCTACCAAACGTCTAGCTTCTTCTTGATGGCTTCGTAAGAGAAGGGCTCCACACAGTTCCTATCACATCCCATGTCTATAGAATTTGCAAAGTCAATAAGCGTGAGAACTTTGAACACAATGAGGAGAAACCTCAAGAAGGAAATACAAAGAATGCCGAGAATCTACATTGAAAAAAAAATTAAGGCAGGAGAAAATAATGATCCTAGAGTTATGTTCCCTATGGATATTAGCCAAGGTACAATCAACTCATTTCAAATCTAGCTTACCATCTGTCCACATAAACACCTGCCATGTGAAGATAGTCATGCATGCCCCAAGCCATAATAAATCATCAAACAATTTAAATTTGGAAATTTCATGATTAATACTTGCAATTTCCTCCATAGGGAGGGGTTTGTTCACACCCCATTCCCTAACACCTCTAACTCCAAGATTAGTGATGACATAAGCTAATCCATTGCCATCTCTCAAAATACGAGAAATGTAATACTCATCAAAGGATTTAAGAATTTTGATAGAGTCCCTAATCAAAGATTCAATAGTCCATGAAGGGGTAGCACAATTCTTCAAATTATTGATGATATTGAGAGAATCCCCCTTGATGAGCCCAAAATATGCTCATAATTTGGATATCATGGTGTAATTTTAATACCTTTACTTTTGTTGTTTGCGGTTGTTTAACTCTCTTGAAACCTTTTATTGGGGGATATCCTGTAGCAATACACTTTTATGTTCCTACAGCTTATCATGTTGACATGTCTACATTTATTACCTTGTTTGACTTCCCAAATGACTGGTATAATGCATGTAGTTTTTTAATGATGAAATAGATTTAAATATGTGATTAATGAATGGATATTGTGTATGTGCCATGCACCTTTTCTTTCGCATCTGTTACCTTGTATTTCACAGGTTGTTGAAGAAAGTATGATCGAGTCAAGTGTAGCCAATCTTGGCCTTGCAGTAAAGTCCATTTCCTGCATGACTTCGAGGAAGCTCTGGCGAAGACTCTTTGACCGAAATCATTGGGAAGGATTTTAAATGACATTTAATCTGGAAAGAGTGGAGTGCTAGATTCTCTTTGGATCGGGTTGAATGGATAAACTCATTTATGAAGTCCATTCCTTGATTTTAGGATACATTTTATATCCATGTCTTTCTCTGTTAGGGTTAGTTAGTTAGTTGTTCTCCTAATTTAAAATAAGTGTTCCTCCAGCGCGGGTGAACAAGGAAGGAGATAGATAGATAGAGAAGCAGATTATGTAAGAGTTAGAGTTATAATATGAATCAGAGTTTTTGTTAATTTTTTGAAGCAGAACAATCAATGTAAATGATTTCATGTTATGAATAAAAGTTGATGGAGTTCTGAGCACAATCTTCTGTGTAAATTAGTTGATACTTGCTAAGGGGGCCCACTTAGTAAGTATCTATAGGAGCATAGTTGTTTATCCTTTGTTAATTCAAGTTAGATTTCATTTTAGAAGTTTTAGCACAAGCTCAGTCTTATACTGTTCCTATAGCATTGGGAATCCATCCCTGTGTTTGTTCCTGCAGCATAAGGCCAGTTTATAGTTTGTCTCTCAATTGTAGCTATTACAATTTTTGCTTTGGTTAGATTATGATTGAGTTAAGAGAACTTTGCATTACCTTCCTATAGCATAGATAGAATTTCTTTCCAAGTGTTTATTTTCAATAGGTTATGACTGAAACTGGTTCTTAGTGCACATATAGTGCCGCTCCATTTAAAGTTTACGTTCCCTGGTTTGACAAGTAAATGAACGACCACAAAGAGGTATTAGTCACCTGCTGGAATGTCCAATTCCCAGGATAGGTTTTGCCCTGATTTTCATATCCTTTTGTGGGTGTGACCATTTTTGGCACCATTGTTGGGGATGGTGTCAATCTAAGAACCTGCTATAGTCATTGTTAGTAGTAGTTTTTCAAGTTTTTTCAAAATCTTTTAAAATACCATCCATTTTTGTTGCATGCATAGAAGAAGAGACACTCAGGGAAGATTTCTCCCCAACCTGCCATTCATTGCTAAGAAAACTAAACCAGCTTATAGCCTATTTGAGGATGAAGGAGACTTAGATATTGACCCATTTGCTGAAGGTCTGTGTGCTGACTTTCTATTCGGCCCATTTGATGAAGAACCTGAAGAAAATCCATTTGCTCCTATACTTGGTCAGGTGAACATGGCACGTAATCCACCGAATCAACCTCCTGCTTTTGAATTCCCCATTATTGCTCAACAAAACAATGACAACCTTAAGAATATTCCTTCTTCATTACTTCTCAAGTTCTATGGCTTAGTTACAGAAGACCCAAAGACCTTCTTGTTCGAGTTTGATATCCTCTGTCGCAGTTATGACTACACTTCAGATGCTCACAAACTGAAATTGTTTCCTGCTACCTTGAAGGAGGGAGCTCTCAGATGGTTTATGAGTTTGGGAAGGGGTGTTGTCAATAGTTGGGTAGCCATGCAAACAAAATTTCTTGAAAAATACAAGGAATATTGTAAGAGCGGTAGTAAAGGTGATGATATATTCTGAATTCAATAGAAGGAAGATGAAAGTCTCGAGGATTATATATCAAGATTCCTATTTTCTCTGAAAAAGAATTTAGACCATACTCTTAATGAAGAATCTTAGAAATTACCTTTTCTAAGGGGAATCAATGATACTTGTATAGATGCCTTGGACCTGATGAGAGGCGGTGATATCACTCAAGCATCTTGGGATGATATCATGAAGATATGTCTCAATTAATCTCAAGCAAATGTGAAGAAGGGTAGAGGCCATCAAGCTATAGTGGGAAAGACTTCTTCCAGCAGAGTTTCCTAGATGGAGATCACAAATTTGCTGTTCGATTTCAAGCAGGACATCATAAACAACATGGCTACACAGTTGGATACCATGCAAGCTCGCAAGAAACATGAGGAGGCTGAGGAAATCCTGGCTGAGTTCTATCCACACTGTAGACAGAAGAAAAATGACTGCAGATGCAAGATGGTGGCCAATATGGAGGCTAAATAGTTACCTACTGATTTTAAGATGATAGAAGGTGATGATAACCAAGTCTTCTTTGTTGCAAAAAGGAGACTATGGGCTCCAAGACAAGGTATGCCTCAAGATCATTTGACTTTTGGTAATCCTTACTCTAATTATAATAACCAATGGCAACCTACATATGGCCCATCTCCACCTTGGAATGCTCCTCAACCATACTGACCTAACTATTAGAGTCCTCAATGGCAACCCCCTCAAGGAGGTTGGCAGCACCCACAAGGGCAATGGACTCCACCTCCAGGTAACTGGCAGCAGAACCAACCCCCTGGATTCCTACAGTCTCAGTAGCCACAACCTCCAGCCCTTATGCCTCCTCCTACAACACCTGCAGCAAATACTGGCCCTCCAAAACAAATTCCTATGCCTACTCAACCATTGCCAAATCCCAATAATAAGCAGCAACAACAACAACCTATGTACTCTGCAGAAGTCAACCACTATCCAGCTTATGCTCTAAATATCAATGATATCCATCTCAGGTCTAGAACCACTCTCCCTGCTCCACATCCACTTGTAATAACAGAGATTCCAGACTCTGCTGCTGAACAACCTACTGATCATGCAGAAGATATACCTGTATTAGCTACCGCCTCTAAGGAACCTATCCTGCAGCCTCAGGCTATACCACCTTTTCCTCAGAGATTGCAGATTACTACACCCAAGACCATTGAAGAGCCCCACTTTGATATTTTGGAGTAGCTAAAGAATGTACAAGTCCAAATTCCTCTTTTTCAAGCTATTAAAGATGTTCTAGTTTATGGAAAAGCCATTAAAGAGGCTTGTTTAAAGAAACAAGGAAGAAAGAAAAAGGATCCCCAAACTATCCATGTCCTAGGATAGTTAGCCGATATTATGTTGGGGAAGGTTGTCATTCCAAAATATACTGATCCTGGAAGTCCTATAGTAAAGATAAATATCAATGGTCAAGTAGTAAGAAATGTTTTGGTTGAACTTGGTGCAACCATTAATGTGATGACCAAGCACACTATGGAGTGTTTGAATATTCCAAACATTCGGTCTACACCGACTGTCCTACAGCTTGCTGATAGTTCCACGGTTACACCTGATGGAGTGATAGAAGATGTCATTGTCACTCTTGAATCTTGGGAATACCTTGCTGATTTCACCATATTGTCCACTAAGGCAACCCTAGGAGGATATCCTATTATCCTAGGTAGACCTTGGTTAGCTACAGTTGATGCCCTTATAGGATGCCATTCAGGAGACATGACAATTTCTGATGGTCAGTCAAGGAAGAAATTGACTTTATACCCACTTGCACAACCTATGCCAGATTTGTCTCAACCAGTTTGGCCAGATCTAGGAGAGGAATATGAAAAAGTCAATTCATTAGATCAGTTAATGATGCTACAAACTGATCTATTTTCCGAGCTTCAGAGTGAAGATAACTTGCTTCTACACATTTTACAGTTTAGTTCTGGTTTGAATAGCCCATCTGTTTTGGACAGCCATTCTCAACAATGTTTCCTGCAACAACTGGATCCTGAGAGCCATCATGATTTGCTATTATGTGATATACAGGCACCACCTTTATCAGTAACCTCAATAAATGATCTCACCAAACAGATAGAAGTATCTCTAGGCCGCTATCTACATATTAATAATAAGTTGCCTCCGTCTCAACAAACTGCCCTAGCCACAATGCTGCAAGCCCACAAAAGAGATTTTGCATGGGACTATGGGGATATGAGGGGTTTAGACCCAAAACTATGTACACATCACATATATATTGACAATGACTTCAAACCTATCAGACATCCTCAAAGAAGAATTAATCCAGCTTTGAGAGAAATTGTTAAAGAAGAATTGCAGAAAATGTTAGTAGCTGGCTTTATCTACCCAATCTTCGATAGTTAGTGGGTTTCCCCATTGGTCATTATTTCTAAGAAAGTAGGAAAATGGAGGGTATGTGTAGATTATAGAGAGCTCAACTTGGCAACAAAGAAAGATTACTTTCCTCTTCCATTCATTGATCAAGTTCTAGATAATTTAGCTGGGAAAAAGTACTTCTCATTCTTAGATGACTTCAGTGGGTACAATCAGATCAAGATTGCTCCTGAGGATCAAGAAAAATCTACTTTTACATGCCCTTGGGGAAAATTTGCCTATTCATTTTTTCCTTTTGGTCTCTGTAATGCTCCTGCAGCTTTCCAGAGGGCAGTCATAAGTATCTTCTCAGACATCTCATATGATTGCATGGAAATATATATGGATGACTTTACTGTTTATGGTACGAAATTTGAGGAAGCTCAAGCCAACTTGGAGAAAGTACTACAGAGATGTGAAGATCACAACCTATCACTGAATAGTCAAAAAGTGTTTCATGATGATGCAGGAGGGAATAGTACTTGGTCACTATATTTCTGCTGCAGGAATTCAGGTTGATCCTGCTAAGATTGAAGTCATCTCTAAGCTACCCTCTCCTGCCAAGCAAAAAGAGGTACAGATCTTTCTAGGCTATGCCAGATACTACAGAAGATTCATTAAGGACTTCAGCCAAATAGAAGGCCCTTTATACAGTCTGCTGAAGAAAGATGCAAATTTTTCTTGGACAGAGGAATGTGAAAAAACATTCCTTGACATAAAAGTCACCCTTACACAGACACCTGTTCTGAAAGGACCTGATTGGTCACTTCCATTCCATATTCATACTGATGCATTGGATTATGCCATTGGTGCAGTGTTAGGGTAGAAGGATGGTTCAATAGAACATGCACTCTATTACATAAACAAAAATCTGCAAGGGGCTGAATTGAACTACACTGTTACAGAAAAAGAAATGTTGGAAATAATTTACGCCCTCAATAAATTTAGGCATTATATCACCGGTTATTAGATATTTGTTTATACTGATCATGCCACAATCTGGTATCTCATGAAAAAAGCCGCAATATCTGGGAGACTGGCAAGATGGTTATTGCTGATGCAGGAATTTGACATTATAATTGTGGACAAGCCAGGTAAAGCCAACGTGGTTTCCAATTTCCTTTCTAGACTTCAAAGGAAAGATGACTCTACAATTATTGAAGACTCCTTTCCTGATGAGCACCTGTTTGCAATCAAGGTTATTCACCCATGGTATGTTGATATAGCAAATTATTTGGCCACAAGAAGAACTCCTCCTCAATTCTCCCCTAAGGAAAAGAGATTATTGGTAGAGAAAAGCTTTAACTTTTCTTGGATTGTAGATTGCATGTTTTATATAGGGCCAGATCAAGTTATGAGATGTGTACCAGAGAAGGACACTCATGATATACTGCATTCCAGCCATGATGACCCGTGTGGTGGACATTTTGCTGCCAAAAGGACAACGATGAAAATTTTAAATACTGGTTACTATTGACCAACTTTGCACAGAGATGCAGCCAAATAAACCAGGAGATGTGACATATGCCAGAGGATGGGAAGACCAACTCAATCTGATGAGATGCCTCTATTTCCACAAGTTGTAGTTGCACCCTTTGACAAATGGGGACTAGATTTTGTAGGACCAATTGATCCACCTTCCAATGGTAAGTCCTACATCCTTGTTTGCACAGATTATGTCACAAAATGGGTAGAGGCTAAGCCTATGAAACATGCTAGGGACAATAAAGTGGCTGAATTCCTCTATGAGGAAATATTTACTAGGTTTGGTGTCCCTAGGGAAATAGTGATAGATCAAGGAGCACAATTTATTTCTACACTTATCACAGCTTTAGTCAATGAATATAATATACGACACAAGAAATCAACTCCTTATCACCCCCAGGCCAATGGCCATGTTGAAGTCACAAATAGGGACATAGAGGCTATTTTGACTAAAACTGTAGATTTGCATAGGAAGGACTGGGCCACAAGGTTACCAGAAGCTATATGGGTCTACCGTACTACCTGGAAGACTGCTACAGGATATACACCTTTTGAAATGGTGTATGGTAAAATAGCTGTGATGCCAATAGAGTTTGAACATAAGACTCTAAGAACAACACTGGAGATGGACATGGATTTAACAAATGCACAAAATGGTAGAATCATGCAGGTCAATGCTCTAGATGAGCTCCGAAAGAATGCCCTGCAGCACACTAAGATGATACAAAACTAGAGAATAAGGTGGCATGATAAATACATTAAGGAGAATAAATTTAAAGTAGGAGATTGGGATTTACTTTATAACTCACGATATAAGGACAGTCCAGGCAAATTACAAACCAGATGGTTGGGCTCGTATGAAATTGAGAATGTATTTGCTAATGGTTTAGTGCAACTTGTTACAATTGATCCTGTTAGATTCAAGCTGTTAGTTAATGGACACCGCCTTTGGTTGTACCATAAACCAGTCTCAAAAGAAGAATTCATGTAGTAGTTCATTCAGGATCCTACCACTAATTCTCCTATAGCTGAAGGCTTTAGCCTTTCTCCTGCAGCTTCTCCATGATTTTGTAATGCATGCTCATAATAAAGGTTTCCTTTTTAAGGGAACCCCTTTTTCTTCATTTCCACTTGTCGCCACATTTCACTTCTTTATCTTCCGTACCATCCATCCATTCCATCCATTCATCTTGTCCATCCATGTCATCCATCCACCTCATTCATCTGCACCACCCCTAATTATGATCTCATTCCCAACTGTCATCTCATGCCGAAGCCGTCAACTTTCTCAGCACGTACAAGCATTTAATGAAAGGTACACAATATCTTTTGATTATCGTATTTTTGATTTATTTCATTTTATTCATTTACTGCACTGTCTGTATCAGTCATTATTACCCAATTTCCACCTATTCCTTAGTACATGTGAAGACACATGTCATACTCCAAGTAGGGGGTGGGATAATCCACTTTTTAAACTTGTCCTTTTGCCACTGTCACAACTGATCAGATAATATTTCTTTATTATTTTTCTGGTACTTTCCAAACATGATCGCATGTCTTTTTCATTGCATGTTTTTCATTGAAAATCACATTAAAAAACTGCTTGTTTAAAAAAAGTTTATTTTTGGAAAAGAAGAGAAAAGTGACGGTAGAATAGAAAAGAACCAGAGCAGAACAGGGAAATTTTTGATTTTCAGAAAAGAGTTGAGTTCAACTAAGGAAAAACTATGAACATGGGTGGTCAACTGGTAAGGCATGAGCCTGTAGCTCATGAGTTATTAAATCAAAATCTTCAAACGACCCAAGCATTCTGCCTTTGTGGTTGGCTGAATTACTTTTTGAGTTTAGATGCTTTTAATGAGGAGGCTGCAGGTGAATTTTTGAGAACCCTTTCTGAAGGGGAGGCTACTGTATGGGGTCTAACAGTTGTTGTAACTGAAGAAAGAATTACAGAAGTAAACGAGCTCCCAGCCGTTGGAGAAAATTTTTCTTCGGACGCTGCCTCTGCAAGGGCAGAATTTTCAATACCCATTTATGGACCTTTGGAGGTCTCAAAGCAGGGATGCAAGTGAGTGTCGTTGCCTCCTCCATACCCAAAATACGCTGCTTTCATAATTAGGTATTTAACTTGTGAAGGCCATTTCTCCTACCTGCATTCTTACCACTTCAAATTGCTAAGTCATATGAGGCACAAATTAGCTGTTAATGTTCTGAACTTTTTGTTAAAATTTCTGAAACAATGTGCCCACGGAACCCAACAGGGGAAAGATAATTCTATTGCTCACCATGGCCTCATAAAATTGTTGATTGAACGCTCTTTGAGAGATGTATCACCTCTTTCCTGGCAAGAATTTGTTGCCCAGAAGAGCCTGCAACATCTAGAACCCCCTAGAGCACTTACCCCACAGCCTTGGAAAAAGAAAGAGGAAATGGCGTCTACCAGTAGGAGAATAGGGCAAGCATCATCTACTCCTGTAGCACCTAGTCCTGCAGCTCTCACACCAGAGTCCTCTACCTGGGTGCAAACTAGGGCTTCCAGTAGGAGAGAGAGAGGAAAAACAAAGGCCAAAGAGTCATCTGGGGTGGAACAAACCCCAGAATCTGACCCTCGTTCTCAGAAAAGGCAACGTTCTTCCCCTGTAGCATTGTCTCCTACAACAACACCTATTGCCGTCACCAGTTCACCATCATCCTCTGACAAGGCAAAACCTTCTAGGCAATTCAAAAAGAGGAAGGCTATGAGAGCACCTTCTATAGCTGCAACACAACCAAGAAGAGTTTCCACAAGAACACAATGTAAAGTATCCCCTGCTTCACCTCAACCTGAGGTTATTATAATTTCAGAAGAATCTAGAGAGTCTGAATGTGATGTTTCTCAGAATGTGTTTGAGAGTGTTGCACAGAGTTCATTTGTTATTCTTGAAGAAGAACAAGTTGGGACAAGGGGAAGTTGAGCATAATGAAAGGGGAGTACCAAGTCTTGATGACTTGGCTGCTGCAGCTATGCGGATTTCAAAGGAAGCACAGTCTTCTCCACTACAGCAACAAGAATTTATCCTGCAGCAAGAGGAAGAACAGACTGAACCGTTGGAAGTGGCCAATGAAGCCTTAATTCCCCCTGCAACTTGTCAAGCCATTGTTGTTTATAAGAAGATATTTTTAATTGAATTTTTATAATATGTCAAAGCTACATGGAGACCGGTTACATTACAAACCCTGACTTTCCGTCACCTGGCCAAGACTAAAATGCAATAAAGTCTTTAGGAGGAGGAAACGAAGAAAATGAAAAAGGAAATTGAAGAACAGAAACTGGAAATTCAGGAGTTAAAAGAGAAAATGGATGAAATGCTGAAGGTAACTAGTCAGATTATGGAATGCAGACCACCACCCAGAGTTTATGCTCTGTGCCTCAAGGAACAGTTCTTGTGGTTCCAACTGATGAGAATTTCCAGAAATCAAGACCCTATTCTTCACACTGCTAAAGAATTTTACGATGCATATCAGGCAGCCCCTAATTCGCTTAGAAATTCTTTGTGTGAATTTTATTTACATGACTTTTTAATTCCATTTGAAACAGAGTGGAATCTCCTTCTGTATATTGGCGACATCCATTTGAGATCACTTATGTCTTGGGTGGAAAATGAAGCAAATTATGGCAGGCAATGGGAAACATATGAAGAAGCCGAAAGGAATGAGCCTGTTCCATTGCGTTCTGAGAGTTTAGACCCCCGCACAATGTTGAAAACCTGGCTTACTCTGGCATATGGTTTTAATAATGATATAGCCAGAATGAAAATATTTGATCCCAGGAAAAAGGTATATGATGAATTTCAAGAACAGTCATACTCGTTTTGGAGACTGTCATACTCCAGAATTGAAAAGAGGTGGGAAAGATTAACTGTTGGGTTAAGAAAGTCTGAACCTCATAGTCCACTAAATTTTACGACAGCTCTTAAACGATCAAGCAAATACATACAGTTGGGACTTCAAAAGAGATTTGAATTGTGGATGCCATTAACATTTAGACCTCCTGTGCTAATGTGGCCCCTTTATCCTTACCAGGCTACAAATATTAATGAAGACACAAAAGCCCATAGGTATGAAAGGTGGCAGAGTTACAGAGGCTTTTGTTACAAATTTGGAATTCCATTTCAGGGTCATGCCTCAACCACTGATTTCAGAGAGACCACTAGGAAGTTTAATGCTGGAGGACTAGCATTGGGTTAAGTAGGGGGAAAAATGATGAGCCCAAAATATGCTCATAATTTGGATATCATGTTGTACTTTTAATACCTTTACTTTTTTTGTTTGTGGTTGTTTAACTCTCTTGAAACCTTTTATTGGGGGATATCCTGTAGCAATACACTTTTATGTTCCTGCAGCCTATCATGTTGGCATGTCTACATTTATTACCCTGTTTGACTTCCCAAATGACTGGTATAATGCATGTAGTTTTTGAATGATGAAATAGATTTAAATATGTGATTAATGAATGGATATTGTGTATGTGCCATGCGCCTTTTCTTTCGCATCTGTTACCTTGTGTTTCGTAGGTTGTTGAAGAAAGTATGATCGAGTCAAGCGCAGCTAATCTCAGCCTTGCAGTAAAGTCCATTTCCTGCATGACTTCGAGGAAGCTCTGCGAAGACTCTTTGACTGAAACCATTGGGAAGGATTTTAAATGACATTTAATCTGGAAAGAGTGGAGTGCTGGATTCTCTCTGGATCGGGTTGAATGGATAAACTCATTTATGAAGTCTGTTCCTCGATTTCGGGATACATTTTATATCCACATCTTTCTCTGTTAGGGTTAGTTAGTTCTCCTGATTTAAAATAAGTGTTCCTCTTGCGCGGGTGAACAAGGAAGGAGATAGATAGATAGAGAAGCAGATTATGTAAGAGTTAGAGTTATAATATGAATAAGACTTTTTGTTAGTTTTCTGAAGCAGAACAATCAATGTAAATGATTTTGCGTTATGAATAAAAGTTGATGGAGTTCTGAGCACAATCTTCTGTGTAAATTAGTTGATGCTTGCTAAGGGGGCCCACTTAGTAAGTATATGTAGGAGCGTAGTTGTTTATCCTTTGTTAATTCAAGTTAGATTTCATTTTAGAAGTTTCAGCACAAGCTCAGTCTTATACTATTCCTACAGCATTAGGAATCCATCCCTGTGTTTGTTCCTGCAAGATAAGGCCAGTTTATAGTTTGTCTCTCAATTGCAGCTATTACGATTTCTACTTTGGTTAGATTATGATTGAGTTAAGAGAACTTTGCATTACCTTCCTATAGCATAGATAGAATTTCTTTCCAAGTGTTTATTTTCAATAGGTTATGACTAAAACCGGTTCTTAGTGCACATATAGTGCCGCTCCATTTAAAGTTTACGTTTCCTAGTTTGACAAGTAAATGAATGACCACGAATAGGTATTAGTCACTTGCTGGAATGTCCAATTCCAAGGATAGGTTTTGCTGTGATTTTCATATCCTTTTGTGGGCACGACCACCCCTCAAGCCATACTTTCTTATAGCCTTTAAGTTGTGCCAAATTTAGACCATGATAGGCTGCAACTAATTCTACATAGTGGTTTGTCTAGGTTTCCAAAGGGAGCACCATAGCAAAAATGAGCCTATCATTAGAATTTTTGATCACTCCCCCACAACCTGTAAGTCCCAGATTCCCATTAGCAACTCCATCAAAATTAACCTTTACCCAACCATCTGGAGGAGATTTCCAAACAACATATTCTCTAGAGGCTTTCCCTTTAGTAATCGGGAGAGAAATATCACAAGGCAACTTCCACTTCTGTGCTATAGAGATATCATAGGGATTGAGATTAATCTTTGGCCTATTGTGAAAAGTGATTCCTGAAACAAAATTTTCTTTAATAGCTACACAAATTTTATAGGCCATAGAGATAGTAGGGAGGGAAGAGCTCCTAAAAATCCTTTTATTGCGCTCAAGATAAACACTCCAAGAAATGTGAAGAGAAAGAGGCAACAAAACAAGCAGAGCAGGGTTGGATGAGGGTCCTACCCATTGAGACCACAAATCCTTAATTGAAGTAGGAAACACCCAACTTAGGTTCCAAAGAGAGAGCACATGGGCCCACACAATTCTAACAAATCTACAACTAATTAGAAAATGGAAAGCATTTTTGGCTTCCTCTTCACAAAGAAAGAACCTATTAGGAATCATAAAACATCTTTTGACCAAATTTTCAGTAGTTAATATCTTTTTCTAGAAAAAAGAGCCAAAAGAAAACATTAACCTTAGGAATCAATCTAGAGGACCATAAATAGGCCCAAAAAGGAGCAGGACCAACAAAGGAATCATTAAGATGAAAATCCAAGGAAACAAATAAGTTACTATTAGAAGAAGGCTTCCAAAGAAATTTATTAGAAGGGAGAGAGGGAATATGAACCAAGGAAAGGGCCTTAAAGAGATCCTCCAACCCTAGATCAACCTCGTGCAAAATTTTCCAACAACCTCCCTCAATTTAATTAGCAACAAATCTACCAAACCTTAGAACACAAAGATCCATGAAAGGTTGAGCCCAAGGCTCATCTTTAAGAGGCCTGTTACCAAACCAGCTATCTTCCGAGAACAAAATTTTCCTGCCATATCCCATCTACCAAAAAAGACCCTTGGAAACAAGCCTGTGGGACTTAACCATACAATTCCAAAGTGTAGATCAAGATGGGGGGGAGAAGTCAAGAGATAATAAATCCCTTATACCATCAACACCTCGTAAGTATTTCCTCCAAGAAATTTTCGCCCATTCACTCTTAGCTAGCATAAGGTTCAACAACTATTTACCAAGAAGGGCAACATTAAACTCTCTGATTTTATGGATTCCAAGACCACCGACCTTTTTGGGTCTATAGAAATCATCCCAAGAACCCAAATGAATTCTTCTCTTATCCTCAACACTAGACCAGAGGAATTTTTTCTGAATTCCTTCTAGTTTATCCACAAATTTCCTAGACATATAAAATAAATTGAGAGCATAAATAGGAAGATTCTAAAAAGTGGACTTAATCATTTGTACTTTCTTGGCTTTCCTTAGTAACGCACCCTTCCAACTAGCCAATTTAGAATTAAATTTATCAATCATCCCTCACCAAAAGGATTCAGGAACATTAGAGCACAGGGGAAGACCCAAATAAGATGCAAGGAGCTCACTAATATGGCATTGCAAGATTCTAGCAATTTTAATTTTCTGGTGGACTGGAGTGTTGAAAAAGAAAATAACACTCTTGGGTAAGCTAACCTTCTATCCTAAAGCAACCTCATACTTTTTAAAGATAAGTTTAATAGACTTAGCCTCCTTAATATATGACTCTCCAAGCATAAGAGAATCATCCACAAAATACTGACGGGAATAGACAAGATTACTAGAAGAGGGGGCTAATCCAAACATAACACCAGAGTTTATAAATTTCTAGATGAGGTGACCCAAAGATTCCACCATGGTAATGAATAGAAAAGGTGAGTTTGGATCTCCTTTCCTCAGACCCCTAGAAAAATCAAAGAGAGGAGAAGGAGACCAATTGATAAGGGTAGAGAACTGAGGGGTGGAGATAAGTTGAAGCACAAGAGCCACCAATTTCTCCCCAAAACCAAAAGAGGCCAAAATCTTAGAAAGAAAGCCCCAATCAACTCTATCATAAGCTTTAAGCAAGTCAAGCTTCAGAATAAACCCACCATGCTTATTAGTAGTTAGAGAGTGAAGATTCTCATGAACAAAGAGAATAGAATCCAAAATTTTCCTACTAGCTACAAACCCAATTTGTTGAGGAAAAATGATAAGAGGCATGACCCTTTGTAATCTAACTGCCAACACCTTAGAAAAGATCTTATAAACCAAGTTATGTAAGCTGATAGGACATAACTCATCAAAAGAAGCAACACCTAGTTTCTTAGGAACAAGGACAATAAAATATTGAGGAATTAAATTCCTAAAAAAGTGAGCCAGACCTAAAGTATTCCTTTATAGTCGCAACAACATCCTTGGAAATAATTTCCCTAAAGGACTGAAAAAAGAACATAGGAAAGCCATCCGAACCTGCCACCTTATTAGAGATATGTTATTTACCTAAGAAGAAAGAATTATTATAGGTTCTATTTAAATATAATATTATTCTAAACTCCTATTTTAAAAATTCTAAGGCCACTTTGACAATTACTTCACAATTCAAGTGGCTAATTAGTGCTAATTGGAAGGTTTTCTGATAATGGTGGTTAGGAAAAAAGAGAAAGAGATGTGATTGTGAAATATAAATTTTAAGTTATTTCAAACATAAAAGTAAATTAAATTTGATTAGCTAAGGTGTTTTATTTAAACCAAGTGAGATAATTTAATTTATTTAAGCTCACAATAAAAGTTAGGTTTTATATAAATTCAAAAATAAATCTCTATTAATGTGTCCAAATTTTGATTACATAACATAAAAAATATTGAATATATGAATAATTTAGAACAATGTAGAAGGAAGTGTATAAATATATATTAGGAAAATAATTTGGTCTAAGGTGCTATCACTATCACATGGAAATCTATATAGATTATTAAAAATATTATAATAAATAAGAACAAAAATAAAAATGAAAGTATGGAGAAGAGTTAGAAATAAAAAATAAAAAATCAAGTATTTGAATCCTAAGAGAAGTTGATGAATGAGAAACCTACATTTGGGATAGAGAAAAATCATAGGATCTTTCCAAATTGATCAAACTTGTATTTATAATGTTTTGACCCCCATGGGTTTAATATTCGTTTGGTTTTATCACTCCGATTGGTGCCTAAACCTATTAAATTTTTTAGTCATGGAGGTAAAATCTTTTAAGCAGATGCAAGTAGCTAGTGTAAATCCAATCTTTGCTACCTTTTGTCATTATCTTCACAACTTGAATGTGATGGGATTGAGACATCCATTAATTGTAGCTTCAATAACCCTGGTAAACAAGTAATCAAATGTGGAAGAATAACAAGCAGTTTACCATCATCGCTTAAACAAAAATTTGAAATGTGGCCAATTTGTTACTCCTTGGGCTAATAACCTTATGGTCTAGAAATTTAAAACAAATGTTTAAAGAAAAAATAAAAAATTCCCTTTTCTATCTCCAATAAAAAGATATGGATTGACGAAACAAAAAGGAGGGGATGGTTTTGGAAAAATTCAATTGGTTTGGGGGTCAACCAAGGGAAGATGAGGAGACACCAAACTGAGCTAATGTGCAGCTGGTAAATTCTAGTGAGAAGCATGTAAAAAAAAGTGTGCAGCTGAATAGAAAGGGGTAGTTAGACTTGATAGGATGATAAGCTATGAAGGAGTTCAATACGCTAAAGAAAAAGAAGCCAAGTGAAGATTAAAAGGAGGCATCAAACAAACTATTGGGTGGCATTGAAAGGAAATTTGGAGGTGCAAACAAAGGTGAGGGAGAGAGTTAATAATCTTCCCACACAAAGGAGAATAGCTACCCATGTTGTAAGAGGATCGAGAATGTGGAAGACCACATAGAGAGGTTTAGAGGAGGCTACCTCTAAACAAAAGAAATTATAATTGAATGTAAAAAGAAACTACTAGTAGAAGGTCACATTCATGAGAGGAAAGTTTTCCTTCAAGTTCAAAATAAAATTTTAAATGCATAACTAAAAAGTCAATGGTGTTGCGCCAATGTTAAGGAAAATTTGAAATGATCAAATGAAATTACAGGTAGAAGAGATAGTGGGTTCATGATTGGAGAGAAATAGTAGGTTGGTGGGTGGATAAAAAAGCCAAGACAAACATATTATATCCTATATATGCAAATAGAAAAAGGGAGTTTTGATTTGGGAAAGTAGTCATTGGTAGGTGCGAGATTCATTCTTTAAGGAGAAAATGTTTGTTAGAGAAGCATGATTTGGAGATTGGGGTGTGAAGGGAAACTTGGTGAGAAGTAGTTGTTCTAGAAGAGGGGAAGGAACAAATTGATGTCAATGCATGAGAAAGCCATGAAAAGACTATTTGAATGTAAAATGTAAATGAATCAATAAAACTAAGGTTTTTGTAATCATTATCTATTGAAATTATTGAATTTAGGAGTGCCTGAGAGTGTGATTTTGTAGTTATTGTAAGGAGGGGAGTACCTTCTCTTGCATCAATCAGTATTATATTTGGTTGTATTGAGGGTGGAGAGGATCCACCAAGACCTATGGGTGTTGTATGAATAGATCATTGATCAGGAGGTAGTTCATACTTAGAGGAAAATGTGTGAAGTGTTAGAGAAGAAGCTCAAAAGGGTTGTTGGGTAGAGGAGTCCTTTGTAGCAGAGAGTTTGAAGCCATGGAGTTTTTTTTTTTGAGAGTTATGAAAGATTATGAAAGGTGATATTGTAGCAGGAAAGATGGGTTGGGTCATGAGGAGACCCGTGTGGATACTATTTTTGGAGCAGTATTGGGATGATGTGGAGGAAGAAATGTTTAAAGCGATTAAAAAGATGGTTCAAGGAAAATTGGAAAAGAGTGTTGGAAAGAGTCAGAGGAAAGTGATGAAGAGGAGTGAGACAAAGAAAGAGGATAGTGGAGAAGAGTATTGTATCCTGAGATGGAAAGAGGAAGATATAGCCCCTACCAATGTAGATGATGAAGTAGCAACCAAGACATTCCTTGAGGAAGGAATGGAGGGAAAGGAAGAAAAGAAAAAGGTGAGCATTGAAGAGGTTGCAATGCATGGTGAAGAGGATTTTTTAGTATGTTTTATGATGTTTGAAGAAGAATGGATGATGAAGCTTGTTGGTACAATGAAGAGGGAAGAGCGAGAAGTTGCAGTTGATGAGGAGGTGGAAGATGTCACAATGGAATTCAATGTTGTAGCTGCAAATGTGGATGAGATAAAACAACTTTGTTATGTTATTGTGTTTTCAAATAAGATGATAGAAGGTGAGGTGGATAGAGGACAAGAAAATGTAGTAGATGTTGCATGGTTGTGTGTAAAGATGGTTGAGTATGTTGCAGGATTTTGGTGGAGGTGGTTGGTTTGAGGTGGGTTTGAACCCACATAGTAGAAGAAGAGTGTGGAATGTATTTGGTAGAGGAGGTCAAGTTGTGGTGGACATGAGTCCATGAGGGGGAAAGGGAGGATGATGTCATGTTACTAGAGGGAGGTGGTCTATGTTCAAGAGAAGTGTTAGAGGAAGTGAAAGAAATAATTTTGAGCACTTGATAGAGAGATGGATTTTGGTGTATATTGTTTAAAATCTCAAAGAGTGATTCTATCACTCAACTCCACCATTGTGAGCCTATGCTCACAATATTTCTACCTAATGTCTTTGGTGTAGGACCATGTGTAAAAAAAAGCAATTAGCACCAACCAAAAATATTGTTGGTTTTGTTTTCATAATTTGGGTTCAATTTTGGTTTGGTTTCCTCAATCTAATAAGTTCCTAAACCTCTTAAATTTTTGAGTCATGGAAGCAAAATCTTCTAAGCAGATGTAAATAGCTAGTGTAAATCCAATCTTCACTACCTTTTGTCAGCACCTTCACAACTTGAATGTGATGGGACAGAGGAATCCATCAATTGTAGCTTTGAATTCCCTAGTAAACATGTAATCAAATGTGGAAGCATAACCAATATTCTACCATTGTCACTTAAAGGGAAATTTGAACAAATATTTAAAAGAAAAAAGAAAAAATAAAAAAATCCTTTTTTATCTCCAATAAAAAGATATGGATTGATGAAATAGAAAGGAGGAGATGGTTTTGGAAAAATTCGATTGGTTTGGGGGTTGACCAAGGGAAGATGAGGAGACACCAAGGTGAGCTAATGTGCAGCTAGTAAAGTCTAGTGAGTGCAGGACTAGAGTCAGAGACCAGAGATAAACAAGGGACTGCAAATGCAATCTTAACAAAAATAAAACACCCAAAATAAACAAAGCCTTTGCTCATTGATTTATGCAAAAAACATATAGATTTAAATAACAGAGCTTGATATTTTGATATGTTTATTAGAAACTAAAACACATAATCCCCTATTTTCTATTCGTAGCCTTCTTACAAAAAAACATACAAACTGTTGTTCTATCTTCTTAGTTCTTTTTCCTTCACCCACAAGAAAACAATACAAAGCTTCTCCCATAAGCTACGTAAGACCCCAAAAAAAATGGAGGTAAAAAAGACATTAAATACAAACAAGTGCTGATTTAACAACCATCGAGAGAGAAAGATATACAAAGATATGCAATCAATACATATTTAAAACTATCCCGAGTGTAGATCTAAATGAAATGAATCTGAGCTAGCACACATGAGTAGATGTAAGGAATTTATCACGAATGGAGGAGGATACAAAAGCATTTAAAACAACAATAGTTGGTATTATATTCCAACACCCCCTTAATCACAACTAGCTAACATTCTATTCAAAATTTTCAAATCATTTTTCTTCACTTCTAGTTTTGAAATTTTCGGGGCTTTTATATTCTCTTACTTTTTTGAAAGTTCTGGCGCATCTGTCTTCACTTACAGTTTTGAAAGTTCCAACACATTTTTCATTAGCTATAGTTCTAAAATTTTTGGCGCATTTGTCTTCAGCATAGACACCCAAACAATATCTCAAATATTCAAATGCATCTTTTTCCAATGGTTTAGTAAAGATATCAACAAATTGATCTTGAGACCTGCAAAATTCAAAAAAAATGTCTCCATTGTTAATCAAATTTTTGATGAAATGATATCTAGTGTCAATATGTTTACTTCTCTTGTGAAAGATTGGATTTTTGGACAGTGCTATGGCTGATTTGTTGTCATAATGTGTTTTTGTTACATCTTCTTGTTCATGTTTCAACTCTTTCAACACTCTTCTCATCCAAATTGCTTGGCATGCTGCCCTTGTTCCTACTACATACTCTGATTTTGCTAAAGAAAGAGTGACAATGGGCTATTTCTTTTAGGCCCATGATACAACCCCTATTCCAAAATGAAAATCATAACTAGATGTGCTTTTTCTGTTGTCAATGCTGCTAGCACAATCACTATCTATGTATCCTATTATCTTGAACTCATTTGAACATGAATATTGAATGCCATAATTTCTTGTTCCACTCACATATCTTAGAATTCTTTTCCCAGCTTTCTAATGTGAGTCATTTGGAGACTCCATGAACCTTGAAATCGTACTTACACCATACATTATGTCTGGCCTTGTGGTTGTTAGGTACATGAGACTACCAACAAGTTTCTTGTATAAATTTGGATCTACATTGGATCCTTTATCATCTTTTCTTAGCTTCAAACCTGTAACAATTGGTGTTGGTGCTGATTTGCATTTCAACATATTAAACCTCTTCAAAATATCATTAGCATACTTTTCTTGAGAGATGAATACACCATTTTCATTTTGATTCACCTCAATGCCTAAAAAGTATTTCATGAGACCCAAATCAATCATTTCAAATTCATTTTTTATATCTCCTTTAAATAAATCAATGGATAAGTTACCCGTGAATATTAAATCATCAACATATAAGCATATAATCAGAATTTCACCTTTTTCATTCATCTTTGTGTATAAAGTAGGCTCACTGTTGCACCTATTGAAGCGATTTTGTAGAAGGTAAGAATCAATTTTGTTGTACCAAGCTCTTGGGGCTTCCTTGAGACCATATAGAGCTTTCTTGAGCTTATAAACCTTGTTTCTTGGCCTAAAATCTCATACCCAGGTGGCTGTTCCACATAAACTACTTCAAGATGACCATTCAAGAATGTTGATTTTACACCCATTTGATAAACTAGCACTTGTTTTGAGCTGCTATGGAAAGTATCATTCTCACGGTGTCTAGATGAGCTACAAGAGCAAATATCTCATTGTAATCAATTCTAGGCTGTTGTGAATATCCCTTTGCCACTAGTCTTGCCTTATGTTTATGTACATCACCATTTGCACTCAACTTGGTTTTGTAAACCCACTTAACTCCTATAACATCTTTTCCTTTTGGAAGGTTCACTAACTCCCATGTTTGATTCTTTTCAATTGCATCAATTTCTTCATCCATTTCATTTACCCATTTTTCTCCTTTAATTGCTTCTTCAAAATGAATTGGATCATCTACAAGTCAATATAGCGCAAAAAGAGAAGTCTGACCTACATTATTTTCACCTTCATTATGCTCATAAATCTCTCTAATACTTCTAATTTTTTATCTTCTTAAGCTTGCCAATGTAGGATTTGACATGTAACTTGATGTAGAACCCATTGAATGTGGACTCATTGGTCCTACATTAAAAATCCCTATTTAAAATGGTGTTAGTTGTGCACTTGTTGGAGTGTTTGCTTGTATACATGAGTCTACCCTTACACTTAATGATGGTGTCACTTGTGGGCCACTTTTTTGACCTTGAATGGGTGTGGAAGGTGTCACATTTGAAGGAGAATTTTCTGGTATAAAAGCTTCATTTTCCTCTTGAGGTATGCCTTCACCTTCTACAAACTGTACATCTCTACTGATTATAACCTTTTTGCTGATTGTATTAGACAACTTGTAAGCCTTTGATTCATCACTATATCCAACAAATATGCATTTTTCTCCTTTGTTGTCTAATTTTCTTCTCAATTCATGTGCATATGCAACACATCCAAACACTTTCATGTGAGAAAAAATATGTTTTCTTCCAATCCAAGCTTCTTCCAGAATCACATTCTTGACACTTCTTGTTGGAAATCTATTCATTATATAGGATGAACATGATATAGCTTCAACCCAATAAATTCATTTCGGAAATGTTTGGTTTTCAACATGCTTCTAGCCATTTCCATGATTGTTTTATTTTTCCTTTCAGCTACCCCATTTTGTTGAGGTGTGTATCTAGTTTTGAATTGCTTGTGAATTCCATGTTCCTTGCAAAATATTAGAATGTCATTTGAGATGTATTCACCACCTATATCCATTCTTAATGTTTTGATGAAATGACCACTTTCTTTTTCAACAAGAGCTTTGAATTGACATAAATATTCAAACACCTCACTATTATGCTTTACAAAATAAACCCATGTTTTCGTTGACTAATCATCAATGAATGTCAAAAAATAGAATCTACCACCTATTGAAGGTGTTTGCATTGGCCCACACAAATATAAATGGGTGATATCCAAAGATTCCTTAGCTCTCATTGACATACTTGCTGGAAATGATTATCTATGTTGCATTCCTAAGATGCAACCTTCACATAATTTTTTCGCTTTCTCTATTAGAGGAAATTCTATGACCATGCTTTTCCTATGAAGTAAATTTAGAGCTGAAAAGTTTAAATGCCCAAATATTAGATGCTAAATCCAATTTTCATCTTTTATTTCTGCTTGAAAGATTGTGTGTATGACTGCTACATTTTCTTCTTTACTCAGTTGTGGAGACATTAAGTGGTGTGCTTGAGCATAGTCTACACTCAAATCCGGTTTTATCCTTAGGGGAAACACCCTCTTGTTGGTCATTTGAATCTTGGTAATGAGCTGATTGCTAGGAAGTTTGTCTAAAAATGTGCACTCTCCATTTTTGAAAAATACGGTATACCCTTTTTGAACAAGCTGCCCAATGCTCATTAAATTGTGTTTTAAACCAGGAACAAAATAAACATCAGTTATATGTTTCTTCCCTCCCTTCTTAGTTAGAATGTTGATGTTCCCTTTTCCTTTGACATCTACTTTATTGTCAGGTATGTGTAGGATCATGATGGGCAAAAAAGTGGCGATATGATGGGTATGTGTAGGGTATGTGGCTGACAACTTTTTTTTACCCAAAATTGATGAAACAAAAAAGGTTTTTAAAGGAGATTCCCATATTTCGACTAATATAAGTTATGATTTACTTTCAATTTAATAAATAATTATTATTCATTTTCTATTTGAATTATGACTAAAGTCCTAATTTATAGGCTGATTGAAAAACATCTATAGCTTTCAAACGGTATCACATTTTTTGAATCTGAAACATGCATCACATTCTATTCTTCACATAATATAGGATTAAAAAAAGAAAAATTGAATTTCATGAAGTTTTGACCAAGTTAATGTGGTCAGACATATGAGTTTTTATAGTTTTTAAAAGTTTTAATAAAAATTCATAGTTAATTATTTACTTGGAAAAAAATTACAAAAAATAATGCATCACATTAGGACATGAGTCCTCTATTTATATCTAAAATCTTATAAAAAAATATTACCATTTTATTATGGTTAACGTGGTCAGATAGACACCAATTTCTTATTTTTTCCTTGAAATTTAAGTACTACTGCATTGAAGTTTCAAATTTTTACCTAATAGATTTTTTTAAATAAACCTAGTTTTTTAGAAATTGCATTCAATTTGCTACAGATTTTATTTAAACATACTTTTGAAATAATATTGATAACTTATTCAAATTTTTATGTCTAGTTGCCTAACTCTGATTTTTCTAAATTTTTCACCACTTAAGGGCCTATTTTTTCCATGATGATCCTACACATACCCTGTCATTGCCCAATGTTACATCATATTTTATAGTCTCATCCAAACTAGAAAATTTTTCTAAATTCCCTATCATATGATTGCTAAAACCTGAGTCTAAAAACCATACATCTTTTTCATTTGCTTGTGGAACATTGCACTTTATTCTGGTTTTTGGTTTTGGTTTTCTTTTGTGAAATTTGTATTTTGTTGTCTAGAATCATATTGTTTCTTTCTACATTCACTCAAATAATTCCCATATTTTTTGCAATAGTGGCATTGGACTTGATATTTATCATACCTTTGGCCTTGAGGCTAATTTTGAGTTGGGTTATGATTGCTACCTCTTCCACTAGAGCTTGATGGGCTGCTTCTTCCACCTCTATGAGAATTTCTTCCTCTACCTCTACCATGGCTGACTATAACTTGTGACTTGAATCAATACTCCAATGATGTATTTTTTGACATGATCAACTTATGTTCATGTGAAATAAGAGATGCATGAATATCATCTACTGAGAGCTGTGAGAGGTTCTTTGTTTCATCTATGGCTACAATAATTGACTCAAATTTTGTGGGAAAACTCCTTAAAATATTTTCAAAAACCCTCCTATCTTCAAGTGTCTCACCATGTGATTTGATTTGATTTACTAGTCGAACTATTTGAGTAAAAAATTAGTCTAATCATTCACTATCGTTCATGTACATTGTTTCAAAATCTCTTCTTAGTATTTGTAATTTAAGTGTCTTCACTTTTTCCATACCTTGATAGGCTATTTGAAGTATATCCCATGCTTGTTTGGACCTTGTTGCTACTGCAATCCTTGGGAAAATGATCTCATGCACTCCTTGGAGGATGAAGAAAAGATATTTTGAATCCTTCTTCCTATTATCCTTGAATAAATCCTTCTTTGCTTGAGTTAATGCATTATATGCTGTTGCATCAACTGGTTCTTGAAAACCATTCTCTACCAACTCCCATAAATATTGTGAGCAAAAAAACACCCTCATGGTGATTTCCTAGTAGTCATAGTTCTTGCCATTAAATTGTGGGATCTATGGGTTTTTCAAGCTTATGCTTGCTTCGATTGTTGACAGTGAGAATACCTTGGCTCCTTTAAGACTTGCTAAAAAAACCTTCAGCTTTGCTTAAAAATTTCTTTGAGCAACCTTTGGCTCTGATACCATGTGTAGGACTAGAGGTAGAGACAAGAGATAAATATGGAAATTCAAATGCAATCTTAATAAAAATAAAACACCCAAAATAAATAAATCTTTTTCTCAATGATTCATGCAAAAAACATATAGATTTAATAGAGCTTGAGCAATTGATATGTTTATTAGAAAATAAAACACAAACTCCCCTATTTTCTATTCAGAGCCTTCTTATAGAAAAACATACAAACTATTGTTCTATCTTCTTAGTTCTTTTTCCTTCACCCACAAGAAAACAATACAAAGCTTCTCTGATAAGCTACATAAGACCCCAACAAAAATGGAGGGAAAACAAAAACATTAAATACAAATAAGTTTTAATTTAATAGCCATTAAGATAGAAAGATATAGAAAGATATGTAATCATTACATATTTAAAACTATCCTGAGTGGGGGTCTAAATGAAATGAATCCAAGCTGGAACACATGAGTAGATGTAAGGAATTTATCATGGCTAGAGGAGGATATTGAAGCATTTAAAGTAGTAGTAGTTGTGATTATATTCCAACAGTGAGTAGCATGTAAACAAAAGTGCACAACTCAATAAAAAGGAGTGGTTAGACTTGATAGAATAATAGGCCATGAAGGAGGCCAATAGGCTTATGAAATAGTATCCAAGTGAAGATTAAAAGGAGGCATCAAAACAACTCTTGGGTGGCACTGTAAGGAAAGATGGAGGTACAAACAAAGGTGAGGGAGAGAGTTAATAACCTACCACACTGTTAGAATTTAGTCTTCTCTTGACGAGTAATTCCAACTATCGATAGCTCCTGATGTTGCCTTATCTACTCCTAATAGCTCCTGAAGGAGCCTCCTCTTCTTTTCACAGTTCTTTTGTCACTCTTCTACGAATGGGTCATGTTTCTGCAATACTACATTCTTCTCTCCTAGGAGTGGAAATAGTGCATTGACATTTATTTTATGGAAGAATTTTTCACATTTAGATTTTTCACACGGTCTTTTAATATTTACGGACTATTTAATATGGTTTTCAATATTTTGTGTGATAAATTCTTTTTCCCCTGACGTGAAAAGCAAGTAACTTATGACATTTATTTTTGGTTGAAAAAGGTTTTTCACTTGACTTGAATATCAAGTTTCCAAGAGATGTAATTAATGAAATTTTATTTTTCACCCCTTTTACTTGTTGGAAAATATTTCTCCATAAGTAGAAGAAGAAGAGTGGTGAACGATTTTTTTGTAAGATGCTCAGTAGTAGCAAGTTTGAGATGTAGCTCTATTGAATCAAAAATATTTTGAATGAATTGATACAATATCTATCTTTCTAGGTTTATTTTATGTGATCTAAATATTTGTTCACTTATATTCAGTGATTGAATTATGAGTTAAGTTTTTAGCTTATGTTCTCTACTCTACTTCTTGCCTTCATCTAGTATCAAAGCCAAAGGAACCTTTTTTTTTTCTATTTTGTTTGATTCTATTGCCTCCACTTTTGGTACATCTCTATCTAGTCTACAGACCCTTATATTCACAGGAAAGAATTATGAGTATTGGTCTATAACCATGAAAGCCCTGTTTCGGTCTCAAGGCATTTGGGAAATTGTTGAGAATGGTTATGTGGAGCCAATAGGCCAAGAAACATACAATGCACTCACACAATCTGGGAAAGATGCCTTGAAAGAGTAGAGGTAGAAGGATGGAAAAGTATTATTCTATATCCACGAAGCAATGTATGAGAGAATACTCCCAAGAGTAGCACTAGCAAAGCAAGCCAAGGAGGCATGTGATACACTTCAACTTGCTTACCAAGGTATGGACAAAGTAAGGACTACTAAGTTGCAAATTCTTAGAAGAGAGTTTGAAAATTTATTAGTGAAAAACTTAGATTCAATAGAATCCTTCTTTGCTCATGTTGTTGGCCTAACTAATCAAATTAAACCACATGGAGAGGCCATAGAGGATAGGAAAATTATTGAGAAAGTTCTTAGAAGCCTTGCTTCTAAATTTGACCCTCTAGTTGTGACTTTGGAGGAAAATAAAGATTTGAGTCAGTTTAGTGTTGATGAGTTTCATGCTTCTCTTATCAATCATGAACATAGACTAAATAGGTCAAACATTTCATTGGAAAATACTTTTTCAACTCAATCATCTATAACTCATGGAAGAGAACAACAAAGATTCAGTCCTAGAGGAAAAGGTAGAAATTCATCTAGAGGTGGACATAACAACAACTTTACAAATAGTGCTGGTAGAGGTCAGAATCAAAATTTTAGAGGTCAAAATCAAAATTTCAGTCACCCAACTGGCCAAAGATTGGATAAATCATGTGTTGAATGTAATTATTGTAAGAAGTTTGGACATTATGCTAATGAATGCAAGAAAAAATAGTATGACCAACACAAGCAAGGTCAAAATCATTCAAGTAGCATCACTCAAACAAGCACTATGTTCATTGCATACACTAAAATTGATGAAGCGATTCCTACTAACTCTCCTGTTGAATGTAATGTTGTCCAAGAAAGCCAAAGTGACATATGGTACTTAGATTCTAGGTGTAGTAATCACATGACTGGTAATGCAGATTTGTTTTCTACTTTAGATAAATCAGTTCAAAATGAAGTCACACTTGGCAATGACAATAAGGTCATAGTTTTAGTCAAAGGAACAATTGATATTCTAACCAAAGAGGGGTTGCAGAAAATCATGCCTAATTTATACTATGTTGTTGGTCTAAAACATAATTTAATGAGCATTGGTCAATTGGTACAAAAGGGATTTAGAGTGTACTTGGAAAATAATGAGTGTGTGATTTTGGATAGATTCCCAAGCAATCTGGTTATTGCCAAAGTGAAAATGACTAACAACCGCATGTTTCCCTTGAGAATAAGGCCAATTATGAAGGGAACAATAGCCAAATTTTTTCATGAGACAAATAATAAAAATTCTGGAGCAACATTTAAGGCACAAAATATGGGCACAAAAAATGAATTTTTTTTTCACTTAGTTGTATTAGATGAGTCTTGGTTATGGAATTTCAGATTTGGACATTTGAATTTTGGAGGGCTGAAGCTATTACACATGGAAAACATGGTGAAAGGATTTCCATTAATTAAAAAACTAGAAATAATTTGTGAGGGTTATGTCTTGGGAAAACAACATAGAGAGTCTTTTCTGATTGGAAAATCACATAGAGAAAGAGCACCACTTGAGATTGTGCATTCAGATATTTTTGGAAAAATGCAAAAACCATCCATAGGAGGATGCACTTATTTTCTTACCTTCATTGATGATTTCACACGAAAAACTTGGGTCTACTTTCTAAAACATAAATCTAATGCATTTTCTTATTTTCAGTAGTTCAAGGCACTTGTGGAGAAGCAGAGTGGCCATTATATCAAGGTTTTAAGGACAAATAGAGGTGGAGAATATGTATTTAATGACTTTATGAATTTTTGTAAATCACATGGCATACACAAGCAATTTACGTCCTATTATACACCTCAGCAAAATGTTGTGGTGGAGAGGAAGAATCAAACCATTATGGAGATGGCTCATAGTATGTTGGCAATCAAACATCTACCTAATGAATATTGGGCTGAGGCAGTGGCAACTGCTAGTTATATCATGAATAGGTGCCCAATGAAAAGTGTGAAAAATAAGATACCTCAAGAAGCTTGGATAGGTATGAAGTATAGTGTTTCTCATCTTAAGGTATTTGGTTTTGTTGCATATGCACATGTTCTTGATGAGTTGAGGAAGAAGTTAGATAATAAAGGAAAAAAATGTATATTTTTTGGCTATTGTGAAGATACAAAGGCATACAAGTTTTCTAATATGATCACTAGGAAGGTTATAATTAGCTATGATGTTCAATTTGTGGAAAATGAAGCATGGGATGGAAGTATAAAGGGGCATGTAAATATTACAGCTGTTGTTCCTCATGATGATATGGTAGATGAAGTGGTTCCAATAGCAAGTACAACTCCAACAATAGCTCCTTCCACTCCTGGGACTGCACCACATGTTGTAGCTCAAGCTACACCTTCATTCAACCAAGAAGATCTTCAACGTTGTTGCCCACAGCAACAGTACAATAGACTCCACAGTCAATTACAATAGTATCTACATCAGCTGGCATCCTTGGAGCAACTCCATCTAGCACCCCAACTAATTCTACATCTTTGGATCCAACACTAGCAAGCATGTTACCATGAAAAACAAGGAATTTGAGTGAGTTGTATAATGATACAACAAATTCATTTTCAGTTTTTGCTTTATTTTCTCATGTTGATGATCCATTAAAATTTGAAGAAGCCATTGTCAAAGATAAATGGGCATGTTAGCTCTCAAAAACAAAGGTAAAAATAGCTCAAGAGGCTGCCAATCTCTTGGTACTGTTGTCAATAGATTTGCACCCTGCTGAATGCAATATTCAACAACATACTGAAATATCTAAACCTCTTTTAGATGTGGGTGATCTAAAAAATAGAGGAATCTACAAAGTGAGCTGGTTCTCCGAATGATGAATTCTATTCTAAAATAACCTCTGAGGAAAGGGATAAAAGATAACTTGAAAATAAAGCCTATGACTAACAGTTGATTCACCAAACTTTATGAAAATTCTGACTTAACCACTCATAATAGCTTCTCTATTACAATAATTCTCACAATCTCATTGGCACATATCCCATCAGTGATTTGCATGAAGATCTGGAAAACAAATACAACATGCAACCTGAAACATGTAATTCTGAAACACAACCTTATAACAACAAGACATAAAAGGATTTTGATTTGAAAACACAAATACATCAGATTGCTATTACAAAATCTGAGACAAAAGATAAGAAGGAGAAATCTACTGTTCTATTAAAACTGAAAGAGTCTTTGATTGAATCTAAAACTGAGTACCAAAAAGGTTTACAAGCTCAAAAATGTGTATGAGCAAGAAACTCTGATTTGAACCACTGAGAGGAGAGAGCTGAAAGACTAAGTCTATCCAAACATAGCTCTCAAGAAACCCTAATCCAAGCTCAGGAAAAAGCTCAAGGAAAAAAGCCTCAAACTGTCTAAAAAAACTATCTAAAAGCAAAAAAAAGCATATTACTTTTATGATCACACTGTCAAGCCTCTAAAAATAGGCTAATCTTGCCTTAAAAGCTCAAAAAACACCTTATCTCTCCAAGACAGGTCTAAAATCCAACCAAGGGAAAAGTCAAAGAAAAATCTACTAAAAATAGAAAGAAATCACAAAGCAATTTATAGAATATTGCTTTATGATTTTGCTTTACAAGATGCAAATTTGCACAATTTGTTTTATTTTTTGCAATTAAAGATTAAAAATATTTTGCAAAAAAAACAAAACTCCTTATCTCTCCATTACAATATTTTGGCTTTTCTCAAAAATCATAAAAACATATTACATAATTATCTCTTCTTACCTTATCTCATTGATTTCTTCAAAATCAACTAAAAATAGAACCCTAAAATATACTTGTCCCTAAGTCATAAGGTATTCACAATTCACCCTTAATTGATTTTCTATATTCAAACCCTTGAAAATTTACTAAGGCAAAAGAGATAAGTCACAAAGACTTAACCTAGCCTAAGCACATGAATTTCAGCCCTCACATAAGCATTAAACTCAGATTTTAATAAAGTCATAATGCAAATATTATAATCTTTGACCTCCATTCAAAATTTGTCATGTGCTTTGATCGAACATTCTAGATGATGATGATGTTCGAATTAGGGCATGAGAAAATAGGGTCAAACCCTAATTATCACTTCATTTCACACTCGTGACTTTGGAAGGAAAGACCCTTTGTCTGGAAGAATAGTGCCACCATGATTGTGTCGAACTCGAGCTCATGCATCTTGGGAATCTTCCCACGTTCTTCAGATAATAGAATCTTCAGTGGGTAAGCTTTTTTTACAGTATCTAAGCTTTTCATTTCATTTTTTTGAAAAAGAAAGGCCATTAAGGCCACGAACTATCATGCTTCTCCTCTGACTTCCTTAGTTGTGCTTTGATTTACCTTGGTCGACATGAACTCAAGCTCGGCCCTGCCAGTCTACTCCACAAGAGCTCGCCTTGTGTTATTATTTTCCTCTACTGTGTAGGGGTAAGCTTCCTATCATAGTTCCATGGCTTCTATGGCTCCATATTTTAATTTTCTGGCCTTGAGGCCGCAACTTTACACACTTTAATATCTCTTTATCTTGCATTTTCTATGCTCATATCCATTATTTCGATGCTCCATTCTTAGTATTAAAGCTTGGCCGTTCTTACAAGCTCAAACCCTTGGAATTTGGAGCTATCAAAACCTTTGGCCATGGCTAGAGTACTCCATCAGAAACATGGACTGGTAACTTATCTTGCTAAACATTTTCTCTCTGGAAACTTAAAGAGTTTCTTCTTTAATGAAGAATTTCTGGCCACGTTTAGGCTGAGCTAGATGTGTATTGTAGAAAACAATGTCTTTGAATTTTGGGCTCGACCCATAACATAAAAATGATCATTATGTCTAATTGAAAGCATTTCTGCATATGGGTATTATGAAAAAAAAAGTGTTTTCCTCATTTTGATGCTTGACACACCTTAGGAAACTGTATCTTTTGTATCCTACTACTATTTTTATGTAAAACCCATATGGGTTCTCTCCATTATTGCATTTCTTCCACTTTGAAAACAAACCCACATGTGGGTATTTGAAATTTCGAAAGAGAACTGTGTTTTCTGGAACTTTGCTCAACACAACATTTTGTATTTTGAACTCAACTGCTTTCTCGTGCAAAACTTCACATGGGTCATTGTGATTATTGCTTTTTCTGCATCTTAAGTGTAACCCTGGAAATGGATATTTAAAACTCAAAAATTTAAAATTCTATTTAAATGTTCTATTCATATGGGCTCAACCCAAATGAACCAGTGGCTTATTTCAGACCCCTGAAACAAAATAATGACATGGGTAACTGTATATTCATTTCTCTGCTTGACATTCTGTACTTTATGAAAAGAAAACATTTTCATTGCATCCATGCATAAAAGAACTAACACATAGCCACAACTATTTAGAATGTGAATAAAACTGACTAAACACCTAGCTTAACACAAGGAAAACTGTCATTCATTGGAAACCCCAACATGTGTATTTGCTGTTTGCTTTTAGAACACCTCCAAAACTGAAAACTCATGGTAAGAATAACACGACCTGTATGTTTATCTATATTTAGTTATGGGCTCAACCCAAAACAATTGATGCTTACCTTGTTATTCTTGAGTCCCTTAATTTGAAATGAATATAGCCTGATATTCTTTGAAATACTGCATTAAATAGAGCTCCATATATTTATGAAAAACAATGATCTCTACTTGTAAACGTCTTGCTTGTATTGTGTTGAAAAAACTTGATATTCTAGAAATGAAGCTCATGTATTTGGCCATGTTTGAATTTGGGACAATCATTTGCTTGATACTTGTAACTCTTTGAAGATATAATAGAACAATCTCCACAATGCAAACTTGCTTAAGATATAAAAGGTTAGTAATCCCAATAATTGTGAAAAGTCTAGACTTCTTTAAGCATTCTGATTTCTTATTCTCAGCATGACTCTTAATGTATATTATCTCCATACTTATATTTTGTATGCATAGCAGTGTCTTTTGATTTCTCTCAACTTTAACACAACAACTTCTACCTTTTGCTCTTGAACTTCGTAGAGATTTTTAAATTGAAACATTGCATCACTTTATGGACTACACCTTACTCAACCCTTTCCGTACATGATTAAACCCTTTTGGAGAATTTTGAAATGATCATGTCATATGCATTCTCCAATGTTGCATTACATTAAAACTTGATATTCATTTGGCTTCCCATTGCCTGAAACTTCCATGTATCTGCATTTAAAAGATTCCTCTCGTGCCTTCTATTTATACTTCAGGCATCATTGACCTGCCATGTGTGAACTCCCATGCTTTCATAACCTGATTTTGACAATTTTGTTCATGTAACTCACTGAAAACAATTGAATGCACATCATACTTGATTGCCATCTCCCACTAAACAATGATACACGATCCGGTTTGAAGCTCCATCCCATCCAAAATGAACCCGCTGTCCTTACTGTAGCTTTTCACTAAGTAGTTTTCCATACTCAGATACTGTATCATCTAAATATTAACACATAGAAAACCTCTCCTCTGAATTTCTCAACTTTTACCATATAGAAACATTGCTATTGCTTTCTGTATTTGCACTTGATAGAAGTTTTAACTTGACACATTGCAGTACCACGAACCACCTGTACTCACTAGCTCATATACATAACTGACAACTCAGAACTCCTTTTGGAAAGAAAATGCTTGCTCTTCCCCTATTATTCTAGAATGATCACTTTGTCATTACACTCATAATGCTGTATTTATCTTTACTAGTTAATTGGAATTGGTGACTTATTTGTCATTTGAATACACTATATTGCCAGTCAAGCTGAAATTGATAGTTTATTAACAACCTGAGTGTCTGATCTATATTTCGTACTCATTTGTAACATGGTACTCTTCATGAATTTTTATGTTTCCTTAACAAACAGTCTTCAAAATATGCTCTCCGATGTAAATGTACTCAATTGAATTCATTTAGTGAACTAAACTCACTATTCACCTGTAGCCTTCAGAAAAAAAACCTAATTAGTATGAATGCATAGTTGGTTTAGTTGCTCAATGGATAAATCTGCTTTTACTCTTTCAGTTGTATTTCATTTTACTTCATGAACATGATGATGTATCTATAAATCAGCCCATTAATAAATAGGGCAGCATGCCGAGCTCTACCCTTGTGGGAGCCCATTTTCCTCCACATGCTTGGGCCTTGAATAATGTTCAACTTCGTGATTTTACCTATACCTGCACAAGGAAGCAAACAATGTTAGCATAAACAACAGAACATGATGATCATGATATTGTTATTTCTCCTTCAGCTCATTTCTTTCATACTGCACTTGATTAATTGTTTCAATGCATGGTTAATAGTAGGTTGTACTATTGTGGGTGCCTCATATAGGTTACATCATAATCGAAGCCACTAACACCCCTTCTTTCTATCTTTTAGGTTGACAAAGCACAAGAAGACGACAGAGCACCATCCAACATCAAACGTCGATAATCAGGCAATGATGATTATGTCGTCACTTATATGTTTTATTTTTTGCATCATCAATAGTGCAATGTGCTATTAGAAATGTATTGTAATAGTCACATCCACGACTTGTGTGGATTTTTGATTTCAATTCTTTGCTTTTCGTTTGAAAAGAAAAATGCATTTAAATGCAATGTTGTAATATCATTCTAATTGTTGAAATCAAATGAAGCCTTGTAAAATATGAGTTTTCTATGAAATAAAAGAAAGCATCTGAAATGCTATTTTTCTCATTTACTCAATTCTGTATTTCTGTCTTTCTGGAATATCTAAATGGCATTCTAAAAGTCTATTTCCTCTTGTAAATGTATAACTGTTGCTCAATGCATAATGATAAAAATGTGAAACAACATTTGAAATTAAGTGCAATTCCACCTTATGATAAATAACATTCAGCCAGCTACACCAATTGAGTCGAGGAAAAAAATTGTTAACATTTTGGAAATTTCCACTATATGCTTGCCTACTAAGCATAGATCAGTGGCCTTTAAACAATTCAACGGGAACGGAGTCAAATCCGCCCCTTTCTTGAAACTCAAAAACTTGAATGGCAACACTCCAAACAACATCAAGAAAACAAAATAGAATTGAAAGCAAACTAATAGGCCCATATGGCCAATAGAACAATGCGCAACAACGCTTAGAGAAAGAAAAACTACTGAAATGAAATGTGCGAAACACACTTATTTGCAAACTACTCTACTACTATGAGATAACTTATCTCAAAGGCAGTGCTTGAGGTGGATCCATTTTACTGGGATAGACAGCACCTTGCCAGTCATCTTTGAAAGTTGGAATGCGTTGTGTTCCTTGCATTCTGTGATCACATAAGGCCCGTCCCACATCGCATCAAACTTGGAATGTCGTCCAAGTCTACTTTTAAATTCATTCCACTTGAAAAATAGATCTCCAACAATGAAATCATGAGGCTTCACCCTCTTGTCAAAAGTATTCTTCATTTGAGCTTGATGTATTTCTAGCTGTCTGAGAGCTTCTTTTCTGGTTTTTTCGAGCTCGACCAACTGTGCAAACCTCACTTCAAGAGGTTGTTCATTCAGCAACTCCAGTTCTTTAACATAACTCAATGTTGGTAATTCAATTGAAATAGGCAACTTAGCCTCTCTGCCATAAGTCAAAACAAAAGGTGAACAACTAGTGGCTCTTTTAGGAGTTATTCTGTCAGCCCAAAGGGCTAGCTTTAACTTTTTGTGCCATGTCCTCTGATTATCTTCAACAATCTTCTTGATTATCCGAATTAGATTCTTATTTGTGGATTCTGATTGTCCATTGCCCTGCAGATAATAATTTGATGACGTGTTCAAATAGATGTTATTTCTGACAGACCAATCTGAAATCTTCAATCCTATGAAAGATAAAGCATTATTTGAAATGATTGAATCTGGAACACCAAATATCGATATGAGATCCTGATAGAAATTAAGCACTGAAGTTTCGTTTTCTTCCTTTAAAGCAACAACTTCAGTCCACTTTGTAAAATAATTTGTGGTAGTAAGAATCCATTTATGACCCACACTTGAAGGAAGATTGATAGGGCCAATAAAATATAAGCCCTACTTGGCAAAGGGCTGTTCTACGTGAATTGGATGTAGGGGTAGTGGTGTAAGCCTCTGTTTACCAGCAAATAAAGCACATTTCTCACACTTTCTAACCCATGCAATAGCATCTTTAAACAGATCTAGCTAGTAATAACCAACTCTCATAATCTTCAGAGCTATTGTTCTTGTAGCAAAGTGACTTCCTGAAGGTCCATCATGAAATTCTGCTAGTAGCTTGTGAACTTGATTAGGCTGAATGCATCTCAACAAAATACCTTGGAAGTCTCTCCTACAAAGAATGCCATCAACAATTGCATAAGGGATGGATTGTAATCTACAGTACCTTCTTTTTTGCTCTGTCTAAGCCTTCGAGGCACTCACCACTTTGTAGATAATGTATCATCTACTGTAACCATGTAGCAGGAGGTGCTTGAACAACACTTGGAACATCATTAGTTAACACTGTTTTTGTATTTGTAGCCTCATTTGAGCTGCTATCCTCATTTCTAGCAATTTTTTCACACAAACCCTTGCCTCTAATGAGCTTGGTTACTTTTATATCGACATCAAACTCCATTACTTTGGTAATCCAACTAGCATGCTTATCATTAATATCTTTGTTAAGCAAAAAATATTTAACAATCGAATGAGCTACCAACAAATGAACCTTGCTGTTGGAAAACATGTGTCTGAACTTTTTCAAACTTCTTACAACAGTAAAAACATGTTTCTCCACAAAAGAGTATTTTACCTCGTAATCATGCAAAACTTGGCTAAAAAATGCAACAGGCTGCTCTAAGCCTTCCTCGTTTTGTTGGCATAACATGGCTGAAACTGTATCTACTCCTCCAAAAGCATATAGAACAAAGTCTTTGTCAAATTTTGGATTAATGAGAGTAGGAGTGGCTGCGAGCGCTTCTTTGATCTGCTCGAAGCTCCTCTTGCCTTCCTTGGTCCAACTGAATGGCATATTCTTCTTGAGCATGGAAGTGAGAGGTTGCAGTAAGGCTACGATATTCGGTATGAACCTCCTCACGAAATTAATTCTCTCAAGAAAGCTTTGCAAGCCTTTCTTATGAGCTGGTAATGGCAATTCAAGAATTGTAGAAACTCTTTCAGGATCAATTGAAATACCTTGCTTTGAGACAATGTGTCCAAGCAGTTTTCCTTCGTGCACTGAAAATATACACTTCTTTGGATTGAGAGATACTCCGAACTCTCTGCACCTCTGAAAAATCTATTCCAAATGATCCAAGTGTTCATTAGCATTTCTAGAAAAAATAGTAATATCATCTAAATATATGAGAACAAACTTGTTCATAAGGCCATGAAAGGCCATATCCATAACACGCTGAAAAGTTGCTCCAGCATTTGATAAGTCGAAAGGCATCTTCCTGTAGGCCATCGCGCCCCATTTGGTTGTGAACACTATTTTGAACTGATCCTCTTGTTTAACCAGAATTTGGTTGTAACTGGAGTAACCATCTAACAAAGAAAATCTATCAGAACCAGAAACCACTTGTAAAATTTGCTCCATGGAAGGGAGTGGGTAATGGTCCTTCAATGATGCTTTATTTAGATCTCGAAAATTGACACAAAGTCTGATTTCTCCACTTTTCTTTCTGACTGGTACTAAATTTGACACCCAAGAGGTGTGCTTGATAGGAAAAATAATACCGCTTTCAACTAGTTTATTCAATTCAGCCTTCATAAGGTGTTTTAACTTGGGATTAAGTGGTCTTTGCTTCTACCTTACTGGTTTTGCATCAGGTTCAAGCTCGATGGTATGCTGGGCTAATTCGGGGTTAAAACCTCTTAAATCCTTGTATTTCCATGCAAAAACATCACTAAATTTCTGACATAACAGAATAAACGCTTGCTATTCCTCTTGACTGCATACCTTACCTAGTTTGAGAAGTTTTCCCTTGAAAATCTTGATGGTTACATAATGTTCTTCTTTAACTGTCAAGCTGCACTTGTCCTTCTAAACTTGATCATTTGAATTAAAGACAGATTCTAATGTCACCAAACCTTTTGGAAGCTTATTGGTCTTTAATTGCACAATCTGGTCCTCATATTGCTGCTGCCATTTTTGCTGATTTCCATCTATGAACTCAGCTTCAGCAATCAGAAAATTCACAATTTGCTCATCGCTGTCAAAAACCTGCCAATTCACATTATTGTTAGGTACAAAAGGTCTGACCACTATTTTCATGTATTGACATGCTTCTATCTTATGAATTTCCTTGGGAATGTCAAACTGGGCTTCTATGGTAGCGAGCCGATCGGCATGCTTATTTTGATTCCAAGGAATCACCATGATGTTAAAAGCATTAAAATATTCCATTAAATCCCATACACAATGCTTGTATTTATTAAGCAAATCATTCTTAGTAGCATTTAAATTTCTGACCTGATTCACAACTAACTCAGAATCACCATAAACTTGCAAACATCTAATACCTCATTTGCAGGCCCACTCAAGGCCATGCACCAATGCTTCATACTCAGCTATATTATTTGAACAGCTGAAAGCAAATCTATAAGCTAAAAATTACTTATCCCCTTCGGGTGATATCAACATAGCTCCACCCCCAATACCAACACTGCTTCTCGAACCATCGAAATAAAGCTTCCAAAGCTCATGATCTCTTCCTGTAGATGGTTCATCCTCTTTACAAAGATTAGGCATGTTGCAATCAGACTCTTGAATCATAGACTCCTAATCCTACCTCATCTGTGTTTTGAAATGGATCAGGATCGTGATCTTTGGCTACCCATTCATTGAGACTGATGTAGTCTTCCTAGGTGCTACAATCTGAGGTCATGGTTTGCTCCTCCATTGCAGAGGTGGTGTAGAGATTAGCGTTTATAGGGTTTAAAGAGTATGGTTTGATATGGTCTTTGGTGAGAGGCTCAGACTTAATGGTCACTTTCGTACCATACCTCGTTCTAAAAAATAGATGAGACCAATCATAAGACAAAAATCTGCCCAACTTGGCTGTAAAATCTCTTGATAGACAAATGGTGAAGTGCAGCGGTAAGTCTATGACATGAATATCCTGATGAATAGCGAAACTTGGGGATGCATGCAAGGTAAGAGCTAAATTTTTGATAATACCAGTAGTCTTAACAACAGACCCATCTAATTGCACTATGCTTTTCTGAGGATTAAGCTTATAAACAAGACCTAATTTATTAGCTAAACTCTTAGGCATGACTGAGCTACTGGCTCGAGAATCAACCATACAATTATGCACAATTTTATCACCTATGATTAGACTTAAGTAAAATGAAGGGGGCTTTACCTCCTTTGCTTTCTACTCACTTTTCTCCTCTAAGTCATTAGCCATGACAACCTTTGCAAACCCTTGACTAGTGTTGTCAGAAATAGACAACTCAGCCAAAGAATTCTGCAGTAAAATTTTCTGCCCTGGAAGCTGTAAAGTATCCAATATTGACATGTTGACAGTAGCTTTCTTGAGATGCTCAATAATATTAAATGATGTGGCATTTACCTTTTGCTGGTTTTTTATGACATCAACTTCATTTTTCTTCTACAAAGGCTGAGAATGCATTTTTGACAGCTCCTTGTTAGGTATTTCTTGCCCTCTTTGCAAAATATGAATTTTAGGCTACGTGGTAGCATAAACATCTGATGAAACATGCTGCTTACTGACTGAAGGCTACTGCTGTGAAATTCTAGCTTGCTGTCCTAGATCCATAGCTCACTTTTTAGATCTGGTATTAGCCGAAATAGGAGAATCTTGCTGATCTTAGCCATTCACGCCACAGAATTCAGAGCTTTTCTAGTTCGGCAAGGCAACCTCTACATTATCTTGTTGTTATTGATTTCGATCTGTAGCATTCTCGAAAACAACATATACATTCTACACCATTAAAGCTTGATTTCTCACTCCGTTGGCGCACGCCAATTGGTTATGGGGCTGATTGCATGGGTAACACCAATCGCAATCCTGGGCAACATTATTTTGCGGCACAAGTTCCCTTGATGAACTGGCTGCATTCAGATTGTATGGCTAGAATGGCCTAGGGTTAAAGTTTCTTCTTTGGGCTTGATAATCACCTTGGAAAGTGGGCCTATTTTGCTAGTTTTGCTGATAAGGGGCTTGATAAGGCTTACTTTCTTGACCAACGTGCTTTTTAATAGTCACAAGATCATTCCCAACGGTCTTTAATATGTTTTTTAGCTCTTAAATCTCCAGATTTGGGGCTGTAGCGGTAACCTCTTGGGCTGTACTATGATATCCTATCACTGGAACATGCGGGACAATAACCAGGGGAGGTATAGCAGTGGGAATAGGTGGCTGTATTTTTGGAAATAAAGGCATAGAGGGTCTAGGAGCTATGTCTCCAGCTTGAATGAGGCAATTTTTAGCATTAATGGCAATATTATAAGCGTTAGGAAGCGTTAGACCACCCATAGATTGAGTCATAACAACAATCTTACTGTTTAAAGCTTTTAAATAAAACAAAAATGCATGTGCTGGTAAGGGAATTACCGTTGCCAAAATCCTATCCCAAGTCCTCTAAAATTTGCAAAGTGTTCATGTGGCACCCTTTGAATGGTGCTCAACTGCTCTAATAAAGATAAGTTGTTAGATTTATCAGCAAAATGTTGGTATAGGCCATTACCTAATGTGTCCCATGTTGCGATCAAGTTGGCTGTGAGGCCTCTGAACCACTGCAATGCTTTGTTCTTCAATGACACAACTAACAGCCTTAGTGCAACATTCTCCTATGTGATATTGTGCATCGAGCATAGCGTGGCCACGTCACGGATGTGCTTGACTAGTGTAGTGTAATCCTCTCTGGTTAAATATGGTAGTCCTCAAAGGGCTACAACTGGAATATCATCATGTTGAGCAATATCTAATGGATTGCCTCCATTAAAGGGTGCGAATGGGTGCTGCCTCGGCAGTGCTGCCATTGGTGGTACTTGTGAGATTGGAACTGGTACACCAGATGATAGAACTAGGGAACCAAGAATATGAGGTGTTGACTTTGATTTTACAGGGGTTTCAAAAATCCTTCTTGCTTTGCCGCCTCTTCTACGTGATGGGGACAACTCTCGATACTTGAAGGGTGCAAAACTTGATCTTGTTTGTATCTTTCTCATGCGCGGGCTGCACTAGCATGCAAAAATAGAACCAGAGTCGCCAAGTATATTGTGATTGCCTCCAGAAGGTTGCAAAACTTGCTGCATACACCAAACAACAAACTGAAATATTGAATATTATCTGAAAGTAGCTTTCAAAGTCCCATCGGGCGTGCCAAAAACTATTGTCAATAGATTTGCACCCTGTTGAATGCAATATTCAACAACCTACTGAAACATGGAAACCTCTTTCAAATGTGGGTGATCTAAACGACAGAGGAATCTCCAGAGTGAGCTAGTTCTCTGAATGATGAATTCTATTCTAAAATAAACTCTGAGGAAAGGGATAAAAGATAACTTGAAAATAAAGCCTATGACTAATAGATGATTCACCAAAATTTATGAAAATTCAAACTTAACCACTCATAACAACTTCTTTATTATAGTAATTCTCACAATCTCATTGGCACATATCCCATCAGTGATTTGCATGAAGATCTGGAAAACAAATACAACATGCAACCTAAAACATGTAATTCTGAAACACAACCTTATAAAAACAAGAGATAAAAGGATTCTGATTTGAAAACACAAATACATAAGATTGCCATTACAAAATACGAGACAAAAGATAAGGAGAAATCTAATATTCTATTAAAACTGAAACAATCTTTGCTTGAATTTGAAACTGACTACCAAAAAGGTTTACAAGCTCAAAAATGTGTATGAGCAAGAAACTTTGATCTGAACTACTGAGAGAGGAGAGCTGAAAGACTAAGTCTATCCAAACATAGCTCTCAAGAAACCCTAAACCGAGCTCAAGAAAAAGCTCAAGGAAAAAATCCTCAAACTGTCTCAAAAAACTACCTAAAAGCAGAAAAAAGCATATTGATTTTATGATCACACTGTCAAGCCTCTAAAAATAGGCTAATCTTGCTTTAAAAGCTCAAAAAACACCTTATCTCTTCAAGACAGGTCTGAAATCCGACCAAGGGAAAATTCAACAAAAAATCTACTAAAAATAGCAAGAAATCACAAATCAATTTATAGAATATCGCTTTATGATTTTGCTTTACAAGATGCAGATTCGCACAATTTGTTTTATTTTTTGCAATTAAAGATTAAAAATATTTTGCAAAAAAAAAGCTCCTTATCTCTCCATTACAATATTTTGACTTTTCTCAAAAATCATAAAAACATATTACATAATTATCTCTTCTTACCTTATCTCATTGATTTCTTCAAAATCAACTAAAAACAAAACCCTAAATATACTTGACCCTAAGTCATAAGGTATTCACAATTCACCCTTAATTGATATTCTATATTCAAACCCTTCAAAATTTACTAAGGCAAAATAGATAAGTCACAAAGACTTAACCTAACCTAAGCACATGAATTTCGGTCTGCACATAAGCATTAAAATTAGATTTTAATAAAGCCATAATGCAAAGATTATAATCTTCGACCTCCATTCGAAATTCGTCATGTGCTTTGATCAAACATTCTAGATGATGATAATGTTTGAATTAGGGTATGAGAAAATAGGGTCAAACCCTAATTATCACTTCATTTCACACTCGTGACTTTGGAAGGAAAGAACCTCTATCTGGAAGAATAGTGCCACCATGATTGTGTCGAACTCAAGCTCATACATCTTGGGAATCTTCCCACGTTCTTCAGATAATGGAATCTTCAGTGGGTAAGCTTTGTTTATAGTATCTAAGCTTTTCACTTCATTTTTTTGAAAAAGAAAGGCCATTAAGGCCACGGACTATCATGCTTCTCCTCTGACTTCCTTTGTTGTGCTTTGATTTACCTTGGCTGACATGAACTCGAGCTCAGCCTTGTCAGTCTACTCCACGAGAGCTCGCCTTGTGTTATTATTTTCCTCTATTGTGCAGGGGTAAGCTTCCTATCATAGTTCCATGGCTTCTATGGCTCCATATTTTAATTTTATGGCCTTGAGGCCACTGCTTTACACACTCTAATATCTCTTTATCTTGCATTTTCTATGCTCATATCCATTATTTCGATGCTCCATTCTTAGTATTAAAGCTTGGCTATTCTTACGAGCTTGAACCCTTGGCATTTGGTGCTATCAAAACCTTTGGCCGTGGCTAGAGTACTCCATCATAAACATGGACTGGTAACTTCTCTTGCTAAACATTTGCTCTCTGGAAACCTAAAGAGTTTCTTCTTTAATCAAGAATTTCTGGCCACGTTTAGGCCGAGCCAGATGTGTATTGTAGAAAGCAATGTCTTTGAATTTGTGGCTCGACCCAGAACAAAAAAATGATCATTATGTCTAACTGAAAGCATTTTTGCATATGGGTATTATGAAAAAAAAAGTGTTTTCCTCATTTTGATGCTTGACCCACCTTAGGAAACTATATCTTTTGTATCCTACTGCTACTTTTATGTAAAACCGATATGGGTTCTCTCCATTATTGCATTTCTTGCACTTTGAAAACAAACCCACATGTGGGTATTTGAAATTTCAAAATAGAACTGTGTTTTCTGGAACTTGGCTCAACACAACATTTCACATTTTGAACTCAACTACTTTCTCATGCAAAAATTCACATGGGTCATTGTGATTATTGCTTTTTCTGCATCTTAAATTTAACCCTGGAAATGGATATTTAAAACTCAAAAACTACAAATTCTATTTAAATGATCTATTCATATGGGCTTGACCCAAATGAACCAGTGGATTATTTCGGACCCCTGAAACAAAATAATGACATGGGTACCTATATATTCATTTATTTGCTTGACATTATGTACTTCATGAAAAGAAAACATCTTCGTTGCATCCATGCAAAAAAGAACTAACATATAGCCATGACTATTCAGAATGTGAAGAAAACTGACTAAACACCCAGCTTAAAACAAGGAAAACTATCATTCATTGGAAACCCTAATTTGGGTATTTGCTGTTTGCTTTTAAAACACCTCCAGAACTGAAAACTCATGGTAAGAATAACACATCCTATATTTTTAGCTGTATTTAGTTATGGGCTCGACCCAAAACAATTGATGCTTACCTTGTTATTCTTGAGTCCCTTAATTTGAAATGAATATAGCCTAAAATTCTTTGAAATACTACATTAAATAGAGCTCCATATATTTCTGAAAAATAGTGATCTCTACCTGTAAACGTCTTGCTTGTATTGTGCTGAAAAAACTTGATATGAAAAAACTTGATATTCTAGAAATGAAGCTCATGTATCTGGCCATGTTTGAATTTGGGACAATCATTTGCTTGATACTTGTAACTCTTTGAAGATATAATAGAACAATCTCCACCATGCAAACTTGCTTAAGATATAAAAGGTTAGTAATCCCAATAATTGTTCAAAGTCTGGACTTCTTTAAACATTCAAATTTCTTATTCTTAGCATGATTCTATGCTTGTTTGTTGTGGAAAGGATGACCACTTAATGTATATTATCTCCATACTTATATTTTGTATGCATAGTAGTGTCTTTTGATTTCTCTCAACTTTAACACGACAACCTCTACCTTCTACTCTTGAACTCCGTAGAGATTTTTAAATTGAAACATTGCATCACTTTATGGACTACACCTTACTCAACCCTTTCCGTACATGATTAACACCTTCTGGAGCATTCTGAAATGATCATGTCATATTGCATTCTCCAATGTTGCATTACATTAAAACTTGATATTCATTTGGCTTCCCATCGCCTGAAAATTCCACATATCTGTATTTAAAAGATTCCTCTCGTGCCTTCTATTTATACTTCAGGCATCAGTGACCTACCATGTGTGAACTGTCATGCTTTGATAGCCCGATTTTTACAATTCTGTTCATGTAACTCACTGAAAACAATTGAATGCACATCATACTTGATTGCCATCTCCCACTAAACATTGATACACGATCTAGTTTGAAGCTCCATCCCATCCAAAATGAACTGGCTATCCTTACTGTAGCTTTTCACTAAGTAGTTTTCCATACTCAGTTATTGTATCATCTAAATATTAACACATAGAAAACCTCTCCTCTAAATTTCTCAACTTTTACCATATAGCAACATTGGTATTGCTTTCTATATTTGCACTTGATAGAAGTTTTAACTTGACACATTGCTTTATCGCGAACCACCTGTACTCACCATCTCATATACATAATTGACAACTCAGAACTCCTTCTGGAAAGAAAATGTTTGCTCTTCCCCTATTATTATGGAATGATCACTTTGTCATTACACTCATAATGCTGTATTTATCTTTACTAGTCAACTGGAACTGGTGACTTATTTGTCATTTGAATACACTATATTGCCAGTCAAGCTGAAATTGATAGTTTATTAACCACCTGAGTGTCTGATCTATATTTCGTACTCATTTGTAACATGGTACTCTTCATGAATTTTTATGTTTTCCTTAACAAACAGTCTTCAAAATCTGCTCTCTGATGTAAATGTACTCAGTTGAATTCATTTATTGAACTAAATTCAGTGTTCACCTGTAGCCTTTAGAAAAAAAACCTGATCGTTATGAATGCACAGTTGGTTTAGTTGCTCGATGGATAAATCTGCTTTTACTCTTTCAATTGTATTTCATTTTACTTCATGGACATTATGATGTATCTATAAATCAGCCTATTAATAAATAGGGAAGCATGTTGAGGTCTACCCTTGTGGGAGCCCATTTTCCTCCACATGCTTGGTCCTCAAATAATGTTCAACTTCGTGATTTTACCTATACCTGCACAAGGAAGCAACTAATGTTAGCGTAAACAACAGAACATGATGATCATGATATTTTTATTCCTCCTTCAGCTCATTTCTTTCGTACTGCACTTGATTGATTGTTTTAATGCATGGTTAATAGTAGGTTGTACTATTGTGGGTGCCTCATATAGGTTACATCATAATTGGAGCCACTGACACCCCGTATTTCTTTCTTTCAGGTTGACGGAGCACAAGAAGATGATGGAGCACCATCCAACATCAAACGTCGATAATCAGGCAATGATGATTATGTCGTCACTTATATGTTTTATTTTTTGCATCATCAATGGTGCAATGTTCTATTAGAAATGTATTGTAATAGTCACATCCACAACTTGTGTGGATCTTTGATTTCAATTCTTTGGTTTTCATTTGAAAAGAAAAGTGCATTTAAATGCAATGTTGTAATATCATTCTGATTGTTGAAATCAAATGAAGCCTTGTAAAATATGAGTTTTCTATGAAATAAAAGAAAGCATCTGAAATGCTATTTTTCTCATTTACTCAATTCTATATTTCTGTCATTTCTGGAAAATCTGAATGGCATTCTTAAACTCTATTTCCTCTTTTAAATGTATAACTGGTTCTTAATGCATAATGATAAAAATGTGAAACAACATTTGAAATTATGTGCAATTCCACCTTATGATAAATAACATTCAGCCGGCCTCACCAATTGAGCTGAGGAAAAAATTTGGTAACAGGTACATTTTAGGGTAATAGACAAAGCCAAATGGTTTAAGCTTTCTACTCTTTAGGTTCTGCTAGACCTAGGCTAGTGTACCTATACAAATGAAGCAGACTTGACTTGCTTATCTCTCTTGAAATGTTTTTCCCATAATGGCAGATGTGAGTGGACAAATAAAACTAAGTTTGGTATAAATTGTATACAATATTAAAACTAAAACCTAATATGTTCAGTTAGCAGATGTAAAGAAAGTGAATGAATCTAAATTGTGAGAAATGCAGAGACTAGTGCCTTATAGGGTATGCAAAGTCAAATGAAATAGCAATGAACAACCTCTTTCTAGAAAACATTCAAATTGTTGGCATATGTTTTGTTTATAACTTGTATAAACATGCACGACTATGATTGCTAAGCTCTTCTTAATAATCCAGATGAATATCCCTGATTACTGTGTTGAACCAAAAGGATTTAATCTTTTCTTGAAAGAACCAATCAATTAACCACATAGATACAACAAATGTGCACTGATAAATTGAATATAAACTTGTTATACCAATTTAAACAACCAGAAAGCATCAATCTTGGAGACAACTTAGTAATACTTTAAATAAGCTTAACAAACAAATGACACCAGAAATATTTTGCCACATCAACTAATTCTCATTAATACCTCCATTTTGAAATCATATATCATAATCTCTGTTCTATGAAAATTATTTTCCTATCATATCTACCTATTTTGTTTGTTGTTTTCTAATCTCCTCTAATATTACAATAAGAAAAGAACATTTATACACCAGTATTTGAAAACACACATCGCTTTGCATTCCAACATTGGCACTCAACTGTATTCAGGCTCTACCAATCATCTTTGAGACATTCACCGAGACATCCCATAGTCATACCGATCCTCAACGTCACACCGACAGTCATCCCTTTGGTCTTTTGTGTTTCGCTATAACATTCTATTGTTGGGGAGACATCCCATAGATCATATTTGTCATTCCAAAAGTTTTCCCTCCATTTTGTGTGTCACTAAGACAATTCATAGTCAGGGGGAGGTTCCACAGATCACCTATGTCTCACCGAGATGTTCTCTTTTGCTATGTTTGATTCGCCGCGACCCTTCAAAGTCGGGGAGACGTCTCATAGATCACACTGCATCTTATTGAGATGCACCCCATGGTAATTGTAATGCCCCATCGTGCGAACCCCAAAGGACAACTAAAGCAACAATTGCCACACAATTTTTTTTTATTAAAATTAAAACTAACATACATCAGATGCACATTAAGTTATGACGTGAAAATTCATTTAAACAAATCCACTATCACTTACATCCCTTGGGGTACATGAGGATACTTTACGAAACTTAATTCCATACATCAATGATAAAGAATGAAAGCCAAATTTAATCCATGACAAAGCATTCATATAAAACCATCAATAAGAAACCATTCACTTAAATAAATACAACACATTGAATAACCTCTGATATGGATCCATATCCACACAAGGTTTACCAATGATAAAATATTACATCACATCCTTTTCATTACTTTACACTGTTCAAGTCTTACAATGATACAAACATGTTTCCCAATATGGATGAGAACCACATGACAAGATATAATGATACAACTTTGGAGTCGCCACAAATGACACTAATCCGCACCTCTCGATCCTTGATTGGGGACCCAATGGGGAGGTTAGCATGTTCCACCCGACCACGTGGGTCTGAAGACCCACCCCCCATGCTAAGGAGCTGACAAGAAAGATACCTCAACCAAGAACATCCAAAAAGGGAACCACAAGACTCAACGTCATACAAAAGTATCATAAAACTCAAGGATTATAATCAACAACATTACTTAGTTAAAATAATAACTTAAAGACATAAATCTCATCACATTAATCAAAGCAATAGCCAGTAAACAAGTAACCAAAGGATGATCATGAAACTTTTCCAAATCAAATTGAAATAATAAACATAATACAATTCCAAAGGCAATAAGGAAACAAGGCATATGGGTGTCTAGTGGAGAGTTTCATCACATAGATTTCATGGGATCTCCTAGCCCTTCCTCCAACTTGAGGCTCCGACACCCATCTATGGATCTCCTGGCTCTTTCTCCTACTTGAGGCGCTGACACCATAGGGTAGCTCATGCGAACATGATTCCAGAGGCAACAAGAAACAAGGCACAAAGGTGTCTAATGGAGAGTGTCATCACATAGCTCTCATGGGATCTCCTGGCCCTTCCTCCAACTTGAGGCGCTGGTACCCATCTATGGATCTCCTAGCTCTTCCTCCTAATTGAGGCACCGACACCATAGGGTAGCTCATGTGGAGCCGATAACCTCTCATGAAGATGAGATTACGACTTTGCCGACCATGGCCTTCTCAGCCTATCATTAGTCTATGATAGCCCTAATGAATAGACAAGGTATCCAATATTTATTATCTTGTGTGTTTTACTCCCCATTCCCATAAATTCTATTTTTAGGTTATCACTTGTTATACTACTCTTACATGGGTTCTCTTGTGCTCTTCCTCCTTTCGAGGCGCCAGCCCCCACAAAGAGCCACTCTCCCTAAAACCCCTAATAGAAACCAAAATAAAAGGGGTTGTACCAATACTATGAAAACATTGAAACTCAAAATAAAACACATGCGAGGCATATACCATCTCGCCCATATCCATAAACATAGTTGCCCATAAAACCAGGTACAAAAACATAGTTCCCATACCGATCCTCAATGTCACACTGACAATCATCCCTTTGGTCTTTTGTGTTTCGCTGTAACATTCTGTTGTTGGGGAAACATCCCATAGATCATATTTGTCATTCCAAAAGTTGTCCCTCCATTTTGTGTGTCACTAAGACAATTCATAGTCGGGGGGAGGTTCCACAGATCGCCTATGTCTTACCAAGAAGTGCTCTTTTGTTATGTTTGATTCGCTGTGACCCATCAGAGTCGGGGAGACATCTCATAGATCACACTGCGTCTTACCGAGATGCACCCCATGGTAATTGTAACGCCCCATCGTGCGAACCCCAAAGGACAACTAAAGCAACAATTACCACACAATTTTGTTTTAATTAAAAGTAAAACTAACATACATGAGATGTACATTAAGTTATGACATGAAAATTCATTTAAACAAATCCACTATCACTTACATCCCTTGGGGTACATGAGGATACATTACGAAACTTAATTCCATACATCAATGATAAAGAATGAAAGCCAAATTTAATCCATGACAAAGCATTCATATAAAACTATCAATAAGAAACCATTCACTTAAATAAATACAACACATTGAATAACATCTGATATGGATCCATATCCACACAAGGTTTACCAATGATAAAATATTACATCACATCCTTTTCATTACTTTACACTGTTCAAGTCTTACAATGATACAAACATGTTTCCCAATATGGACGTTAACCACATGACAAGATAGAATGATACAACTTTGGAGTCACCACAAATGACACCAATCTGCACCTCTCGATCCTCGATTGGGGACCCAATGGGGAGGTTAGCACATTCCACCCAACCACGTGGGTCTGAAGACCCACTCCCCATGCTAAGGAGCTGACAAGAAAGAGACCTCAACCAAGAACATCCAAATAGGGAACCACAAGACTCAACGTCATACAAAAGTATCATAAAACTCAAGGATTATAATCAACAACATTCCTTAGTCAAAATAATAACTTAAATACATAAATCTCATCACATTAATCAAAGCAATAGCCAGTAAAAAAGTAACCAAAGGATGATCATGAAACTTTTCCAAATCAAATTGAAATAATAAACATAATACAATTCCAGAGGCAAAAAGGAAACAAGGCAAATGGGTGTCTAGTGGAGAGTGTCATCGCATAGATCTCATGGGATCTCCTGGCCCTTCCTCCAACTTGAGGCACCGAAACCCATCTATGGATCTCCTGGCTCTTCCTCCTACTTGAGGCACTGACACCATAGGGTAGCTCATGCGAACACGATTCCAAAGGCAACAAGAAACAAGGCACAAAGGTGTCTAGTGGAGAGTGTCATCGCATAGCTCTCATGGGATCTCTTGGCGCTTCCTCCAACTTGAGGCACCGACACCCATCTATGGATCTCTTGGCTCTTCCTCCTACTTGAGGCACCGACACCATAGGGTAGCTCATGCGGAGCCGATAACCTCTCATGAAGACGAGATTACGACTTTGCTAACCATGGCCTTCTTAGCCTATCATTAGTCTATGATAGCCCTAATGCATAGACGAGGTATCCAATATTTATTATCTTGTGTGTTTTACTACCCATTCCCCTAAATTCTATTTTTAGGTTATCACTTGTTATACTACTCTTACGTGGGTTCTCCTATGCTCTTCCTCCTTTCGAGGCACCGAACCCCACGAAGAGCCACTCTCCCTAAGACCCCTAACAGAAACCAAAATAAAAGGGGTTGTACCAATACTATGAAAATATTGAAACTCAAACTGAAACACATGTGAGGAATATACCATCTCACCCATAGCCATAAACATAGTTGCCCATAAAACTAGGTACAACCCATACATAAATCTAAAATCACAAGTGCAACCATAATCCTAGCAAAACCAAATCAGCAAAGGATCAATATGAAACAAGATTATCCCCACCTCTGGAAGTCCAAGAAGATCAACTACCCAAGAATTCACAAACGAGGGTAAGACAAAACAAAATGAGTTTCCAAATAAATTCCAACACAAATTTAAAGAATAAAAATCCCCTCAAACTGAGATTAACTCAAGCAAAAATCACGTCAAGATAGAACCATCAAAATGAACCTGACGAATAAAATCACCTTCAAAACCAAGCAACTCCGAAAGGATAGACACATTGAAATGAAACATCAAACCAACCTTTAAGAACATGAACACACTTAATGAATAAACCATAAAGAATGACAACAATCAAATACATTTTATTCATTCATTTAATAAGGAGTAATTTTAAAATAACTAAAGAAGTTGTCTGTCAATAAATCAAATTCATTTAAGTTAAACCACCTATCAATATCATAAGGAACACTTAAATCTTCATTAATTGTCTCTTAACACATCCATTAAGAAACCATAAAAAAATAAAGGACTATAAATCATAACCACAAATATAATTAATCTTTCAACCTAATTTAATAAACTCTTCTCTTACCCAACTATAATTGATTCAATTCCTTTATGTTCTAATTTAACTTTCTCACAACTGATCCATACCATCCAATATATTTCCAATTCATTATTACACGAAACAAATTAACCAACTATCACTTTACTCACATCAAGACTTGACACACCATTAAAGCTAACATTTTTCCTCAGATAGAAGGAGCAAGGATAGAGTGTTGGATTGGTAATAATAATAATAACCTCAAAAGAAATGGATATAAAATTGTAATAAGGTAGCGATCTTAGGAGGAATTTAAGTTTTAAGCCATTGGTACCAACATAATTTGGTAAATGATATTGTATTTTGATACTAGTCTAGTTTTCAATAAGCTATATAGATAAGAATATTGCTAATTTCCAATGCGAAATAAACCTTCAATTAAAATTAAGGTAGGTGGCATTTAATTAAAAGAATTAATCCTATCATGATCTTTTAATTCAATACCCTAGTTGTATCGTTTTATTTTTAGGTTCTGGCACCCACTCTGCCTCAATATAATTATACATGTGATAATATTGGTATATATATACGTGCACAATTAAGTTATAAATTATACTACAAGAGATCCTTGAATGTACAGTAAGCAAAATAAAAATGTACTACCTTCCACCACCGATTTAATTACATATGGTCAATAAAAGAAATCTTATTACTATTCTATTCTCTATCGATATGCAAAAGACTCAATCGATAATTTAGTCACATATGATGGATACGAAAAAACAATGAACAAAAGAAAACATAATCACAAAGGACCAAGTACAAATCATATGGCAGGGAAAGGCTCATATTTCAACCAACCCTCTCACATGAGATCTCACTTTTCTTTACTAGCATAATCACAGTGGTTATCTAACACATATACTATGGACATACAAAGTTTTCAATGCAGAGGGATATATATCGTGCATTTGTAACAAAAAGTAAAATACTTATAAATGTTTTTATTTGACAATATGTTATTTTCAAGTGCTGCAACTATGATAGATTGTCTGAAGAAGCAAGTAGGATATTTAAATCTTTAAAATTTTCCTATTAAGTTCAAGTGCCGCAGTTGAGACAGGATGACAGAGAGAATATTTTAAACTTCCTATTATGTTCAGGTGCGATGGCTGAGACAAGTTGTCAATGAAATAAAAGAGATTATTTAAACTTTTAAACTTCCAATTATGTTCAGGTGCGATGGCTGAGACAGGTTTTCAACGTTCTTATGGAGGACGCTAGTGATGCTAAATGAAACAATCTAAAAGATAAGTTTACACTATAATGATACACACCAAAATCTAATATCCTGAAATAACGAAGGGACATACATTTATTCAGGTGCTGAAAGGTATACTGAGGAAGCATAGACATGACACGTGAACTGTTTGACAGAATGCTACAAATAAATATGGACTCACGAGTTGCCAACTTTGAGACTCCTAGCAGTATTTATATGTTACGAAACTTGCCTTTAGAATCAAGGATTCATGATATATCAGCCATGTGGTATAAATGATTAAATCCCATAGTCATCTATAGCAATAAAGAGTCTAAAAGGATAGAGAGAGAGCCATGCAATAGTATTTGGTTTGATAAACATGGCCCCGATGCATCTATTATGGGTGTTAAGAACTTTAGAGTATGTTCTGATCACCACGTTGCATCTAAATTCATCTCCACGAGTTTTGCAAGAGAAGTTGCCCTGAGAGATATGGAACGTCCCTCTTATTCAAATAGGTATGATGCTCTTGAGGATAATATGGGTGGTGCAAAAAGGTACAACCTGAAAGATGGGCTTGCACTAATATTATTTCACATAAAGACAAAGGATAAGAGGAAGCTAAATTCAACACTACTATTATGAAGGAATTATTTAATCATTCTACATGTATCGAAGAGCACAGGAGGACAAAAGTCTTTGATTAAGAAGAAGCACTCCGTATACACTCAATAAAGCAAGGCGATATGAAGGGACGCCAATGGTATTCGGCCTCATCAATGCAAACATCATATTGGAAGAATCATTGAGCACCTCAAATGGATGGACAACATACCATAAAGTAGAAGAAGCAAATGCAATTAAAAGGTGTGAGACCGAATTCCTTAGCCCGATACTATCTCAATTCATAAAATCAAATGGGGTTCAAGAGAGTAATTGAGACCCTTAAGAATAAAATCAAACAACGCATACTTGTCTATGGGTTGAAAACGAAGGCGCTAAAATACACAGCTACAAACCAAACATAGATCTCAACACTCTTGTGAAGATGAGGCTAATTAAAACAAATTGAAATAAAAAATATATATATCATATGAAGTATCCATAAGATTCATAGTACTTTCAGATTCTATAAAAAAAGTATGCCCACACCTGAATCGAATTCCAATTAGTGCGTCAAAGCCAAATGACTCCAATTTCTTGTGCAGGAAGAAAATTCGATTGGGAGCATACCCCATAGAACAACCCCAGTGCCCCCTTCGAAAAGAATCAATCCCCCTTCCAACAAACGCCCAGTGAGTGCCCACCAAACTGAAGGGAGAGAATTCTTTTATTTCTTAGTTTCCCCAACGGTGAAAGTTTCCTCTTTCACAATTCGTTCGAACTCTGCCTATTCAAAGAGGAATATTTTTCTACCTTTTAATTTCCTTTCCATATTAGTTTTAATCTTATCACGATGCTTTATTATTATTTATTTATTTAGCGATAAACTATTCTTTTTCCAAACTTCTCCAAAAAAAATCCTTTTAAAGCAAGAATCCCTCACAAAAACCAGTGAAAATCTCCAATAACCTTCGAGTTTCTTTTTCCAGTGATCTCCTCACAGTTGGGAATGATCTTGCATGAGAAATTTTCTATTCATTGTTTGCTTTTCTTTCACTTCATCATTTATCCTTATTGATTTTAATATTTTATTTATTTATTTTTATTTCCATTTTCAAGAAAAATCTAATTTATCTTTATTTAGTAACAAGCTATCTACTTTCCATTTTTTTATTTTTATCTTTTTAATAGCCTTTCTTGCTTTTATAATAATTCCAACTTTAGTTCAACTTTTACTATTTTATCCACTTTAATATTTTCTCACTTAAAAGTCATTTACTTCCAATGTTAATATAATTAACATTTCTTATAAGTCTAATTCTATATTTAATTCTAAATAAATCAAATGCCCTTATAATTAAATTAATTTTGATTAATCAAATCTAATCATAGTACTAGTGTTATAGCATCGCCTCAAACCAAATTAAATAATAAAATCACAAAATCATCAAGACGTTACCAATTCTACTAACCACATTTAAAAACACTTTTAACAACGAGAATGACACGACCACCCAAAAGAACTACTTGAATGCCAAGAACAACTGAAATAGAGGGACACTATAGTATTTTTTTGGTCGCTGAAACGTAACCACCTTTTCGCTGATGAAACCATATCTCAGTGTGACCCTCAAGTTTCTCACCAATGAAATTGATCTTACCGATGAAATAAATTTCATCGGCAAGAATATGAATCTTCAAAAAGACTCATATCGATGCCAAATGTCTCGTTGAACCCGTTCCTCCAAATTACTCTATTCGGTGAGACTCTCCCCGAAGTATTCTATCGGCATGACTTATAGGTCGGCAGGACTACATGACTTCCTCCCAATAGTTCTTTGATATAATCCCTCCGCTGTGTCGGCAAGACCAAACACCTTCGGTAAGACCTTACTCCGATGCACTTTAGTCTTACCGAGATGTATATCCTTATCGGCGGTCGGCAAGACATATCCCAATCGGTGATACCACATACCAAATACATTTTGTTTGGCTGAAGTGCTTGCTCATTCCATGCTAGTTGGTGAGACATAAAGAGTTCACCGAGACTTCACTCCAAAGAAAAATCTCTCACCGATGAGCTCCTTCTGTTATTGGTTGGTGAGATAATAGGATCTCGATAAGACCTTACCCTGAAGAATCTTTTCTTGCCGATGGGGAAACCCTTAGTCACTGAAACAATGATCAATGTTTTTCTGAAAGGTACCTGCATGTGAATTCCAATCGCTGTGACATCCCTGAGGTCTTGCCGATAGGAAACAACAGACGTATATTAACAAGGATGCATTATGGATCGGGGAGGCCTTGATAATCTCATGCCGATATGGACTATTATGTGAAATACTTAGACCTAGATGGATTTTATGGGATAAAATTGGGAAGAATATGAGAAAAATATTATAAAGAGAGGCCCTAAGCATATGGTGAGGGCTCGATTGGAAACTTAGGGATATGAAAAGCTTGTGAAATTATTCAGAAATTTACAGTTCTAACAGTGGCTCCGTCTGGGGATGAATGGTTGTGAGATCATTACAAGGATCCAGATCTCTGGGTAAGCAGACCAGAAACAAGATGATGAATCAGAGAGCAAAATGGGAATGGAAATGAATGCAAAATGGAGATGAACAAAACCCTAAACTATTGTGCATGAAAAATAATTTTAAAGAGGATTATCAAGAGTTGTCCATGCACTGACAACCCTTAATCCTTTGTATTTCAACTTCATTAGTTTTGAACTATTACAGTCTGAAATTCAAACCATAAATGATGGCTCAAGTCCATCCAAAGGAAAAACCCATACTTTCCTCTGTCAAACACCTGGTTTTACCTTAATTTCATTAGATTCTTCTTGAAGATATTCATGTAGTCTTCCCTGTCACGATTGTTGAAAGTTCTTAGAGAATCACTACGCTTAGCTTGGCCCAAATTCCCTTCATCATTCTGTAATGTATTATCTTTCTCATTCTGTAATTCCTTAATGCAAAATTTCTCATTATCTTTCTCACTGTTATGTATTATGAAACACTCTCCCAGCTGTATTGAAAATTCACCATCAAAGTGATTCTCTTGAGAAAAAAAAAGTTCTGTCATATCAACACTGTCTGAAACAAACATATCTGAAACCTTTTGCACCTCTTCCATATCACCATTTGGAAACAACATTGGAATATGACTCATATCTTCAATATCATGCATATATGAACCAATCAATGTTGGAATTGTATCCTCCTTGTTATGCAAATAAATGTCTTCTCCACATCAGTTAGAAATTTAAAAATCACATACCTCATCTTGAATGGACACAAGTTTATGATCAACTTCAAAGGTTTCTCCATCATTTCGAGAAATGCACTGGGAGTCACATGAGTTATTACATAGAGAAATTTCACTATCAAAACAAATGTAAGCTGGACACAAAACTTTAGGATCACCTTTATGTATACATCCTTGATATTCAAGAGTTAGAAAATCTGAAATTTGCTCATTACTGAGTGAATATGTCTCTTCTTCCGTATCTTCTATTATTTCTCCTTCTTCTTGATCTCCATAAGAGCTGGAAATATCTCCTTGTTGTAAATCAAGATTCACATGATTGTCCTCAAGGTCTTCCTTATTGTGACATGATACACAATCCCCTTCCATTTCATTTTCCAATTCATCAACATGGCAATTTTCAAGATCATTGTAGTTATTCTCTTCACATGTTCATGTAATCTCCTCTTCATCATCAAATGTATCATGGTTCTCATCTATAGTAGGAAGTGTTACTTGTTCACTATCAAATGGATCTGTATTCTCCATTGCTTCTTCTTCTTGATTATCACAAGAACTGCAAGAATCACCTAATTGTAGGTCAAAATCCATAGGTTCCTCTTCATAATCTGAATATTCATTGGATCCCTCATAACATACACTGCTTTCCCTACCACAATCATAGTTCCAAATCTAAATTCAAGAAACTTAGAATTTTATCCTTCATGGAAAAAAAATTATGTGTTATACAGTGAGCGTCACTCCTTAAAAATGGTGTTTATTGAAAAAAACTAGTTTTCGAAGGAGATAGAAAAAAAAGTGAAATTTGATTCCAAAAAAATTGAAAAAAATATATTTAGAATCTATAGAAAAAATATCACAAATCACTAGTTTTCATCATCTTCAAATTCCTCACGAATTAGCCACTATAGGTGCTCGAAAGTGAAGATTTAGTTAGAAAAAATTAGTTGAGTGTCCAGTTAGGCCAAAAATTGTAAATCAGTATTGTGGGATAGCCTATTTATAAGACTAAACAAGATGCTTATGGAAAATTGAAAAAGCATAAAGCAAGGCTAGTTGCAAGGGGTTTTACTGAACATCTTGGAATAGATTTCAATGAAACATTTTCTCATGTTGCACAGATGGACACAATCATAACAGTATTAGCTATTGTTCCTCACAATAAATGGGAGGTGTACCAAATAGATGTGAAATCATCATTTTTAAATGGATATCTAGATGAAGAAGTGTATGTGAAACAACCAGAAGTCTATGATATATCAGGTCATGAAAATAAGGTTTATAGGATGAAGAAAGAACTTTATGGATTGAAGCAAGCTTCTAGAGCTTGGTACAAGTGTATTGATTCCTATCTTATTGAATATGGATTCCAAAGAAGCAGTTGTGAGCCAAATTTGTACATTAAAGTAAATGACCAAGGTAGCATTTTAATTTTTTGCTTGTATGTAGATGATCTAATCTTTACTGGTGTCCTCAACATAGATGTTTTCAAAAAAACAATGAAGAGTGAATTTGAAATGACTAACTTGGGACTTATGAAGTACTTTTTGGGCATTGAAGTCCATCAATCTAATGTTGGTATATTTATTTCTCAATCCAAATATGCAAATGAAAATTTGAAGAGATTCAATATGGTGAAGTGCAAAGTAGCCCCAACACCAGTCATGATGGGATTGAAGTTAAGCAAATAGGATGATGGACCATGTGTGGATCCTACATTGTACAAAAGGTTGGTAGGAAGTATTATGTATTTGACAACCACAAGGCCTAATATTATCTATTGTGTACACTTAATTTCAAGGTTTATGGAGTCCCAAAAAGAGTCTCATTGGTAGGCAGGGGTGATCCCACAAAGCTGGTTTACAATTTCTAAGAGGAACTAATTTTTGCTGAAATCACATATTTTTAGCAAATATAATGATTTAAGCCTTAAAAGGTTCTATTTAAAGAATTCCAATTGAAGAGGGCTTGATCAAACTACCTTAAATCAAACCCCCTTGGATAGAACCCCATTAGTTTTAAACCATACCTATAACAGTGTCTCCTTTACACCTATCAAAATGTTGATAAAAAACCACTTTTGATTTACCTTTTGGGGATCAAATAAATTCATTTAAAATTTATTGTTTTCAAGTATGTAGTCCTTATTATAAGCTTCCCAAAAAGTATAATTTTAAATAAATTTAATTTTATTATTATATTTATTTTTATTTCTTGTGAATGTTCTTTTTTCACCAAAAATCAAGCTCTTTGTTTTGCACATGTAGAAAAATAGAAAATTATTAAAAAAATAAAAATAAAAATATTAGTGCACTAGATATTGAAGTACTTGATCCAAGAAAGAAAATAAAATTGAATTTTGATACATACAAAAAAATTTACGCGTTATACGGTCGTGCTATGTCTGAATTATAATTGGTTTGAATTTAAAACTTAATTAAAGAAAAAATATTCAATAAAAAACTATCTAACCAAGTGGAAGCACTATATATCAGAGTTATGAATCTAAATTCGAAAGAATTAGAATTTTATCCTTCATGGAAAAAAAGTTATGCATTATACGGTGAGCGTCACTTTTTTTAAAATGTTGTTTTCTACAAAAAACTAGTTTTCGAGGGAGATGGAAAAAGAAGTGCAATATGATTCCAAAATTTTTGAAAAAAATATATTTAGAATCTACAGAAAAAATTTCATGAAACTGTAGTTTGCATCATCTTAAAATTCCTCACGGTTTAGTCACTATAGGTTCCCGAAAGTGAATATTTAGTTTTAAAAAATTATTTTAGTGTCCAATTCGGCCAAAAATTGTAAACCACTATTGTGGCATCACCCGCAGGTAAAATAATATAGAGGTATGTGAGTGGTACAAAAGAGTTTGGTATATTATATTCCACTTCATATGATTTCAAACTTGTTGGTTATATAGATAGCGATTGTGGAGGTAGTATAGATGACAGGAAAATAATATCTAGGTACATTTTTCATCTTGGTATAGGTGTTGTTTCATGGGCTTCACAGAAACAACTAATGCAGGAGCATCCAGTGGTGTAAGGGCAATCTTGCATCACCCAAAAATAGTTAAATTTCAAGTTTATCATTTTTTAGATGTTTTTACATTTTTGGATACCCTTTTCATGATAATGAAATTCCCAATTTATGGTTTTTATTTTCTATTCATGGGTTGAAAGATATTGTAGTTTTAGTTTCCCAGATTTGCACCTGAAAATCTTCTGAGTTAGATTTGAAGCACTTAGAGCTTTCGGAATGGCCTCAAAACTTGCCGAAATCAGTGTGGCTGATTTCAAGCGCGTTCTTGACTTCGAGACCTTTCCAACTGTTCAAACGGTTCGCGAATCGGAGCCCCAGATCAAAAGTTATGGCCCCGGTAAGTTGGCGCACTTTCTAGAAGATACAATTGCAAATGTTCTTTTAAAATTTGAACTTCAAGTTGTAATTTTCGGTGCTAAACCGCCTAAACTCAAATTTTAATGTTGTTTTGGCTCCAAACTAAAGAGGATCTCTATTTATGGGTGAGTTTCTAATATTTTTGGGTAACTTTTTGGGGACAAGCTCGCATATTGCGAAAGGGTGATTCTGTAGCTTTTTGTAGCTTGCATGTGTTGTAGAACTTGGGGATTTGAGATCCTCTGCATGTAAGAAGCTCCATTTTTTGAATAATAAAGTTATTCTCTTGTTTGTGGGTTATTTTCTATGTCTTGGGTTGTGCCCTCATCAAGTGGTATTAGAGCGGGTTTTTCTTGAGCGTGTGGACAGATCGCCGATCGTGAGGCAGTTCGCACCAGAACCATGGTTGTGGGTCGAGGTCAAGAAAGATGCCTCCAAGAGTGATTCCTGGTAGGTGTGGTGGTGCCAGAGGTGGTCGAGGCGGCAGAGATGCTGGTGGAAGAGATGCACTGGCAGCCCTCCAGAGACAGGTTGATGCATTACAAGAGCAGTTGAGAAGAGGGTTAAACCTGAGAGAGGAAAGTGAGGATGAAAGAGAGGAAGAAGGTTTAGATGTAGAAGAGGAAGAAGAAACAATTGATCAAGACCAAATGCAACTAATAAGGGAAATTTCAAAGATCGGGAAAAGTCCCAGAGCAAAAGTCCCCAGTTATTCTGGAAGTCTAAACTCAGAAGAGTTGATTGACTAGATCAACGAGTTAGAAGAATATTTTGAGTATGAGGAAATAGAGGACCCAGATCGGGTTAAGTTTGCAAAAATGAAGCTGAAGGGCCATGCTAGTATTTGGTGGAAAGAGGTCCAGTTGGAAAGAAATCGAAGAGGAAAATTCAAGATCACCAGATGGGATGCATGGTAGAAAACTAAGAAGCAATTCATACCAAAGGACTATGAGTTAGATCTTGAAGAAATTGCAGGGTTGAAGCAAGGAAGCAGATTTGTGAAAGAATATATTAAGATTTTCACAAGATAATCATTAGAATGGGTCACACAGAGGCCAATAAGGGGAGAAGGTAGCCCGACATCTTTAATGGGTTACGCACCAAGCATTCAGAGGAGTTAAGGCAAGTCAAAATGACCACCATTGAGGATGTGTATTGTTTGCTCTAAAAAGGTGGGAAGAGAAGTTAAAAAAATATTCGATGGCAAGCAAAAAGGACGAGGGGTCAAAGTGGAAGGGGCAATGGAAGACCTTCAGAAGCCAAAATGATGATGAAAAAGAAAAGTGAAGATGTGGGTACCAGCCGAAGCCAAAGGAATGACAATTTATCACCCTCGTGATCAAAAATAGTGGTGATCAAAGAGGTAGAGGACGAGGGAGATATGGACAAGGATTTGGAAGAGGTGGTTTCAGAGGAACATGTTTCAGGTGGTGAAGAAGGGCATTGAGCCTATGAATGTCCACAACACCAAGGAAGGGCAAAAAAGGCCAGAAGGTCATGGAAGGGTTACGCATGCAATGAGGAGGCCCAATCTGAACATTCAGATGATGCTAAAAGGGGAGAAACCCTAGTGATTAGGAGAGCCCTAGTGACTAAAGAAAAGGAACTAGAACAGAGGAAGAATCTATTTCGCACAAGGTGCAAGTGTGAAGGAAAATGTTGTGATGTCATTATTGACGTGGGAGCACTATAATCTGGTGTCAGAGGAGATGGTCACAAAGTTGAAGCTGAAGAGAGAAAGGCACCCACATCCGTGATCGGATTGCGTTGCAGAAAGACCACAAAGTTTTGGTCCATGAGCAGTGCCTAGTAAAGTTCAAGATCGGAGCCACCATGATGAGGTACTCTATGATATCATCCCCATGGATGCATGTCACATGTTGTTGGGGAGGCCATGGCGTTCATAGGTGAGCTATACATGATGGCCATACAAACACTTATTCCTTGACAAAGGATGGGGTTTGTCACAAGTTGAAACCCCTAAAGGAGACTGAAGAAGAAAGGTATGCAGTAGTGCTAGAATTTGTTATGTAGATGGAAGAAATTTTTTAGAAGGTATGAAGCATGAGCGTGTGTGTTATGCATTGATTCCTAAAGTGAGTAAGGAGGATAGTGAGAAGGTTCAAAAAGTTTCGGATGTTGAATGGGTTTGGGGATGTTGTTTCGATGTATACGAGGGCTTACGCCAATAAGGGAAAATTAGTCATCGATTGACTTGATTCCCTGGAGCTATTTTCCAAATAAAGCAACTCATGAATGACCAACAGAAAATGAGGAGTTAAGACAAACAAGTTCAAGAGTTGTTGAGAAAGGGTTTGATGGGAGAGTTTGAGTCCATGTGCGTCCAGATACTAGCACCAAAGAAGGATGGGTGGAGGATGTATATAGATTCTTGGCATAAACAAGATAAAAATCAAGTCTGATTTCCACTGCCAAGGATGGATGACCTGATGGACTGCTTTGAGTGGAGCTCAGTACTTCACAAAGATTGATCTGAAGAGTGGATATCACCGATCCGGATTCGAGAGGGAGATGAATGGAAGACTACCTTCAAGACCAAAGAGGGCCTGTATGAGTGGTTAGTCATGCATTTTGGGCTAACCAATGCACCGAGCACATTCATGCGGCTTATGAACGAGGTACTAAAAGAATTTTTGGGAAGTTTTGTTATTGTGTATTTAGATGATATTTTGATTTTCAGTAAGACGTTGGATGAGCATCTGATGCATATTAGGAGAGCCTTTAAGAAGTTAAGAGTGAAGAACTGATTAATCTAAAGAAGTGCAATTTTGTGAAGAGGGAGTTAGTGTACTTGGGGTTTGTTGTTTTAGAGAAGGTCTCAAGATGGACCCAAAGAAGGTGAAGGCTATTCTGGAATGGCCTACCCCAAGAACTGCTACCGAGGTGAGATCTTTCATGGTTTGGCTAGTTTTTATAGAAAGTTCATTAGAAACTTCAGTAGTATTTGTGGACCCCTGACTGAAACAATGAGAGGGATAGAAAAGAATTCAAGTGGAGCAATCGAGCGGGGAAAAGTTTTGAACCTGAGCGGAAGGTGTGAGCAAGCAACTGCTAGCTCTCCCAGTTCAACAAGGTGTTTTGTGGATTGTGATGCAGTGGTTGTGCCATTGGAGTGTTGAGCCAAGAAGGTAAGCCCATTGCCTATTTAGTGAAAAAGTTAAATGATGCCAAGAGAAAGTATTATATATGATCAGGAATTTTATGCAATAGTTCAAGCATTAAAGAAATGGAGACATTATTTGTTGCCAAGGAATTTGTTCTATATATCGATCATCAGGCCTTGCAGTACCTAAATAGTTATGGAAAATTAAATCAGAGGCATATGAAATGGGTAGAGTTTTTGCAGAGTTATACCTTTGTTTTGAAACATAGGAGTGGGAAGTCAAATAGGGTTGCAGATGCCTTAAGTAGGAGGCATACAATGATGACAAAGATGTAGATTGAAGTGGTTGGGTTCAATGAACTCAAGACACTGTATGCAGAAGATCCTAATTTTGTAGAGGCTTGGAAAGCTTGCAAGGAACCTGTTACAGTGGACAGGACAAGGTGGCTAGATTTCATAATCTAGGATGACATGTTATTTAAGGGAAATCAATTGTGTGTATCCCGGGAGTTCCATGAGGGAAAGATAAAGGAGAAGCATAGTGGAGGAATGGTAGGACATTTTGGTCAGGATAAGATCATTGCTATTATCAGTGAGAGCATTATTATTGGCCTCAGTTCATAGGATGTGAAGAAGTTTGTACAAAGTTGCGGGTATGTCAGATGGCTAAAGGAGTGAGCTAGAATACAGGCTTATATAAGCCCTTACCAATACCAAAGAGGCCATGGGAGGATATAAGTATGGACTTTGTTCTTGGTTTGCCAAGGACACAACAAAGGGAATGATTCAATTTTTGTGGTGGTTGATAGGTTTTCAAAGATGGCACATTTCATTCCATGTCAGAAGACCCATGATGCAGTACACATTGTTGACTTGTTCTTCAAAGAGGTGGTGAGGCTACATGGTTTGCCAAAGAGTATTGTTTCAGACAGTGACACCAATTTGTGGGGTACTTTTTGAGGCCAATTGAACAATTTACACACATCCACAAACAGATGGGCAGACAGAGGTTGTTAATAGGAGTCTGGGTAACCTACTGAGATGTTTGGTAGGAGATAAACCCAAGGGATGGGACTTGATCTTACCCCAGGAAGAATTCTCTTACAACAATTCTTTCAACAGAAGCTGGTAGATCACCATTGCATATTGTGTATGGAGGTAGCCCTAGAACAGCTCTAGAATTGAGGAAGATGGACCAAGAAAATAAAATAAGTGCTGAAGCTGAAGATTTTGCAGAACACATCAAGGATATACATGAGAAGGTAAGAGAACATATTAACAAGATGAATATGCAGTATAAGGCTAAGGCAGATCAGAAGCGGAGGTATAAGGAGTTTCATATTGGTGATGGAGTGATGGTCCACTTGAGGAAAGAAAGGTTTCCAGTGGGAACATATAACAAATTGAAGATGAAGAAGTTCGGTCCTTGTAAAATTTTAAAGAAGCATGATTCAGAGAATGCATATGAGGTAGAGTTGCCAGATGGATTCAACATTTCCCCTGTGTTCAACATTTCAGATTTGACAGAGTATCATGAAGGTGGCACAGAGAAAGGACCAATGATGGAACAGTGTGGGATTCCAGCACATACTTCAAAAAAGGAGGAGATTGAGGAAATCTTGGATAGTTGTGTGGGAAGAAGTACCATAAATAGGGAGTATGAAGAATATCTGGTGAAATGGAGAGGAAGGCTTGTGGAAGATTCATCTTTCCTATCTAAGGCAGCGGTTCACCGGTTGGGTTTTCCTCAACCATCTGAGACGTGACAGGGTCACTTCTCAAATTACCCTGGGTGTCTGATGCAGGAGCATCTAGTGGTGTAAGGGCAATCTTGCATCACCCAAAAATAGTTAAATTTCAAGTTTATCATTTTTCAGATGTTTTTACATTTTTGGTTACCCTTTTCGTCATAATGAAATTCCCAATTTATGGTTTTTATTTTCTATTCCTGGGTTGAAAGATATTGCAATTTTAGTTTCCCAGATTTGCACTTGAAAATCTTTCATGTTGGATTTGAGGCACTTAGAGCTTCCGGAATGGCCCTGGAACTTGCTGAAATTAGCGTAGAAAATTTTGAGCGCGTTCTTGACTTTGAGACCTTTGCAACGATTCAAACGGTTCGCGAATCAGAGCCCCAGATCAAAAGTTATGGCCCTGGGAAGTTGGCGCACTTTCTAGAAGATACAATTGCAAATGTTCTTTTGAAATTTGAACTTCAAGTTGTAATTTTCGGCGCCAAACTGCCTGAACTCAAATTTTAATGTTGTTTTGGCTCCAAACTAAAGAGGAGCTCTATTTATGGGCGGGTTTCTAATGTTTTTGGGTAACTTTTTGGGGACAAGCTCGCATATTGCGAAAGGGTGATTCTGTAGCTTTTTGTAGCTTGCATGTGTTGTAGAACTTGGGGATTTGAGATCCTCTGCATGTAGGAAGCTCCATTTTCTAAATAATAAAAGTATTCTCTTGTTTGTGGGTTGTTTTCTGTGATTCGGGTTGTGCCCTCATCAACAACCTATTGTGACTCTTTCATCAGATGAAGTTGAGTATGTGGCAGCTACTGGTGTAGCGTGTCAAGTTGTTTTGATGTGCATGATGTTGAAAGATTTAGCACAAGATCAAAAGGAAGTCACTACAATATTTTGTGATAACAACTTAGTGATTTCTTTGTCTAAAAATCATGTTTTTCACAAGAGAACTAAGCATATAAATACCAAGTATCATTTCATCAAAGAGCTTGTCAACAATAAGGAGATTTGCTTAGAATCTTGTAAGTCTAAAGATTAATTTGCACATATTTTTACAAAACCATTGGTGAAGGAGACATTTTAGTTTTTGCAAAGCTGTTTAGGAATTCTCGATTGTGCAAATATACTCAGTTGAAGTTTGATTCATTTTTGTTTTTCTCCAATAGTTGTAATTAAGGAGTGTTAAAATTCGGTCTTCTCCTAATGGGTAATTCCAACTATGGACAGATCTTGATGCTCCCTTATATACTCCTGACAACTCCTGAAGGAGCCTCCTCATCTTCCCATAGTTCTTTTTTCACTCTTGTACGGTTGGGCCATGTTTCCGCAGTATGACATTCTTCTCTCCTAGTAGTGGCGGTAGTGCATTGAAATTTATTTTATGGTGGCATTTTTCATGTTTAGATTTTTCACATAGGATTTTAATATTTAAAGACTAGTTAATATGGTTTTCAGTATTTTTTCTGATAAATGCTTTTTCCCCTTACATGAAAATCAAGTAACTTATGGCATTTATTTTTGGTTGAAAAGAGTTTTTCACATGACATAAATATCAAGTTTCCAAGAGATGTAATTAATGACATTTTATTTTTCAGCCCTTTTACTTCTTGGAAAAGCATTCTTCGTAGGTTTTTCTGTAAGATGTCTTTAATGTTTTTTGTGGTGTGTAGAAGAAGAAGAGTGGCAAACAAGTGTTCTGTAAGATGCTCTGTAGTAGCAAGTTTGAGCTATAGCTCTGTTGAATCAAAATTATTTTGAATGAATTGATACAATATCTATCTTTCTAGGTTTATTTTATGTTATCTAAATTTTTGTTCACTTATATTCAATAATTGAATTTTGAGTTAAGTTTTTAGCTTTTGTTCTCTCCTCTACCTCTGGCCTTCATCAAAGGAGAACAACTGCCCATGTTGCAAGAGGATCAGGACTATGGAAGACTAAGTAGAGAGGTTTAGAGGAGGCTTCCTCTAAACAAAAGAAATGATAATTGAATACAAAAAGAAATTGCTAGTAGAAGTTCACGTTCAGAGAAGAATGTTTGCCTTCAAGTCCAAAATCAAATTTTAAATGAAGAACTAAAAATTTAATGGGGTTGCGCCAATGATGAGGAAAATTTGAAATGATCAAATGAAATTATAGGTATAGGTGTTAGTAGGGTCGCAACTGGAGAGAAAAAAATATGTTAGGAGGTGGATAAAAGAGCCAAGAAAAAAATTATAGTTTGTATAGGAAAACAAAAAAGGGAGTTTTGATTTGGGAAAATAGTCATTGGTAGGTTGGAGATTTGTTGTTCTTTGAGGAGAAAATGTTTGTTAGAGAAGAATGATTTGGAGATTACCCGTGTGAAGGAAAAATTGGTGAGAAGTTGTTGTTTACAATAGGGGAAGTAACAAATTGGATGCCAATGTATGAGAAAGCCATGGAATGGCTATTTGAATGTAAAATGTAAATGAATCTATAAAGTTAAGTTTTTTTCAATCATTACCTATTTAAATTATTGAATTCAGGGAGTTCTTGAGAGTGTGATTTTGGAGTGTTTGTGAGGAGTGTAACACCCCTCCATTTTGGATCTTTTTATTGGCAGTGTTTTTCTTTGTTATGTGTTTCTATTATGCTGTGACTTTGATACTTGGTTACTTTTGACCGCTATCTATTAAGCGATGTAAACATTATATTTAGATGTTATCATTATGACATGTTTTGAACTAGCGTAGCAATTATTTAATTAAAATTCCGTATGCTTTAATTCTATTGTTGTTGTTAGACTCGTCAGTTTTAAAGTCTGTATTGGTGAAGGGGATAGGATTGTATCACTCGCTTGTGAGTGCCCTACGATTCTGAGATTTTCACTTCATGGTGTGTTTTATTATATATATATATTTGCATGTTCAATATGCTCTTTGCTTGTAGGTTGACATGGACATGACATCGAGTCCACCTGATTTCACAGGGTTGAGCATGTCCATTGACCAACGATAATCGATTGGGAGATAGTAGCTAGGTTTTCCATGCCAAGTCGTCACCCTAGTCGTAGTTTGTCGTCGGGTTATCGTCAGGTTTAGCGGTTTTGATTTGGTTCATTCCTCAGATTTTTATTTAAATTGCAAGTTAAAGGTTATTAAATGGCTTTTGAAGCTAAAAATGATGATTGATTGTATCTATTTGTAATGTTGGAAAAGTAGTTATTTATTAATTAATTTAATTTAATTAATAAAATAGTCTAATCTTGAATTAGATATATTTTATTGACTAATTAAATTAATGGGGATAAATTAAATCAAATTAGTTGTTTGGCATCATGTGATATTTTGATTTAAAATAGAAAAATAGAAATGTGTTTTAAATTTCACCTTTTGGAAATTTTGGATAAAATATACATTCTTGGCAACTTTGGGATTTTGGTTTTAAATGAAAATTTGAAATGCATGAAATATGATTTTGAAAGTAAATTGTTTTAAAAAAATTAAAAAATAGAAATATCCTCCAAAATGCTCAATAAATTTAGTGGGTGGGGTATTTTAGGGGTTTGACCAAAAAATTTGGGGAAGTTCTATTTTAACATTTTCCATTTTCATATTATTGAAAGTTTTGATTTTTGGTGGAGAGTTTTGCTGTGGCTGGATTTGGAGTTTGAAGAAGAGATTTGGAATCAACATTGTTAAGTCTTCAAGCTTGGGGAGAAAACACTAGGTTCTTCATTTTTGTTTTCCTTTTTGGAATAATCTTCAAATTTCATTATGCTGTTTGAAAATCTTTATAATGCTATTTGGATTCAAAGAAAACCCATGTGAAATGAATTCAAATCTTGCAAATTGCTATTGGATTTAGGAAAGAAAACCAAAACAACAATCACAATGGAAAATAGAAAGAAAACCCACAAAAAAACTTCATTTGAAACTGAAATTCTAAACTCTTTGTTGTATTGCCAAATTTAATTCTGTTATTGCAAAAATTTGTTGTTCATTTGCACAATTTTGGGCTAGAAATGAAAACCTGAGTATATGTTTGCAAATATATAAATATTGCGATTTTAGTTTTTTTTTGTTTTTGAGAAAAGAAATTGTTGTTTTAAAAAAAAAAACAAGAAAAAAAGTTTTATGCTCTCCTGTTTTGATTCTGGGTTTTTGTTGTTTTAAAAAAAATTTAAAATCATATTTTTTTTTCAAAAACATATAAAAATAAAATTTTATTGTAAGGGTTTTGTGGAGGGGAAGGCCGTAGCCTTGCACCCCCCACGTCACCCTTTGGGAGGCACTGCTCCCACGCAACACCCCCCATTGGGAGGCACTGCCCACACAACACCCCCCGTATGGGGGAGGCTGTGTGGTAGCCTGGCCACTCCCATATGGGAGGGGCCGTGCCCCAAAAAGTACTTTACTTTTGTTTAAAAGAAAATAAAAAAAAATTAAAATAGGTTTTTTTGTTTTATTATTATTATTTATTATTAAATTAATATTATATATAGATATATTATAATATATATATTATATTAGATATATAATATATATATATATATTATATGTATATATATATAATTTTAATATATAAATAATTTTCTTTATAATAATTTATTTATATATATATTTTATATATATACTTATGTATATATATAATATACATTTAGTGTATATATATATATATATATATATATATAAAAGGTATATATATATTTTATGTATTTTTAAATAAATTATTTTGTTGAGTTAAATTGGTTATTTTTAAATGATTAAATATATATATATTGACATATGTATATACACTAGATGTATATAAATTTTATATATATTTAATATATGTGGGAATTTAAGCTTAGTTAAATTTATGTTGATTATTTCTAGTATAATTGAAATAAAGATTTTTTTATTTTAATTAAATGATTTATTTAGTTAAAAGACTATATTTAACCAGCTAGTAAGATCGAGCAAAGAAAATTAAAGGCTTAGCTTTGAATTCCGTAATGTTTATCAACGTGATTGGATTTCCCTCTCGAGTATGTACAAAGGAAATGAATTATTAATTTATACCATGCACTATGATGATTGAGTGAATTGGATTTACGAAATCCTAATATTAGTTGTTTTATTTCTTTTAAAGAATTGCTTGAAATGCTTCCTTATGATGTGTGGCATTCATGCTTGGAGTGGGGCAATTGAGTCAGTGTTTATGTAAGTCTTCCATATGGTTGTTTCAATTTAATTGTATGGGTTGTCATTATGTTTGTCAACCTTTGGAGTTCCTTGGGTAGTGCATTTAATATATCCAGTATTATACTCGGTTTCCATGAACGGGGATGGTTTATGCCTCCTTTGTTTCAGGAGTGGATCATGTGTTTCATGCCTCTTGTGGAAGGAGTAGGTTGTATGTTTTGTTGCCTCTAGTGTTTGGAGAGGGTTTTGACCTTTGTTTCCTCCACTAGTTGGAGAGGTTTTTGACCTTTGTTGCCTCCACTAGTTGGAGAGGTTTTTGACCTTTGTTGTCTCTAGTGTTTGGAGAGGGCTTTGACTTTTGCTGTCTCTAGTGTTTGGAGTGAGTTTCTTTATGTGTTCCTCCTAAAGTTGGAGTGGTTTTATCGTATTGGTATGGACTTGGGATTCTCTTGGTGATTGGGTTTGTTTGGTATGTTTTCAAGTAGAAGAGTGGCTTCTGTTAGGGGCCAGAGCCCAAAGAGGTAAACTGGGAAACCTTTAGAAGTTGTTTAATCAAGTGATAACTAAATTAATGTACTTAGAAGAAGGGTATTTTTTCACACTAATTAAGATAATTGAGCCTCGCTCATGGACGGAAGGGCTTGTATAGACTTGGGATGAGACGGGAAGGCCTGGAATGGCAAGGTCATCTATCTTGTCCTTACGAGAGGTATTTGATTCCAAATGAGTGAGCATGGGTGCTGGGATTCAGTAGAGGCCACCAGGACAACTCATAGTGGGGGTTGGAGCCTAGGAAGATTCCTAGAGGATATCCCATGACGAACTATGTGATGACACTCTTTCTACGACAACGGTTGGTATTTGGTTTTATGAGTTTGGTCTTCTTATCATACTCGATCCGTTTTATTTTTGGAAGCAATGTGACCTATTTCAGTGATGTTGGAGTTGTACTTGTGTTATTCTTATGGTTGTATGGTTTATGTGATTAGTTGTGTCAGTATTAGTTATCCTATGTCTAGTGGTGGATGGTCTTGCCTAGGAATTCCTTGTTACTATCTCCTAGCACGGGGGGTGAGCCTTTGGGTATCACATGGTTGGGTGGAACGTGCACCTTAATCTGTTAGGTTGTCTTCTTGTTCATGTAGATGAGATTTCCAGTTGGAGAGCTCGTGGGATCCTATTCTTCCATGCTTTAATTCCTTTAGTTATTATTGTAATTTATTACCCCTCTTTGTATCGAGGTGGAAGATGTAATTTGTACCCTTAAATATTCGAATTACCTCATTCAAGGAATGAGTTTTATAATCATATTGTAAAGTTTATTATTGGGAACATGTGGTATTTCTTATGCCTTTTTTGTAATTTTATCATGTATGGAATGTGTGAGTATGTAATTTGTTAAGTAATTAAGTGTTATGTTTTTAATTCATGTTTCTTGATTGGGTTTTAAGTAAGCTCAGTCTTGTAACCTTAGAGGTTGTTGGCAATGGATAGTGATCTTGCATGTTATTTGTACTTAAACAAAAAAAAATAGTACGTTTGAGTAGTAAATTGCAACTTCCTCTAGGGTTGCGTGGTGGGGCACTACAAGGAGGGGAGTACCTTCTCTTGCATCAATAGGCATGCCTAGGACTAAGAGTTACATGCAAATATGCGTCTACTTAAAAATGATAATAATTTGGTCTAGAAATTAATATTTAAATATTTACGATGTAAATTATCATAATTAAAGTATTAATAAGAATCTAATTACTATGCAAGTGGGTATTTGTGTAGAAATAAAATAAGATAGTAATAAGATTCAAATGTTCCAATGTATTTGTAGACAAATAGTGTTAGGACATAAAATCTTTTAGAATAGTAATATTATAGTAAAAATAAAAGTCTTTTTGAAATATATAAAAATTCTTGTTCCATAGGGACACATCCCCACAAACAAAATGTCTTAATGATTGAGACATCTTGGAGATCTAGGGACTTGAGAAAAATGTCACTTGACCATGTTCCACACTACTACATAACCAAGGATGTTTTTAGGATGTACTCCTCTAGTGGAGTCATCATTAAGAATCCAAGAGATCCTTACGATGCTCAAGGGACTCTCAAATATCTCTTAAATGAATTTGAGACTTAAAGGCATCGTCTACAACAAAGCAATAAAAAAACATTTTGGACCATTCAAAAAACCCTAACCCTAATGGTCTATGGGGCCCACCCACACCCTAAGTAGTCATAAAATACTTATAAATGGGAATCTATGCCTCATTCCAAATCACTCTGAAGTTTCAATAACAAGGTTAAAATTTGCAGTAGTAGGCTACAATCTTACAAGAGTGCGAAACATGAAAAATGAGAGAGTTAGGAAGAGTGAGAGAAAAAGAAAGAGAAGATCAAGTGTAAACTATTCATCAATTAACCCAATTTCACTTGCATGTAATGGAATACCTTCTTTAAGAAAGAGTTATTGAAAACTTTAGAGACTAGTTATGCATCATACTCCATTCTCTTATAAAGGATGCTTGAGTTGCAATAGGCATTAAAACTAATGGTCATGAAAATATAATGAAATTGATGGACCAATTCGAATTCAAAGTGGGGGATGAGGCTGAACGATGTAGTGAAGATTGCCATTTTTTGGATTGATGGAAGATATATTATGTCATTATTACTTCAATATTTATAGTTTTTAGATAAGGAACACACATGTTCCTAGCATTAGAGAGGTGTACAAGTGCATTGATAGTATGCTTGACCAATTCAAGGTCATTTTACAACACAGAGAACCCACATTATATTTCTATAATTTTTTTTAACCAATGATTCATCATTGATGGGAAAATCTCAACACTCCCTTATACATGCCTACATATATAAATTAAGCCTTAGAAATATGTGCAAAGTCTTGGAATATGTAGTGTCCCTCCGTCTGTGATATCGTCGTATTGTTTTCAATTGTGGGAGATAGGGTATCATTTGATTTTAATTTTTTTATTGTTATTTCTTTGATTAAATAAATAATATTAATAATTTATTTAGTTTAAATAAATTAAGGTGAAAATATTTATTAAAATAAATATATTTTATTATAACTAAAAGAAAGATTAAATTATTAAATATTTATTAAATATTTAATAGTTGATCTATTTGGTTCATGTATTAAAGAGTCAATTATAAAATAATGAATAGGGGTAGTGGTTGGCTTGCAATCGTAACTGCTGGAAGTGCAACGGTTTGCTGATGGGAGTGTAAAAGACACCATCAAAGAAATTATAATAAGTGATAGAAGTCGAACGGTTCCCTGATGGGAGTGGAAAAGACACCATGAAACAAATTATAAACAAGAATTATTCTAGAGGATAGGGGGAGGGAAGCTTGGAATCTGGCGGGCTGTGTAAACTTGGCAATCATCATCACTATGAAGTTTGTAACTCATGGGAATTCGATTAAGGTTAGATCTTAACTTTATTCTCTTGCACCTTTTGAAGCCTTCGTAGTATTCTTACCTTTGTCGTGACTTGAAGTAGCCGATTTCCATTGACTGTGATTTCATACATGGAATGATTCTATCTTATATCGACGTCTATATTTTGTTATGTGTCTCAGATGTTCATCAGTAATTTTGTGTTCTTGAAGATTTGTGTGTTAAAAATTGATGAATCTGCCTTGCCCTCGAAATTCTTAATAGTTCGAGTGACGGGTGTTTGATTTACTTGTGAGACTATCAACCCTTATTACTGATTTTAGCTTAATGTCCATACATTATTCTTGCCTTAAGGGAAGCTCTTGATTCCAGTTTTATGCAATTAAAGCTTTTAATTTGTCAACGCTTCATGATTTTCCTCGCACCTAATAATCGAATCTTATTTGAAAGTTCTCTAAATTCTGCCATGATATAGCATTTGTGCGTATCCTGCAATCATAACATTCGTCTCTGGCATTCTGGAAAATAGATCGTTGTCTAGAATAAGTTTTAAAGTTTGAATAATCTTCTTGATTTTATTAACAATCCACCACAACTGCAACGCTTGAAAAAAAAATTGTCACAGTATAAATAACCTCCCTGAATCCTTAGCAATCTGCTCAGCCGCGCACTTGAACTTAATAGGAAGTCTTTAGATTTAAATAAATTGCTTGATTCTGCTGGCAATCTATTGCAGATGAAGCATTTGAAAATAAGATATTATCAATTTCTATAAAAATAAAGGGCTTTCCATTGGTCGTGGTGAAGTTTATTTCCCAAACTTCAAACTTGAGCGCGTCTCTGGAAACTCGCCAGCAAACAAAAATGTGTTTCAAAAAAAAAGGAAAATTTGCACATTAATTCTCCTTCTCTTAAGTCACGTATTTGCACCTCACCTTTCTCCTTCCCTTCTATCTTGTGGATAACGTGTGATATTTTATAATAATGCAAGTAGATGGCGATATTTCCAAATTCCAATATTCACTTTCTAATATTCTTGGCAACCTATCACAGTTACAACATTTGAAGTTGAGGCATTGTACATAATTAAATAACCTCTTTGATTCTTTTCTTTCTTCTTCTCTTCCTCAATAGTGAGTGCCTTCAAGTCAATTTTTCCTCAAGTCTTATATATCCAAAAGGCAACTGTAGTATATAATAGAGGTAATTGTATTCCTAAATATTTTTCTAGTGTCAAATTCTCGGTGCATATCTTGATAAGTTCATATAAAGATTACTGCATGCATTCATTTCATCATTTTGATTCAGAATTGATAATTTTAGCTCATTGAATTGAGTGTTCACTTAAAATTTTTCTTAAGAATCTACACTATAATTAAATATTGTCACCCAAGAGAATTAAGTTCAAGGTATATTATTTGACATGAATGGTGGAGACTTTTAGGGGAAGATCTTCAATGATGCCAAAATTAATATATTCTTCAACCCTTTCTGTTCATCAACAAGAAATCGTTTTAAGCCAAGGATAGGCATTCACTTACAAGCAATATGTATAGTGAGAGATCTTGGAAATATACGGTCTTAAGTTCGGAATCACCCATTTTCTGGAAAAGCCAGTTAAAACTATGTTAAAACTAGTTAAAGACAGTTAGTATTGTCTTTTTGTAACTTATATTTGTAAATTACTCTCCTTTCCTTTTTACTTAATAAAGTATTGTTTGAAGAAAATGTTTTAATATGATTTTAAGTTGTATGTTGTTGATGTATGTAGATAATATTGGTGATAAGGATTATTTATGTTTAGGTGGGAGAATTGATTTATAAGATAAATGGATGTATATAAATTTGAAAATTTTAATTAGTTGGGTATTACGATAAAGGCTAGTGAATGATTGTAGATTCGATAAATGTTTTTTTGATTAATTATATTTAGTTAAACAAAGGGCTTATGTAAATGAATAAAATTAGATGATCTTTTCTAAGTCAATTTCCCTCATATTCTTTTAATAGTTGATTTGTGGGTTTTCTATAAGAATAGTCCTAGAAAATACTTGTGATTGATATCATGATCAAATTATTTGTTTGAGTGGGTTGATCTTCGAAGGGAGATTGTTCTTATAATGTGTAAATTGGAATATATTTGTTTTAATTTGTGTTTGGAAGAGTATACTTGTGATTAGTGTCTTATGGCTTAAAAATATTAGATTTTATCTTCACTTCAGAATATTGTGCTATCCTTAAATGTTGGAAATGATTGATCTTTAAAATAATGTTCTTTTTAGATTGTTTCGAGTTACTTCTTATTGAATGAATGGATATATTGTATTTGAATGTGTGGTTTTATGGATCGTTTTGATAGATCCTTTCGATGTGATTTTTCATGAGTTGATTTTGAGTGGGGGATTTTCTCTCATTTAATTTATGTGCTATTCGTTGGGAACCCATATGTTTTCTTTTGTTCTTTCCCCTAAGCGGTAAATCGGTTAATGTTATCATTGTCATGATTGATGGTTCTGCTTGAGTTGTTAATGAGTCAAATTGAAAAGTTCTTTGAGTTATGGGTATTCCGAGAGGAGAAAATAGAGGTTTCCCTTGGATTTCTGAGTTAGTTCGTATCGAAGATGTTGATGTTGTTTGAATGGAGTTGTTGATCTTATTTTGATGTATTCACTCATTATATTTGAATTGAAAATAGTTCTTGTGGCCTTGCAATTATTGTTGTCAGTTCTTTGATGGGGAAACCCTAGTGTAAACTTTATGAGAATCTTCCAGAGGCTTGCTTTTATTGTTGGTCAATGTCTCTCCTTTTATGTGCCTTGAAGTGGCAAGTGTTTTGGTATCAGGATTTTGAAAGGGTTGTACGAAACTTTGTGAGACTCTGATTTTGTACTTGTTAGCGAGATGGGTAATGCCTCGCACGCTTTTATGTTGTGATTCTTTGTTCAAATTATGATGGTACAACCCTTGGTTGTTTTTGGTTTGATGTTGTTGGGTCTCTAGGGAGAGTGGCTCCTCGTGGGGGCTAGCACCCCGTTTAAGGGGAAGGGCACAGGATAACCCACGAGTGAGTTAGTAATTAAGTGAAAACCTAATAATTAACTTAGGAGGGTTGGGTAGTATCATCATTATAAGATTTTAAAAAATGGATGCCTCATCTTCATTAGTGCTTCCGTAGACTAATGGAAGGCTGAGAAGGCCATGGTCGGAAAGGTTGTGACCTCGTCTTCACGAGAGGTTTACGGCTCCGCATGAGTCACCCTATGGACTGGCACCTCCAGTTGGGAGGAAGGGCACATGATAGCCATAGATGGGACCGGTGCCTCCAGTTGGGAGGAAGAGCACAGGACAACCCATGTAGGACTATGCAATGACACTCTCCTCTAGTTGCCCATGTGTTTTAGTTTATTGTGTTCCTCTGGAAGTATGTTATGTGAGTTGGTTTAGATTGTGGTTGAATGGACTTATATTGATTTATGGATTACTTTGTGGTCTTGTATGATCTCATTGATATTTGACACATGACCTTGTACTCTTATGGTACTGTGATATGATATTGTATTGTTTAATTGCAATTTGGAATTGTATTATGTTTATTAATTCAATTTATTTTGGAAGTGTTTCATGATCTTCATTTGGTTACTTGTTTACTGGTTATCGTTTTGTTTAATGTGATGAGATTTATGACTTTAAGTTATTATGTTGACTCTTGGATGTTGTTGATTATGTCATTGTAATCCTTGAGTTTTATGATACTTTTGTATGATGTTGAGTCTTGTGGTTCTGTGTTTGGATGTTCTTGGTTGAGGACTCTTTCTTGTCAGCTCCTTTAGCATGGGGGGTGGGTCTTCGGACCCACATGGTCGGGTGGAACGTGCTAAGCACCCCATTGGGTCCCCAGTCAAGGATCGAGAGGTGCGGATTGGTGCTGTTGCGGCGACTCCAGAGTTGTATTTGTCTTGGAACTAGTTATGATACTTTGTATTCATCTGTTTATTTGTATCATGTTATCTTGTGTATGGTTTCCATTTATGTTTGGAAACACTTTTGTATCATTGTACCTCTAGAACATTGTATTGTAATGTAACGTTAAAACCTTGTGTGGATATTGGCCATGGCAGTTGTTATTCAATGTGTTGAGTTAATCATGTATATGTTGCATTTTCATACACAGATGGATTCTTATCAATGATTTATCATATATGTGTTATATTGTTAATGTTTAATTTGTTATGGATTATATTTTTGGATTTTATTCTTTATTGTCGTTGTGTGGATCTAAGTCGCGTAATGACTCCTCATGTTACCTCAAGGGATGTATGTGCTAATGAATCTACTTAAATGAAATTCATGTCATGACTTAATGTGTATCACATGTATGTTATATTAACTTTAAAAAAAATTGTGTAGTAATTATTGTTTAATTGTCCTTTGGGGTTCACACGATGAGGCGTTACAGAATAATTGCCCCTATACAAGATGGTGAGGTGAAGAAAAGGTTCATGAAGGATATTCAAATTATCTTTTATTCTACATAGGCCCTCATTATTCATTCTAAGTGGAAAAATTTACCATTGTTAGGGGATATTTAGAAGAGGCCAAGATGGATAGAGAGGATATAGTATAGAAGGTTTTGAATCTATGGTTGAGTATACATGGATGTAATTCTTTAACAACCATACTAGAAATATGTCTAATATCCTAAGTTTCTAGTTCTTTTGTTGTTGAGAGGGACTAGTCTACTTATAGTTTTGAATCCACTCCATTAAGAGGAACTCATGTATCTCTAAGAGGGAGCTTGTAGTTGTGCATAACACCTTGCATAACATTGACCACAACATGTTTGTATACAAGGAGATTATTGTAACCTAATGAGATGTAGAACCAAAATATGTAGCACACATAAGGTTGGTTGGTATTTCTTTGGAGGAGCTTGATCTTGAGGAGTCTAGTAGATTGGGTGATAAGGAGTTCTGAATAAACTTTGGGGATTAATGATGATTTAAGATATTGACACATTGACCAATTGCTATTTTGAATGTAGTCATCATTTAAATAATAATATTTAAATATATTGATATTTTACATTTTCATAATTCATTTAATGCAATATCAAATATGTTCAAGAGTATTTTAAAAAATAATAAGAGAAATATGGAGATGATAATTGTGAGAAAGAATGGCCTATACGTCTTAATTTTAAGAAGGGCTAACAAATATATACATGCGAAAATATAAATAAGATAAAATTAATACATACACAAGAAAAAGAGAGAACATTATGTAGGTGCGTAAGAAAACTACAATATGATAAAGCAAACAATCTAAGCAATGCATCACAAAGAGATTTAATATTAAAATAGATATGAAAACAAATATAATAAGAAGCTATCCTAAAATAAATAAGCAAAAGAATATTTGGCTACATGATTTTAGATTAGGAAGGTGGTCATAAAAATGTAGCTCTTTCACATAATATGTAGCTACCTTCTAAAAATAATACAAAACATTCAATTTTACCATCAAAATTTATGTACAATCACTGTAATTCAACTTATTGAGTATTATTTCAGTAATGGTGATAGTATGTTCCTTGATTAGGACAATCATTAAGATTCAAATTCATAGAGGTGTAATAAACAAAAGATAATTATGTTTCGTAATTTTGATAGAATGAATACCCCTTAATCTCTTACACTCAGCTAAAAAGCTTTCAATCTAAATCTTATAACATTATATTGAACAACTTTAAACAATTTTATGAATTTGATATAAACCCTAAAAAGACTTCTATGGAATGGTAGAACACCTCCTCCAATCACTAAGAATAGAAATGGGTAGATTATCAAAATGGAAATGTAAATCTGCAAAAACTGAGAGAGAATACAGTGTGAGAGAAATATTAGCTGTGGGAGCATATGACCAAAATATTATGTGTTTTAGCAATGGGATGTATAGAGTCTATAGTTGTTTGCTGCATCCATGTGAACAAGGCACCTAGGAAAGCTGGAGGGCATTGGAAAAACATAAGGATTAAAAGAAATAAACAACTGCCTTTTGAAACCAACGAATGGAAATAAAGTTGCTGCCATTGGTGCTCAAAGTCTGAGAAAAAGATGGCCTTTTCCATGTAGAGTCACCCACATAAAAACAACAAATGATATTAGTCACGATCTTCAGCTGTTAAAATGACAAAATTCTTAGATATCAGCCAATAAGATGGTGAGAGACGTGTGAAACAAACAAACAATAAGTCACCATTGCATGGAAAATTGATTTTGTACTGCCCGGATGTTTCCTATCATTGTTGTTCGCGATAGTGTGAAAACTAGAATGAGCAGTTGGCGGAATGCTTTAAGATAAGAAGATGAAAAGAAGTTTGAGAAAAAACAATTGATTATAGAGTGACAAAGCACAGGGAAAAATAAGTTTTCAAAGAGTAATTGTAATTTAAGTGAAAAGATACAAAGATGTTTGAAAAAGAGGAATCAGTATTAGAATACATGCAATAAGGAGAAACATGGGGTTCTAAAAGTAATATCAATATAGAATTTATTAGAAATATGTCACTTTCTAGAAAATGAGAATAACTTTAAGTTCAATGATAAAGAGGAATTTTAGGAAATTTAGAAAATATGACAATAGATGTTAGTTAGAAATAGAAAATAAGGGAAATAAATAACACAGATTTTATTTTTTAAATGAGAAAGAAGATATTTTTTTTATTTTTTTTATTTTAAATTTGGTGGGATATGAATGTGAACATAAATATGTTTGGGTAATTGTATAAACATTTAAAAAGTATAAAGGAAATAAAATGTTGAAAGTGACAAATTAACAAGAAAATATTAAATTTAAAGTGAGCAATCATAAAAATATTCCATCAACAGAGAATGACCATAGAATGGGTTAAGTGTGGCTTAGAATTAGGCTATGGAAATGGATGCCAAAATAGGTACAATCTATAAAATCAAAATTGTAGAATATAGCATTTTTTAATATTATAGGTTAAGCTATGCATGGGATTTATTTACAGAAGAAACAATAATAAGAATAATAATTTTGCATATTACATAAATTATAAGTTGTTTATTAAGACCAAAAGAATATACTCTCATTAAGTTCATAACCATATAGTTTAATTTGTGCCTTCCATGGCATGTGTGATTTTTCTTCCTTCAAGAAAATCGGGAGAAAAAAATAAATTGCGATATGAAAATACACCAATAGTAACTGCTTTTTCTATATATTTTATATACTAAGATTCCTTGAAAATTCTTGATTTTGGTGATGGTATTTGAAAATATTTTCTATGGATTCTAAGTTTTCTAGATCCATTGTTACTTTATTTTTTGTATTTTAGATGTGTGCTCATGTAGGAGATCTTTGAAATTCAATAAGCAATGCATGCTTGATTATTCAGTAGAAATAAGAGGGTAATCGTGCTCTATTTTTCTTGTTGGCCAATTTTCCTTTACAACCATCTTCAAAAATGAAGATGGGAAAAGGGAGAAGTAGTCTCTCAAATAGAGGATATTAAACCATTTTTTTTTTAATGATAACTTTCTCAAGAACAATCATAAACAATATGTCTTCTTAAATATAAGATTGCTCCAGATAATATGAATCATCTATTACAAGGTGCAAAAGATTCCATATATTGAATTAAAAATTATAGTTATAAATAGTATTTTATTAAAATATTCTATTAGCTACATAAAAAAGATTTATAAATATTATTTCTTGAAATTATAGAATAACCATCAATATTTTTGCAGGGCTGTATTCACTTTGACTACTAGTTAGTTCTATTAAGAAAATGTTGATCAATATTGTTTGGGTTGGCTTCTTAAAGTGATTATAGTTGACAAGTTACTCTTCTCATGTTACAAGATCACTTCTTTAATTGCTAATAGAGAAAAAAAGCTTCTTTCATACTATATTTTATCTAGTTTTTCTCTAAGTTTATATCAATCAATAATTGTTGTGGTTCTAATCAATATTTTCTATTGGAAATATTGTAAATCTTATATTATTATAAAATTGATAATAACTATTAAGGTTAGCAATAAAGTACAGATTACTGGAATATATGGCCCATCAAAACATATGCAAAAGTTTAAAATTATTTTTTAGATTGTTTTTTTAAGCAAATACAATCATGTTGAAAATAGGGGTAAGCATATTATATTTTAAGTGAGGAACAATTCACTCATAGGTCTTGCTAAAGAGAGGATTAAGAGCCACTCACACATCTTGAGAGTTGTAGATAGCAAGTGACACAAGCATCCCTAACCAAATGTAAAATCTTGATAGTATCAATTTTCATGCCACACTACACAAAGAGAAATTCAACCAAATGAATCAATAATCTTTTTATATGATGAATGAGTCTACCCATTTTGTTAAGGAGAAGGAAAGAAGTGACTTTGACTATGTGAACAACTCTTGTATTTGGGAGTTAGTGGTGTTAGCTCTTGAAACAAATTGTCCAAAGGAATTTTAATGGATTATTGATCCATTAAATTATTAAAAGTAATGTATCAACCAAACCATTACTATATTTTATATTTGCATATATGTAGTACCTTAACACAAGAATATGCCACTTGTGAATGTGTTACTAAATTAAGATGTTCCCATTAAGGTGGGCACAAAACTAAATGAAAAATTATATGGGTATATATTACATTTTCCCTCCTCTTTAATGTCTATACAAATCTAATATGAGTATCTATTTCAAAGTATATACACATTCCTATGGAGAACATGACAAGTAAATATTCATACACTAATTAAAAGGATATTGATCTATGTAAACTAATAAATAGTTCTTGAATTCTTTTGTAATCTCTTTGGTATGAACACTCTATCAAAATCTACAACCAAAAAAAAAGTGTGATGAGTAACTCCTACATCATAATAAAAATATGCAAAAACTATAAGTTGCTTTTAATATCTACAAAAATTACTTGGCATAGAAGATTTTTCTTGTATGGAATGTTACATGAAATAGTATACATGATGTAGTATTGTGATATGGGTTCATGTGATGTGACCATGCAATAAAATTCAGTGTGAAGTGGAAATCCAATGTCTATTTATGATGTAAGCATGTAATGATGAATTTGTATGTGATGTGGTAATGTGATGTGTGACAAAGTGATAATATTTGTGTGATGTGGGTAATGTGATGTAAACTCTTTACAATGCAAGATGTGATAAGAATTTCCACAATACAATCATCTAATGAGATAAGATTCCATGCAATGTGGTAATGCAATTCAATAAAACTCTAGATGATGCCAACATGTTACTACAAAATGATAAATCTTTGATTGGATATGAAAAGCAGTTTCTATTCAACATAAATTGCTATCTAAAATATTGACCATGAAAAGTTTTAGGAACAATAGATGTCCCTTGGTTGCATCTAACAAATGAAAAGAATTATAGGAGAGGAAAATGACATAATTTATGGTAATAAAATAATATATAAGCATACATAAATATATCAAAGCATGTAATAATTTTCATGAATAAGAAAATGATTTTAAATAATGAATAGTAATCATGTAAAAGTATAAGTCTAGAAAAGCATCGAAGAATGTGCAAAAGGTTGTAAAACAATTGAATACACCATGAACAATAATTAGGAATACAACATATGTAGAATACAAATATAATTCTTTATTTATTTTTAAAAATAAAAATATTCTCTAATGATTCTAGAATGTGATATTTTAAATTAATTACCAATTTACTATTGTAAAATTTCATGACATAGGAACATGTTTCATAAATCATGTGCTAAATTGGTTCCCAATGAATAGTAGAAGGGGGCAAGAAAGAATTTGAATTTTGAGGATCACTCCCACACTTCTTGGAATCGATGAAGAGGGATAAAGTGCTAATTTCTAAGTGAGAGGTATATGCACAAGAATATGTGGGAATATGAGATAGGAATTAATAGTTAGTGCATGTGCAAGTGATTAAGTATAAATGTGACTAAAATAGAGATGCATCTTAGATTATATTATCAATCAAACTTCAAACAAGAATATGTCACCTATTGAGCAAGATTACTTTGATTAATCAAAATAATAAGACCACTCAAAAAATTATAATATTTTTAATTTAAAAGACATATTTCAAGATAAATTAATATTACAACAAAAATAGAATCCAAGTCCATCAATAACCATTTTCAAAGCTAGCACAACCCAAGAAAAATACACATTCATCAAAGGGGCAATTCCATTCATCAAGACTTGAATGAAAGAGTTGAGGAGTATGCATAATTTTAGTTACCCTCTAAATGTAGTAGGAAGCAAAAGTAAAAAAGGTCTCTAAGAGTTTAGGCATAGAAATATAAAAAAGAAAGGGTTATAATTAGGAAACAAAATAGTGAGTACATTTATTCAAAATTATTTTAGTATTTTACATAGAAATAATTCTTGTTCTTATATCATAGTTAAGAAAATATCATTGCAAGTTTGGATGATCAAGAGAATAATCTGATGTAGGAGCATCCCAGGCAAACAAACTATCGACATCACACACAAAAAAAAGATTTTCAATTATTTCAATTTTTGAGTGTGATTTAATTTTGAATTTGTGGTTTTGGTGGGGAGAGATAAAGTGTTACAATGTGTAGATATTCTTTGAAAATAAAAATCAACGGCAAACTACCGAGGTTAAGTAGGAGGAAAATAATTTTAAATTTAAAAAGAAATTGAAATACCAAATGCACAAGAATAATAAGGAGAGGAATAGATGCAACCAAGAGATTTTAAATTTTTTCAAAGTTTGCAATGCATTACATGGCTAAGGGGTTGAATTATTCAATGTTGGCATAGAGTTTTGATAGATTGATTTTTTTTTCAATTAAAATTCTAGAACCTATGAAAGGGGGTGATGCCCAACAAATGCATGGGAGGTTGAGCCATTTTAAATGGAATTTTAAAGTTTTAAACTAAAAGAATCAAAACATATAAGTGTAGGAACATGAGAATGTAAAGGGATGCAATAACTTTGAAAAGGAATTGAGAAATGAAGGAGAAGCCACATAGAAAATGGAGATGGATAGGTCGTGCCCTTAGGGAGACGAATAAATACCTTCATAAATAAAATAGTTTGGAGAGGCTATGAAGAGGCTAAGGGGGGATAGCATAGAAAATATGAGATCGAACCTCAGTTTAGAGCATCGACTTGGGTAGAAGGAAGATTTAAATTTGCATTTGCATAGTAGTGGAGACTTGGCCAAGATAAAGAGGGAAGGGTTCTAATAGAAGATAGAAGCAACAAAGAGGATTTGGTAGAAAGAGACCATGCAGGAAGTGAGAAAGGACATAGCCAAGGGAAATATTGACAATGGGTGTGAGATGTGGGCTTGAAAGAGACATGGGTATATTTGAGACAAGAATAGAGAGGTGTTGCATAGAAAATGCAAATTTCCATCTCATAATGTGTATTTTCCTATGACCAAACAATTAATTGGATGTGTTTTCAAATGCAAATAGCATTTAAAATTGTATGTTGATAAAATTTGAAAGCCAAGATTGTTATGATTAGAGATCAATTTTGTCTTTGTTATTTTTTGAGAATGCAAACAGGCTTAATTTTCAAATAGACTTATAAAATTAAGTGGTGATCAATAGAAGTCTATGGTAGATGAATCAAATGATTTTTTTGGATTGAGGGGTGAGCATTTTTTTGTATCATAATCAAATACTTTGTTTTCCCTTATCTATTGATCTAAACTAAACAACAACCAATGAAATGCAATGTATAGATGGTAATTTTCTAACTATTAAATGTGTTCATTCATTAAATCAAATATTTTTCAGTTCCTATTTCTAATAATTTTTCTATAATTAATCAAATAAGTAGTAGATACAATTTGTGAAACTCAACCATCAATGCCTATTGTTATACCCACTCAAACATTTCAACAAACCATTCTAGGTAATTAAGAATTTTGATACTATTTTAATTAAATATATACTGTACTGCTACACTTAGTGCTTTATCTATGCTAATTTATTAAATGTACATGTCAATGTAGTTTTAGATGATCAACAAAACACTAAATATGTTACCATTGTTGGCATATGGCTTCCAGTGTTATCATTGATGGAAACTGAAGTCATCTTCATGGTCCACAAATTTGTATCTAGTTATATGGGCAAATAAAGTGCAATACTGTATGTTACCGACAAAATATTTGAAGAACAAGGTATCTAGTCAGTCAGTCAATCTGTCTACTTCACCGGATCATCGTTTTGTGTTGTGGACCCCTGGGATTGCTTAGTGAGAATGTATATTATATTATTACAAAATTTTTTGGTGTTGCATTAGTGGCAGTACGAGCTTGAAGGTTTGGTAGGATGTTTTATGTCTATTTGTTCATTGTAGCCGACTCAGTGAATGTGGTGCATTGTGGATGTGTAAAGTGGAATTATTTAAAATGATTTTATGTTCAAATATTTAATTATGGGTCTCAGCTATAGTCTAGCCAATAGTGTTAGATCCACATTGTAAATCCAATTGTAATTTTGGGCCGACATTTAATTTAATATTTCCAAGTTTTATTAAGGCGAACCTATAGCGATTGTATTTCTAGTTGTGGATATGTAAGAGGTTTGATATATCATTTGATGCGTGAGAATTAGTTTGGTGGTGTGTTGCGATCATTAGGAAGATTGATTAAGCGATTATACACAGTTTCACTTGTGTATTAATATTTTTGTAGTGCAAATTGTGCAGAGTAGAGAAAAATTGTTGAATCTATCTGAAGGATAGCAGATTGTCATTAGAGCTTAATTGGAATTGTAATTAGGCATAGTGATGCTATTCCATCAATTCACTCTTTTGGATTTATTCCAAATCCTTGTAGGCCAGTGAGCCAATCCATTTTGAGCAGTGAGCTCTAGGTAGTGAGCCTGAATGCAAGTGCATTACCATTTTGTACTTCTTATTTTGGGTATACTCATATGGGTATGTGCAGGATCATGATGGGTCAAAAAGTGGTAATATGATGGGTATTTGTAAGGTATGTGGCTAACGAATTTTTTTTAAACCAAAATTGATGAAATGAAAAGGGTTTTAAAAGGAGATTCTCATCTTTCCACCAATATAAACTATGCTTTACTTTGAATTTAATAAATAATTATTATTCATTTTCTATTTGAATTACGACTAAAGTGCTAATTGATAGGCTGATTGAAAAAACATTATAGCTTTCAAATGGTATCACATATTTTGAATCCAAAACATGCATCACATTCTATGCTTCACATACTATAGGATTAAAAAAAAAAAAATTCATGAAATTTTGACCAAGTTAAGGTGGTCAAACATGAGTTTTTATTTTTAAAAGTTGTAATAAAAAAATCATAATTAATTATTTACTTGGAAAAAATTACAAAAAAATATGCATCACATCTGAACATGAGTCCTCTACTTATGTCTAAAATATTATAAAAAAATATTATCATTTTATAGTGGTTAGGGTGGTTAGACAAACACCTACTTATTTTTTCCCTGAAATTTAAGTACTACTACATTGAAATTTCAAATTCCCACCAAATAATTTTATTTATATTTAAATAAACCTAGCAGTTTAGAAACTAGATTCAATTTTCTACAACTTCTATTCTAACATATTTTTGAAAGAATATAGATAACTTATTCAAATTTTTACGTCAAGTTGCCTAACTCTGATTTTTCTGAATTTTTTGCCACCTAAGGGCCTGTTTTTTACATGATGATCCTGCACATACCCATCTGATATTGTTGATTGGCCATCCACCATGGTTTTTCCCCTAACAAGGTTTCCATGTAAAATTTCTCGTGTTATGGTGTTGAGATTATTTTCTTTCTGTTGATGCATGTTTCTTTTATTGAATGGTTAAGTAAGTTAAATCACAAAAATAATAAAGTTGAATTTTTTCTCAACACTAATTCACCCCCCCTCTCAGTGTTTCTTGTTTCCAACAATTGGTATCAGAGCTAGTTCCTCAGAAGAAGTCTTACAGCTTGAGGATATTTTCGAAGGTGTTTTTCTATGGATACAAGTAGTCCTTAACAACAACTTATGGTGGACCTAGATGATCTTGACCAAATAAAATCTGAGAACTGGGAAATACAAGAAAATCTTGAGAATACAGAAAAGTTCATCCAGTTACTAAAAGATAAGATCAATGAATCAAGGGAGAAAAGAAAGGAATTATGTGGTCAACTCCAATAGAAGAACAAAGGTGTGGAAGATGAACAACTCAGTTTGGATTTGAAGGAGAAAACAAAAGAATGTGAAATTTTTTTCAAGGAAAATGTTGCCTTGAAGTGAGAGATGGAATCCACCATGATGAGAGTGACCAAGGAGCTTGAGGACATAAATAAGAATGAAGAAAATCTTGCACAATCTTTGAAAGAAAAATCTAAACAATGCAATTGACTAGATAATGAATTGGAGCAATCCAAGAACAATGAAGAAATGCTTGAAAAGTAGCTTGATGACCTTAAAGACGAACTTGATACAAAAAATGAGTATAAGGATAAATTTAGAGCAAGCTCAAACAAACTTGATGAACTGATCAAAGGACAAAGGACTGATGGTGACAGATCAGGTCTTGGATATGAAGAAGGAGAAAGTTCTAGATCAGGACAAAGGAAATCTAGAAAAAGGAATTTCAGAAAAGGAAGTCAGATGAAAGGAACTAGAAGAGATCCGGTAAGGCAACTAAATACTCAAAATTTTAATAGCTATTGTTATGTCTACAACAAATTTGGTCATATGGCTTCTCAGTGTAGAAGTAGGGTGAACTCAAGTAGACCATCATTTTCAGGTTAGTGTTTCAATTGCTATAAGTATGGTCATAAGTCATGTGAATTTAGAATTTTATGAACAACTTTCATAGAGATGTTAGATGCTATGCATGCAATACATTTGGACATATTGCTAACCAATGCAGATCAAGACAAAGCCAGTGGGAAAATTGGTTTGGATAGAGAAATTTTGTAGGCTACAACGACAATAAATTTGGCCATATCGCTAGATTTTGTTGGAACATAAGAGGTCTAGTAAAATAGAACATGCCATAGGATGTTAAAGGGAAAGGAAAAGTTACTATTGATGTGATAAAAAAGTAGATGCAGAAAAAATGGGTGATGAAGAATCCTTCTATAGAAGCAAATGGACTTGCACCATAAGCAACTTCTAGGAATTCCTCAGTGAATTAATTTTAGGTCTCTGGCATTGGGGGAGCTATCAAGAAAAAATCTCAAACCCCCTCTTGTAGGTGAATGATATTGGAATCTAGACATGTCCAGTAGGAGAGTTGATACCATTAATACATTGTTCGACCAGTTAGAAGTATTAGTGAAGCTTATTGGTGATTTTCATAAGAGTCATCTATCTTGGTGCCTAAAAGGAAGAAAACTAGATGAGTTAGGGCAAGAGCATTTATTGCAAAATAAAAGAGTTAGGTATGTGGACAATAAAAGGAATGACTTCAGCCCTCATTTATCATATTGCATTTGGAGAAAAGTAGTTTGGAGATCTCTGAAGTGATCATTGTGAATTTGTGGAGAGAGTCAAGCATAAAGGAGAATTTGCAATCAAATTTCATTTTCATCCCTGAAAGGTATTTATTGAAAACCTATAAGTTTGTGTGACTGCAATCATGTCTACTCCTTTGGCGGTCAAAGTTAAGGATAGGTCGTATCCAAAGTTCAAATGGCATTCCTATAAGTTTGTAGATACAAAAACCTTAGGTGAATTTTCATCGGTGCCATACAAAGTCTTGCATGTTGAGGATATTAGGGCTTATGTGCATGCAAAAATTGAGGATTTACGAACCTCTCACTTGCTGGATTTTTACACTCATAATATAACTCAAGAAGATATTACTATGAAACTGGACTTTAAAACCTTAGAAGATAAGAAATTTGTGCAATTTTCAAAATTCCCTATATTCGAAGAAGATGAATGGGTTTAATATTTGCTGAGTCATGTCCATGATGAGTTCATGTGGTTGGATGTGCCATTCAAAATCATCGAAGAAGCTATATGTGTAGTCACTGGACTAAATTCCACTGGTAAGCTTCCAGTTTTGAAGTCTATAAAGAATGATAAGGTTACTAAAATGATAGACTCAAAATGGGACAGAAAGGCAATGAAAATAGACCATATTTCTGCAATCGATGTAAAATTTGTATCAATGATTATCGACTATAAGATTTATCACTCAAGCTGGGAGAATTCAATATTTGACACAACTATCTATGCACCATATGAAATGATCAAACATAATGTAGAATATGATTTATGTGAATTGCTCAAAAGCTAGTTAATGGAGAATTTGGGAAAAATCATGAAGGATAAGAAAAATACATTCAAGTATGGTAACTTACTGATATGTTTGTTTTTCTACTTCTCAGGTGAAGTACCGGGAGTTGGTAAAGTTCAATGGCATAATGATATGTTGGTAGCTATTCAGATATGAAATATGTTATGTTGATTGGGTGATCAACAAACCCACAACAATCCTATGGGGATACTTCAAAACTTTTCAGAATTTAATGCATGCCAGAGAAAGAATTCCTACAACAATTTTGGAGCAATACAAAGACTCTATTTGCTTCATGGTAGACATTGACTAGTTCCATATGGAAGTTACTGATCCTAGAATAGTTTGGATCATGCATATGGGTTTTGAAGTAGATGAGAACATTCTGAGGATGTATGCAAAACATTTGCTAAAATTGCCACTAGATCAGGGTGAAGAAAGGTTTGGTACTTATGCAGAGAAAGGCTTACAAGTTCACTCAAAATTGAAAAATCCCATGATATCCAAAAGGGTAAGAAAAGAGACAAAAGCTCTTGCAAAGAGTTTTGGCATCACTGTGCATCAACTAAGAGAAGTGAGGAGACAAAGAGAAGAAGCTAAAGATGCTAAGGAGAAAGAAAAGGTAGAATCAACTGGTCTAGGAACATCTCTTGCCCACACTAGAATCTCCTCTGCAACTCAATCAAATCAAGCCAAGGCTTCCAAAAAAGGACAAAAGAATAAAAGCACAATAGCTTACAAAGCTATGTCTATAGATGAAGAAGAAGCAACTGATTCAAAAGTAGTGAGGGAATTAAAGGCTACTGGTACTCATGCTATCAAATTAAATAAGAGAAAATCTTCTAGAAAAGTAGAAGCAAAGAGAAAGGCCAAAGTTGATAAACCTAGTATGTCTATTGAGGAAGTTGAGATTGCAGCAGTGAAAGATAGAAATCTCAAGTCACTTTGTGATTGGTATGAGTCCTTTGATGAATCTGGTAAGAAAATTCTTGAAGAAGAAACAATAAAGCATATGATTGTTTTCAATAAAGTTCTTGTGGAAATCATGTCTAGTTTGCCTACAAGTTTGTATAATGCTTTAGAGTCTAGGAGGTCAAGTGCCTTATCAAAAGAAGAAAATATAAGGAAGAGAGTCCTGGCAGATTTGTGCTTGGAAATGACAATTGAAGAAATGGATTTATTCATTGAAAAGGATAAAAAGGAATTTAGGAGCAAAGCAAGAATAAATAAGATCATGATTGGTGAAACTAATGCTATTGTCAGTGAAACTAAGGAAATTATGGGGGAACTTTTGTCAAAGGAAAAGATTAACATCGAGGAAGTAAATGTTCAAACAAATGAAGAAGTGAATGTGGAGGTAAATGAATTAGGAAAAGAGAATGTGAATGAGGAAAACATGAATGTGTCTAACCCTCCAGAGTTTGTGGATATTATGACTTCTCGTGAAAGATACAAAGATACTTGTTGTAACTAAGGTCCCTATTGAGGTGTTAGTTGAGGAAAAAGAGGTGCATACTAAAGAAATTGAAATACTTAAAGTTAATCATAAATTAGAATCCAAGGTTGAAAAGAAAAAGGAGCAAGAAATCATAATTCTAGAGGAAGTGAAGGAATCTTTATTGGAGTAGCAGGAAGAGTTAGATCCTGAGTTGGATGAAAGCTCAATTAACCTATCTACTCTATCTCCAATTTAGATGATGAAGGTCGCTAAAATTGCTCAAGCCAAATGTAGTGAAAACATACTAAAATATCACATAGAGGACATTGAATTGTTAAAGCTTGCATCTGGAATCTTATAGAAAATAATGCCTACTTATGCTAAAGACCCATTAGGTTCCTCCTTCAGTGAGTTAAAGAAGATAATAAGTTCTATAGATTCTCATTTTGAATCTTTTACGAAATAAACTTTGGTTAAAGTGAAAAAGGAGTTCTAGGAGAAGAGAGTTGGTAGCCTAAGTGAATTAATTGCTAAAGACAAAGCTTTGTTGAGTACTTGCATAAATAATATTCAAGGTACTATGTATGAAGGAGGAGAAGTATACAAATATTACTTGGTATTGTCAAAAATTACTGAAGCAAATGAAAAGAAGATGAAGGAAATTGAACAGTTGGCCAAACACTTTTGACCCTTTAGCCAAAAGTGTTTGTAATCAAGAAAATCAGGTCATATCTCTGCTAAACCAAATAAAGAGTCTAAAATTTGAAAATGAAAGGATCATTGGTAGACTATGTGAACTTAGGGGATTGATAAGTCCAAATATTGATATGATGACCAATAAACACTTCAAAAGAAGCTAAAGATGCTATGAATATTCTTGATCCGGTAAGTCTTGAAGCAGAAAAAACCTTTCCATATCTGCTCTGTGGTCATATAACCATTTGGAGTGTTTGAGAAGTATTTGGGACTCATACTTAAGTGGGCTAAAGAATAACTTTGTAGATGCCTTCAAATTTTTGTAAGTCTTGAGCAATAGTTTTAGCAATTTTGGTTTCCCCAATTTTGTCATTGATGTCAATGGGGGAGAGAGTGCAACGAAAAATGCCTTAACATTCTTAGGGGGAGCAGTATTTTGAATTTTGGTAGTGTACTGACCAGTTTCAAAACTTAGTCATTTTTCACTAAATGTTTCCATCATTGCCAAAGGGGGAGATTGTTGGCATATGACATCTAGTGTTCTCATTGATGGCAACTGAAGTCATCTTCATAGTCCACAAATCTGTATCTAGTTATACTGGCAGATAAAGTGCAATATTGTGTGTTATTGGTAGAATATTTGAAGAATAGGATATCCGGTCAATCATTCAAATTAGAATTATTTAAAATGTTTTTATGTTCAAATATTTAATTATGGGTCTTAGCTATAGTCTAGCTGATGGTGTTAGATCCACATCGTAAATTATCCAATTGTAATTTTGGCCTGACAGTTAATAATATTACGAAGTTTTATTAAGGCCGACCTATAGCGATGGTATTTCTAGTTGTGGATATATAAGAGATTCGATATATCATTTGTTGTGTGTGAGAAAGTAGTGTGGTAGTGTTTTGCGATCATCAGGAAGATCGATTAAGTGATTATGGGGTGATCCCACAAAGTTGGTTTACAATTTCTAGGAGATTTTGATTTTTGTTGAAATCACATATTTTTAGAAATTATAATGATTTAAGCCTTAAAAATTTCCATTTAACTCATTTTAATTGAAGAGTGTTTGATTAAACTACCTTAGACCAAACTCCCTTAGATAAAACCCTGCTAGTTTTAAACCATACCTATAACAGAGTCTCCTTTACACCTATCAAAATGCTGATGAAAAATCACTTTTGATTTACCTTTTGGGGGGATAAAATGAATTCATTTAAAATTTATTTTTTGTAAGTATGTAGCCCTTATAATAAGCTTCCAAAAAATTATAATTTTAAATAAATTTAATTAAATTATTATATTTTTTTTATTTCTTATGAATATAGGTTTTTCACCAAAAATCAAGTTCTCTATTATGCAAATGTAGAAAAATAAAAGATTATAAAATATTTTTTTTGAAAAATATGAGAGCACCAAATATTGAAGTCCTTGATCCAAGAAAAATAAATAAATTGAATTTTGATACATACAAAAAAAGTTACACATTATACAGTCGCATTATGTCTGAATTATAATTGTTTTGACTTCAAAACTTGATTAAAGAAAAAATATTCAATAAAGACTATCTAAACAAGTGGAAGCACTAGATATCGGAGTTAAAAATCTAAATTTGAATGAATTAGAATTGTATCCTTCATGGAAAAAATGTTATTCATTATACAGTGAGCATCACTTTTTTAAAATGTTGTTTTCTGAAAAAAACTAGTTTTCTAGGGAGATGGAAAAAGAAGTGCAATCTGATTCCAAATTTTTTGAAAAAAAAAATTTAGAATCTATAGAAAAAATGTCACAAAACTCTAGTTTGCATCATCTTCAAATTCCTCATGATTTAGCCGCTATAGGTGCCCAAAAGTGAAGATTTAGTTAAAAAAATATTTTAGTGTCCAGTTTGGCCAAAAATTATAAACCACTATTGTGTGATCACCCTATGCATAGTTTCACTTGTGCATTAATATTTTTATAGTGTGAATTGTGCAGAGCAAAGTAGAATTGTTGAATCTTTTTGAAGGATAGCAGATTGTCATCAAAGCTTAAAACTGTAATCAGGCATAGTGATGCTATTCCATCAGTTCACTCTTTTGGCTTTATTCCAAATCCTTGTAGGGAAATGAGCCCATCCATTTTGAGCAGTGAGCTCTAGGTAGTGATCTTGAATGCAAGTGCATTCCCATTTTGTACTTCTTATTTTGGGTATGCTCATATTATATTGTGGATTGACCATCCACCATGTTTTTTCCCCTAACAGGGTTTCCATGTAAATTTTTTGGTTTTATGGTGTTGAGATTACTTTCTTTCTATTGATGCATGTTTCTTTTATTGAATGGTTAAGTAAGTTAAATCACAGAATAATAAAGTTGATTTTTTTCTCAACACTAATTCACCCCCCTCTCAGTTTTTCTTGTTTCCAACAACCATTTTCTCTTGATCTTAACCAAACACTAACAACAACAGATGCAATGCAAGCTAGAGATGGTAAATAAAGTATGAAATGACTTTCTAACAATTTATATGTTTAATTTTTAGATTCTATAGGTTTTTGATGAAATTGTAATGGAGGATCATGTTCAACATTATTATGGATAATCAATGCAGTTCACTATAATTTCAAATTACATTGTATATTTACAAAATTGGCTCATTGGCCTAATTATACTAAAGGTAATTATAATTGTAGTATAAAAACTTGTACTCCTTTAGATAAGAGACAGTACAATTTCACACCTAACTTGGACCTATTTTAGTGACCTTTCATTTATGCATTTTTAAACCTCATTAATGGGTGCCTAATACCCTTTATTATGCATCCTAAGGCCTATTTTATTTATTTCCCAACACTATAATGTGCATTGAATAAATGTTATCAATAGTTTTAGTGCCCTGAGATAAATTTGGTCTTGAGCTTTTAGGTTAGGACCCATTCAACCATGGGAGAATGAGTTCCCTTTAAGTTCACAAATTCAAATTTAATGATTTTTTTGGCAGTATTTTAAGGTCCTAAATTTAAATTCTAAGTGTCAGCTTTTGGGATATAATAAATAGGAAATTAGAAAGAAAGCCTATAAAGCTAAGTATTTCAATCATTTTTCACTAGAAAAGAAAGAGATTCACATCAGATCACAAGGATTTTCATTCAAGAGCAAGGAGAAGTTAATCAAGGATTCAAAGTTCAAGTCTTGGAGCAACATTCTATTTGTTTTTTGTAAGTCTTCAAGCTCATTTTTCCAACAAGATCAAATATTATCAAAGATTGATAATAGATGCCTATGGAGGATCATGATGAATTCTAGGTTTTGGGAGATGCACCAAGCCATTCAATCAAGCCTACTGACTTGTTTACTAATTGGTTTCGTCTTCTATTATCATTTTATTTCTATCCAAAGGAAGGTTTTATCAAATTTGTGATCTATTAGGGTGATTTGATCTCTCCCAAAGTAGACCTTCGTCACTATCCATTATTTCATTTAGGGATCCTATTATAACACATTTGAGTAGGGTTTATTTGCATTTAATCTCTTGTAATATTATACACAATTAAGATTAGGACTTACAGACACTTTCATGTTTTAGATCTATTCTTTTCATAAAAGGTTTATTTACTAAACTAGGGGTTTGACTGAGGCAAACCCCCATCCACCATCAAACAACAATTTTGTTTATAGATTTATCATAGATTTAGATTTGGTAATGAAGGTTCTAAGGTATAAGAAAGAAGTGCATGTTTCAAACTCAGATCATAGATTTAGAGTTTCTCAGAATAGGAGACTTGGACCCATTCACCCATAGACAAATGATTCCCTAACAGGCTTGCAGAAACAATATTTTATGATAGGTGCATAGTCTTATTCCTTCCTATATCTACTAGAAGCTTTGTTGTTTCTCTTAGTTTTATGCTTAATCTTCAAGATCTAAGTGGTAGATTAAATTTTGGAGTTGATTTTCTATTTTTAGTTTTCCTCCCAAAAGTGTTGTTTGACCTTGATCCCCGTCCTTCAAGCATAAGGAAATCTGAAGATTCTCACAATGGGTTGATTCACCAAAGGGTTGATCATAAATTCATTGTGGGGATCTCATTTCCTAATGAAAGTAGGAAGATAGGGTCTATTCTAACCCTTTGGACCTACCTTTCCATTTTTGGAAAGCCCCTATTTTTCTTCATTTCAATAATTGATTCAATTTTCATACTATTTTATGTACTATTGAAATTACTTTGTTAATAAAAATAACTCAATTTTTGGTAATGTATACTTACATTCATAATTATAAGGTATGTTTTTAATTAAAGGTATGTGATTAGTTCCAAGCTTCCCATCTTAAGCACTCCAACCATTCCTCAACACCATCCAATCCAATCTAGCTTTCCTCTAATCTCCAACAACCCAAATAAATCCCAAAGAAATCGAACCATACACATGTGATTTGAATCCATATAATTCAACTATGCAATCTAGTGTAACATCCAAAAATATCCAATAGTTTGGTTCTCAACCTTGATGTAAACCTGTACTATAGAAAAAATTCATTTCTTGCTTGATATGGGAATAATTGATGATAAATTGGACTTAATGATGCCTTGATCTATTGTGGTGAGGTGTCTTACACATCCATGCTAGATCTTAGACCTATACAATCAAAAAATTGACCCTTCCCATTTTAATGGTCTTTTAGGTCTTGTTTCATAGTGTTAGAAACCTGTCATTTTCATTTTATTATGTATCTTGGCTTGAACACACTTATTTTGGTTCTAAAACTTAAAGAACGACATCTTGTGAAGGTGTTGTCAAGTGCTATAAGACATTTCTACATTCTTCCAGACTCTGTGCAATGTAATTCACCTAAAAACCACCTTTTCACTCATCAACAAGTCCTATTTTGATATGTTGTAAAGTCTTGTAACAAGATTTCATGCTTTTCTAGGCATATTTTCACTATTTACACCCTATTCATGCTTTATTTTATCTCTTTATGCCCTCATATGCTTATATTAAGTGTATTTTTGGGTCCTATCCCAATAAACAACATTAAACATGACATTTTTTCTAACACTTGGCTAGGGATCCCAGGTGGGACTCATTCGCCAAGGGTGGTGAATGAGTCCCACTATGAAAAATAAAAAAAATTCATCAGCATTCCAAAAATTCTAGAAAGCTCACACATCATCCAAGTGCACTCAAATTTAACTCTGTACCTTCTATTCTTCATGTTTCTTTCTATTTCTTCATATTTCATAGTAGTTTGCATATCACACTATGTTTTCAAACATAGCATAAATTGCATCTTTGTATTCATTTTAGACCATTTCAATCATTCAATTGCACCTAGATTAGTTCATTTACATCGTATTACATTGCATACATCCTAATTTGAATGAAGCATATACATTTTAGGAGCCCTAATCTCTCTCTCTTTCTAGATGAAAAATCTTAGGAAGAGAGCTAAGCATTTCGGGTTTCTAAAATCTATGGTTTACGACCCTTGTAAACTGAATAAAAGGCATTTATCAATGTCTTGTAAATGTGTTGTAAAGTGTTGTAAAATACTTTCACATCTCTCTAGACTTAATGAGCCAATTTTCCCTTAATTCAACATTATAAAATGTATTTAATTGCATTATCACATCAATCTATAAGACTTGTAAATTAAACATGATGTTAATCTAGGTTTGTAATGTGATTTACACATTCACACTGGATTTTGTGCCTTTCTAGGCTAAGTCGTTCTAATTTTAGTGTTGTAAAGTGTATTTAATTACACTTTCACATTGAATTTTTTGTCCTTGGCCTTATCCACCCTTTATATCATCATTTTTATGCCCCTATGACCTCACATTGTGCATCTTGAGGCATAATTTGATAAAAAATAGCTGACATGGTCATCATATAAACTTGTTTTTCTTACTTCTTGGCATTCTATCTAGAAAAAATTTCCCCCGTGGGATCCATTCACTATTAGGTTTGAATTATTCCCATCCAGGTGGGGCCCATTCACCCTTAATGGTGAATGAGTCCCATTTGAGCCATTTTTGGGGTTTGAGCAGGAAAAATTAGGTTTTAAGTCTAATTTTTCTCCATGTTAGCCTTAGGGATCAAATTAATGGGAAAATAAGGCAGATTGGATATAAATATAAGTTTATAAACCCTAATTCATAACTTACCATCATCCATCCATCATTCATCATGTTCTCAAGTCAAGCAAGCTAGGGCTTTATCTTTCTAATTCATCATGATAGCTTCCTAAGACATTCAATGGAATATTCTACATGTTTTACTTCAAAAGATCAAGATCTATCATCATGGAAAGGCATTAACTCCATTACTTCATGCTTCATTGTCTCATTTCTTCATTTGATTTAATTACCTAAAAAGGCACATAGTTTTATCTAGAAATCTTGATTACTACTACCTAAAAAGGCGTTTGACCAAGCCAAACCCCCATGCCCTAACATTCACCATTTCTTTGTGTGTTTGTAGATTCATTTTGAGGGTTTGAAGATAATTGAAGGTTATGTTGAGGACTTGTTGAAGTCATCTCCACTTTTGCAAGGTCAAAACCTACACAAAAAGTCACCAACAATGCTAAAAATCAAGGTTTCAAATCTGGACACCTAGAGGTCCAAATTGAGCAAGCTGAAAGCTACATATTCCATTTTTGAGTTTTTAGAAAAGCCAAAGTGGACTAATTCACTCTAAGTGGTGAATGAGTCACACTATACCTATTTATTGAATATTTTTATAGATTTGGATACCAATTTGGCTAAAATGGGCCCTAGTACAATTTTCCAAAACTAAGACTGATTTGCCTAGAATCGTGAATAGTCCCACTAGGCCTAAAATTCAACATCTTCAAAATTTAAAAATAATTTCTAGTCCTCAACAAGTTTAGAGGTGCACACATTTAGTTTCATTAATTTCTATTACAATTCACCTTCATTTCTAGGTCATTTAGTTTAGGTTTGCATATCACAGTGTGTTTTCAAACATCTTACATTTTTTCAGTTTTCACTTAATAATAAACATCTTTCTTCCATTTTTTTTGCATTTAGATCATCTAATTTGGACATATTTTATTCATATTTCATTAATCTTGGTTGAACCACCTAGGTTTTTGGCCTATCTCTCACCTTTTATGTGAAAAACCCAAATAGTGCAAGAGAGTACATAACACCCAAAAATCTATGTTTCATTTTGGTGAACCCGACTTTAGAATAATTTTATTTTCTGATTTTGGAATGCTTCATCATAGATCCATCTTAAATTGACCTTAAATTAGGGTTTGCATGGATTAATTTACATGCTAGGTTTCAAATTTTGCATTCATGAAAAGTGCATTTAGATTGAATTTTTGGCATCGTAAATCATTGATAATTTCTAAAAAAAATCATTTTCATCTTAGGTCTACAATTTACAGCCCAACCAACATCAAAACCAATATAAAAAATCTCAAAATTTTGAGAAAAATACATACTAGGATTCATTCGCCACCTTGGGCGAGTCAGTCCCTTTTCACCCCTAAAACTACCTTTTACAGAGCTGAAAACCTTCTTTCTACACTTTTGTGTGCTGCCATTACCTACCTATATATGTTGGTTCAATTTCTGTAACATGTATTTCATTAGATCTAGCTTATATTAGCTCATTTCATGCAATTTCATATTTAGATTTTCAACATTTCATCTTTTAGATTGTTGAATAATGTAATCAACAAATTACTTGTTTTACATTTGAAAATTACATTTAAATCATTGCATTGCACTTCATTTAATTTTTCATACCATGTTTTCTTTCAAAATATGTGGCTTTGATTTGGTTAAAAATGGATTACATAAATTCAACATCCCCTCCTATGAATTATATTTTGATTAGAACAATGAGGCCATCAAGAAACATATTAGTCATAGTTTTGATCAAACCATTGTAAAATCCTTAACATTACATTTCCCATTGGTGAGAATGGTAGCTTAGACAATTATAACAATCATACTCATTCTTCTCCTGATACCTCTCCTATTATTGATGAAGGTATCTTGGTGAAGGAAGGTAGAAGCATTGAGGGTCTTGATTGCCCATCTCCGCATCCCCCTTTGGAATATGTTAGAAAAAAAGAACATGACATCATAGAAACATTCCTAAAACTCACCTGAAACCTAGTCTTCATAGCCATGACAATCAAACTTGTTTATCTCCTAATATCCCTCGATGCAAAGAGGATATGATGATGTTAGAAGATATACCTATTAAGATTCATGAGAATCTTGATCCTCCCTTCCCTCATGCTCCTACCACTTGGGAAAATCTATTTGACAACCATAGTGGTAATTCTCTTGATGCCTCCCCCACTTGTGATGAATCTACTTTACAAACTTCAATCTTGGATGAACATACTAAAAGATCTCCTACTAGGGCAGATAACATGGCACAAGAGAATGAGACCTTAAAAAAATGGACACTCAACTAACACCTTCTCCTAATCATCCCCCTCTTGATAATCCTATCATTGATCATTCCTTGACTGGTGATGAAGTTATTTTGGAAGAACCAAGACTTACTTGTCAAGAACATGTGGCTTTTTGTTCTCCTAAAAACTCTCCTTCTAGGGAGAATATCATGGTTCTAGAGAAAGGAAAGAAAAATAATGTGTCTTCCTTCAATAAAAAGGTGATTCTCGATTGCCTTTTATTAGAGATACATCAAACCAAGACCGCTGAGGTTATGAATTTGCAAGTTTCTATTAGATCCCTCTCAATCAATGGACCTCATACATAACCCATGGGACATCCTAGCAACCCTCTAATTCTCTTCCCACCTTCACACAAACAACAAACTCAAAATAAACCTAAATTTGTCCATTTCCCTCCTAAGAATAATTTTTTGTAGCTATTGAATCATAATACCATTTGTCATACATATAACACTTGAAACAATACACAACCACCACCACTAACCCTAACACCCTTACCATTTCCTAATCCTATCCTACCTAACTCATTCTTTCCAGGTCAAAAGGAGTATGTTCTTGTCAAACAAATTAAGAATAATCCTACCAAGATATCATTGTGGGACCTTCTTCAAGCCTTCCCTCACTGGGTAAGTGCACAAAGTTGAGTCCACAAAACATGGAAGTTTTTTGCCTTAGCCAAAAAATTGAAATTGGCATCGAACAAACGGGATCCCGATTTCATAAACGGGATCCCGATTTTTAAAAATCGAGATCCCGTTATGGTTCGGGATCTCGAGCCTGAGACCAAACGGGATCCCGCTTTTAAAAATTGGGATCTCGTTTCCCGTCGGACTCTGAACCAATGGAGACGGAATGGGATCCCGATTTAATACAAACGGGATCCCGATTTATAAAATATGGGATCCCAATTTATAAATAACAGGTTCTTGAGTTGTATAAATCGGGATCTCGTTTTATATTGTTATTTTTTTTTTAAAAAGAACATTTTTCACTTCTGCGAATGGGAACCTGAGTGATTGTTGGCGACAGCGACCCCACGACCAACTACAGGTACCCCACCTAAACACCATTTCTTTGCATTTTTTTAGTTTGAATTGAAATTTTAAAAGAAATACGTTAATTTAGCATGTATTTTTTTTAATTTATGCCATGTTTTAATCATTTTTTTAATTGTTATAGTAGAATTCAATAATTGTCAAAATAGATGAAAAATTGCAATGAAACTTAAATGTTTTTTAATAAAAATGAAAAAAAACCTTGAATTGTGTTTTAGAAACAAAATTTAACTTTTAAATCTTAAATTGTTCGATTAAACCCAAAAAAAATGATTTTGAAAACCCTAATTGAAACAAAACAAAAAAATTGCATTTCAAAACCCTAGAGATCGAAATGAAATAAAACATCGCATTTACAAATCCAAATCGAGCTTTTTGAAACCCTGAATTCAAATCAAACAAAAAAAATTGAATTTGAAAACCCTAGTTTGAATTGAAACGAAAAAATTTCATTAAAAACCCTAATTGTTTAAAACTGAAACCCTAAATTGAATTGGAACAAAAAAAATTGTTAAAACCCTAAATTGGAATCGAACAAAAAATCATTCACATTGCTTAAATGTTTTAAATTTTATTTGCTTTGTATGGAAAAAATGATATATATTAAACTTTAGTTTCAATTTTAAATTATAATTAGATTAGAAATCAATATGTTAAAGAATGGTTAAAATTCATAAAGTTTATCTTGATGTTTGTTTGCAAATTTAGTTAACAAATTCGTAAATCTAAACACGTACAATCGATTCCAATTGACACTAAATTGCAACCCTAAATTATGCCAAGGGCCACCCAAACTTCACCCTAAATTTGCTAAACCCTAGACCCTAAACTGTAAAATCTAAACCCATAAAACTAAAGCATTTGAAATTTATGAACCCTAGACCCTAATCTTTCATTGGACATAACTAAAATTATGTAGGTTCAATGTCAAGAATGGGTCTATTTGGTAGATTTATGAAAACTATTTTGAATATCTAGAATTCCATAAAAGTATAATTATAGCAATTCCAATTGGAAACACTTGGGTACATATATATCGTATGAAATTTAAATCTAGGAAGGTGTCTATCATATAGGCGAGTTGATAATACATGGAAAGAGGTTTGTATGGGAATATATGTATTAAGAAAAACATACCACATGACCTCTATAGGATTTTTAAGATGTGATCCTAGATAATAATCCACCCATCCTCAATCATAATGGATTATTTGGCAATTAAGAGAGATTCAATTTAACCATAAAATTACCTATATTTTGATACTATATAGATTTATATGGAAGGATAGAAATGCATCAATATGCTTTGTGCCATATTTTATGAATATTAATATTTAAGAAAAATCTAGATAAGATTGACCTAAGTAGATGATTTATGTAAGGGCTTTTTAGTGAACAAGTGACACACCATGGAGATTGGGATGGTATTTAAATTCTTATTTATAAATATAGTGTACCCCCTTTAAATTTGTATTTGGTTTTTATAATGAGTTGAAATTATCAATGTGTTACATAAAAGAAATTTGTGCTTAGATATATTTAAATTAGATAATAAAGATATAGTTATATAAAATAGGGAATCCAACATGAGGAATAAACCTTTAATGTGCCATTGTGTGCATCTAATTTATGCCAATGATTTAGTAAGAGTGATCGTCTAAGAGGATGAAATAAGCCTTGAAAAATTGTAAGATCTAACACTATTTTAATGTAGTTTTATATGTGTGTACATGTCCACTATGTTTTTTGAGTTTATGTTAATGTAAGATAAGGAGGATTGGTGGATATATTTGAAATCTAAAGAAAAAACAAAAATGATGTGAATATATAGATATATATTTTTAAAATGATTCTTTAACTTATCTATATTAAACATTGTATATTATCTCTATATTACTATCATGGCTTGATTTTCATTATGTCTACTAAATGTTGCTATATTTATTCATTGTTGTAATTAAATTATAGGGCTCAATGTGTAATCTATTTTACATCAAATTTTATAGTAGACTTATAATCCTAGAATGTTTGTAAATTTAATAGCTAACAAATAACTTGATAGGTGCAACTAAAAACCAAAAAGTGTGGTTTGATTTATCTCCATTAGGCTGGAAAGCTAAAAAATCTACTAGGTTTATCCCTATTAGGTTGAAAACCCAAAAGTGTAGCTTAATAAGTACAAGTGGTGAAAACTCACAAAAGCACTAGAAACTAATATTTGCAAAACTACCCTTGACATATCAAAAAAAGCCAAAGGTCACCATATGTCATACCTGTATAGGTTGTATAGTTATATTAGATACCTTATAGTATCTCCTATTGGTTAAATATGTTTGAAGATGACATTAGCGACACATCCCTACATTTATATGAGATATATTATTAACATGTCGTGTTACACATATGCTAAGATACTCAAATATGGATAAGGAGAACTAGGGAATATATATTAGAAGAGAAAGATATACTAAGCTATCCAATATTATATTTTTGTACTTAGTGTAGAAGAGAAATTCTAGACCAAGAATGCAAGTGCAAACTCAATACTCTACTTCTAATGAAAGGTAAATAAAATAATGAAAGATTAGAGAAGCATAATATGTTCCATAACATTCTTTTATGGCTCTAAATGTATGTGTTGAAGTTGCTCTTTGGTTCTCTAATGTGATAACATATACATACAAATTTTATCATATGGAAACATTTGGGGATGTCATTATTTTATAGAGTTGAGGGGAAAGGAATGGAGGACTAGGTTTTTTTGGAATCGAGGACTAGAATTTCATGAGAGAATTTTTGAATTTGAATTTGAGAGGGAAGAGAGAATTAAATGTAGGTGGTTGGGTTGATGGAGGGCTTGTGTTGACTTGATTAGGTAGATGGGAATAATTGAATGCTAATTTGAATTTGGATTGAAGGTCTAAGTTGGAAATGAATGGCTATGATTAGTCTAATTGATTTGATGGCTAGGATAGATTATTAATTTCATTTTAGATTTGATGAAGTGGAAGTAAGTTAGATTAGTTTGAGTTTGGATTGGTGATTTGGAATTATTTTAATTTTAAGCTATGTATGTGACATGGTTATCCCCTTAATGGTTGATTAAAATTTAGGATTTGGGGATTTTAGCTAATTAAATAATAAACTCTAAAGTCTAAACCGTAAACCCTAAAGCCATCATTTTTTCTTAGGCTCTTAATGAAATTTGGTTGTCTTAGGCAACTCCACCAAATTTCATTACCTTATGCCATGTAATTGTTTCCTAGGATCTTGTAGCATGTAGATCCCCTTAAGCTATCCTATTACCTTAAACCCTAAACTCTAAAGTCTAAACCCTAAACCCTAAAGCCATCATTTTTTCTTTAAAGGCTCTTAATGAAATTTGGTTGCCTTGGGAAACTTCACCAAATTTTATTCATTTGAGCCATGCCATTTCTACTAGGACCTCACTAGACGTAAATCCCCTTAAGCCATCCTGTCACCCTAAATCATAATTCAATTTTCTTAAGGGGTTCCAATATGACATTTCTTAAGGGGATCAAAGAAGTTCTTAAAATTTGGTGATCAAAATTGCCCAAGGCCCAACCAAATTTAACAATAATAAGATCCTGCAAGATTATACAATATCAATAGTTAATTGTATTTTCATTGAAATAACATGTGCCTTAGACATATAAATGAGGCTTACATATAATTTTATCATTTGTATTCAATTATTTAAGGCCATTTATATTGAATGGTTTAACTTGGTATTTCCTAAACATGTATCTTACATCTTGAAATTACAAATCTAATGCGGTTCACTCATATCTTAAAGATCACATGGATCCATTCAATAATATTCGCAATCCACCTCCACGCCATCCATCTCCAACACCTTCACCTCCACCTCCGCCCACTCCACCTCGTAACCCCCCACCTCCACCACCTAAAATCAATGAGCATGCTCGTTTGCAAGCACAAATCAATGCTTCTGCTAGAACCATCCAAGATCAAATCAACATTATTCAAAATGAAGAATGTGTCACACTCTTGTGAGGATGTTTGCATCTAGGATGCAAACCCTTGTTGATGTTGTCAGGGCTATGGATGGGATCGTAGATGAGCATCGACAATGGCTAGAGGAGAGGAGAACTCCTAATTTTGAAAAGGAAAACACAAAGAAATGAATATCTATGCAGTAGAGAGCCATAATAGTTTATAAATTAAAACAATGATCTTAAATAGTTATGAATTTATACATTTGGTGAACGATGGATATTTTGTGTGATGAATTTATAAATTTGGTTCCAAATGGATATTTTTAGTGACATGAATTTATGATTTTGGTTCTATATGGATATTTTTAGTGACATGGATTTGTGAAGTTGGTGGAATTTATGAACTTATAATGAATAGTATATAATTTTATGACTATCTACTAGATCATGATTTCTCTTGCTGAAAAATTGTAATATATATATGTGTGTGTGTGTGTTAGACATAAAATGAGCTTTTGTGAATGTTTCAAGTTTATTGTTTAGTATGTATGTGCATGTATTAAAAATTTGCATAATAGTTCTTAAATTTTGAAATTTGTATATGTATGTATGTATAGTTTAGTTTAATGATTTGCAGCATGCAAATTATGCATCATATTTTTATTTTAAATGTACATGTACATACATTTAATTTTTAATTTTGTATGGACATGCTCTTGAGTGAACAATCAATGTATATATATGTGCATTTCAATTAAATATATGAAGCTTAATATATATGTTGCTCATCCTATTTCAATTAAATATATGATCTTAATTTTTGTATGCACATGGACTATTTGTATGATTTAAAATGCAGGTGCACATTATATCAAGCATATATCATGGATGATTTTAACATTGATGATATCATCAATCCACCACCTGAGCCACACCCAGATCCATCCCTCCCCCCTCCCCTCCCTCCCCCTCCCCCTCATATGCCACCTCCAACACCTATGGCATCTGATGAGGCTCGCTTGAGAGCATGAATAAATGATCAAGTCGCATCCTTATAGACACAAATCAATGCTATGTAGAGTCAAGCATTGATTGCTCCACATGTGAGACGTTTTGCATCTGTAATGCAAAACATTGTTGATTCCATTAGGATGATCGATTCTGATCTTGATAGGCATCAACGAGAGAGAGAACAAATGAGACAATTTTATTCTAATGGTCTCTCTTACAAACAAATGTTAGACCTTAAAATAATGAAAGCCCATCTAGCCCCCTACTTTCTTGACCCCATTACTCGACAACCCATTCCACCCAACAAATCTAGAATATCCATGAGGTGGTGCATACATCCACAGATGATTGCACATTTTTGGGATCGATGGTATATGGTTTTTGATAGTCCCCCACATGCTAATTGGGAGTGCCCATTGTATTTTTTGAGAAAACTATATGTAGAGTTTGTTTTGGGGCAAAAGCCCAATTATTTTGATTTTAGATCATTTCGGGTGTTGGTGGTGGCATGCCACAATAGAGATTAGGGGCAAGGGTTGATCCCGATGCCCCATGCATGCACAACCCCTTATTTGTTGCTCTGGTCCTCCCATTCACACTCCGTACATCATCAAGCTCGGTCTCAACATTAGGTTCCCTTAGTAGTACACTCGTGAGGAGACCTTGATGACATTGCGATGCAGTGGGAGCATAGAGGCGATGATGATGATGGAGAGGTTTTATGGGCACAGTCGATGCTGCTCCGGGGAATTAATGAGACCATCCCCATATATGTACTAGTTGTCATCAAGTGTGTTATGGTTTGTCGGGCTACACCTAGTTCCCGAGGTGGGCGGGGAGATTACAGTGTGGTTCATCTGGTTGCATTAGTTCATTTTTAAAGTTTCTCACAGTAGACCATCACCCTGAGGACACTGCGACACAAGTATAAATATGTATCTAGATGTATGTTCATTTTATAAGAATTTTGATGGTTGTATATATCAAAGAAAAGTTTGCAATACATTTTAACAATCAAATTGTTTGGTGTACAGATGACATTAACGATGCAAGGGGAATCATCTGTTCCATGAGTACATACATCGACACCGGTCATACTTAGCAACCCTTATGGGAGTATTTTGTGATTTCAATTTTTAAAATTATATATGAAATCATAAATTATTAACTTGAGTTTTAAATTTATAATTCAATCACATATGTTCAAATATTCATGTTGTTTAGGTGAGTCAATAAATCCCGTTGATTCCTCTGAGAGTTGTCAAGCACTCCTCACTATCGTGACATAGATCATGGGCAGGTACATTCGCAGTATGGTATTTTTTTTAAGAGTTTAAATTAGTATAGTTACAATTTTATGAGTTTTGAATTCACTAGATATATGAAGCAGCATGCATGTACACTTGTAAATATTATAAGCGTTAAATGTCTATGTACATGTATGTCTAGGTTGATACCACAATAAGAATGGGCATTGGGAAAACATTTGATGTTCTTGTTACTTTCGTGGGGCCTTGATTTCAGGTTGTTTACAAAACTTTCTACAAAAATGTGCAAACTTGAATATATATGTATATATTAACCTAATTTAATTATACATGCTTTAATTTTTGATAAGTGTGGGACTTTTGTTGAGTGCAACTTTCAGCCCTAACCGGACATAGTTACACACCACCGGAGGACATGTAGATCAAGTTTCAGATCAAATGGTAATTAATTTTTTTATTATATTTAAAGTGAATTATAAATTTTAAATTGAATATATACATATTAATATGATATTTTCACATATTATTTTTCTTTTATAGCATGAGACACATCACGTAGTTGAGCGTATGCAGGGCCGGGTCCTGGAGAGTCTAGTGCACAACCTGAGAATCACGGTATGTAATTAAAATATGATGATAAATTCTACAGATTAAATTGAATAAAAATAATAATTGTAGAGTTGTACATCTAATTTGAATTTCTTTTCTTGTTTGTGTAGGCCCGGTTTAGAATTTAGAGGTTTCTTTGGCTTTTGAGCATCCGGATGTAGATATGGTGAGTAATTTAATTTTATGATGGATTATAAATGAAATTTTCATTAAATCATTTTTTATTGTCTTACATCTAATTTCATCTTTCTCTTATGTACAGAGTGTTTCAGGTCATCCACATAGTCCGCATGGTGTGAAGAGGTCTCTTGATTATAGAGATAGTACATGACCTACAAACATGTGATTTTATGTGTTTTATATTTCTTGTTTATCATGTACTCTGTTGGAATTTATTTCATGTGCACTTAATATATTGGTTTCATACACTTAATATGTTAGAAAAATTATGGACTTTATTATTGTTTGAAATTTTAATTTACGCATGTACATTTATGCATTTTATGTTCATAGTCAAGACATTAATATAGGACATTAATGTGAAATTTACTGAAGACTTCATAATTGTAGAATAATTTTAGGTTTAATCTTCTTTTCAATGAACAAGAAGATATTTTCCTTCTAATGTATTAATTTTAATTTTATGAGAGAAAATTTATGTGGATTTACCTACTTATTTAGTTCTGTAAGTTGAATTTTACCTCATTGTTGGTGCACTTGGAATTCCTATACCTTGTGAATATCATGGATATCACCATTCTTTGTTATTTTATTCTTTAATTTTTCCTTAACTAAATTGACAAATAAAGTCATTGCTCTAAACTCTTAAGCAAATAAAATTTTTTATAGTGAAAAAATCTAACAAGGTATTGATATAATTAGCTAATGTACATATTTATAAAATGACACCATTAGTTTCTCACTAGTAATGGAAAAAAGTGTTCCCACTAAAAATTAAGGAAAGAGGTAATCGTTAGAAAAAATATAAATTATGATAACATGAGAATGTGTATATGTAAAACGATTGTAACCATTAGGTGATGAATACGTAGTGTACACACATGATAAATTTTAAAAATGATGAATATGGAGCTCAATCCAAAGGAAAATTAATTTCATCATTGTTTCCCCCATTTAGAATATCATGATTGTGTGTATTGTATGAAAAATGAATAAAAGTCTTGCCTCCATGTGTCAATAATAAGAAAAAAAATAGAATATCACATAAATTATGTACATAAGAATGTGTATATGTAAAGCGATTGTAACCATTAGGTGATGAATAAGTAGTGTACACATGATAAATTTTAAAAATGATGAACATGGAGCTCAATCCAAAGGAAAATTAATTTCATCATTGTTTCCCCCATTTAGAATATCATGATTGTGTGTAGTGTATGAAAAATGAATAAAAGTCTTGCCTCCATGTGTCAATAATAAGAAAAAAAATAGAATATCACATAAATTATGATAACATAAGAATGTGTATATATAAAAGCGATTGTAACCATTAGGTGATGAATCACATTAGTGTACACACATGATAAATTTTAAAAGCGGTGAATATAGAGCTCAATCCAAAGGAAAATTAATTTCATCATTGTTTCCCCCATTTAGAATATCATGATTGTGTGTAGTGTATGAAAAATGAATAAAAGTCTTGCCTCCATGTGTCAATAACAAGAAAAAAAATAGAATATCATATAAGTTATGATAACATAAGAATGTGTATATGTAAAACAATTGTAACCATTAGGTGATGAATACGTAGTGTACACACATGATAAATTTTAAAAATGATGAATATGGAGCTCAATCCAAAGGAAAATTACAAGAAAAAAAATAGAATATCACATAAATTATGTACATAAGAAATAGAAATATGACCCACAAAATTTTCTCTGTGAATTAAGGTTAGGTTTATATGATAAAACTTTGGGTAAAGGTTAGGATTAGAACACAACTAGAGTTAGGGTTAGGTTTCAATTAGGGTCAGATACAACAAGGCTTAGGGATAGGATTAATTTTAGGACAGGGTAAGGGTTCATCTAACACTAATTTATAAGTTGTCAAAACAAATAATGACGTCTAAAGGGGTCATAATAGGAACATGTTAATTAAGGGGCAGGGGTCATAGCCTAGAATGTCTTAAGAGGATGTCTAAAGGGGTCATAATAGAATGTGTTAATTAAGGGGATGTCTTAAGGGGTCTTAAGGGGATGTCTAAAGGGGTCATAATAGAACATGTTAATTAAGGGGATGTCTAAAAGGGTCATAATAGAATGTCTTAAGGGGATGTCTTAAGGGGTTATAATATGTCTTAAGGGGATGTCTAAAGGGGTCATAATAGAACCTGTTAATTAAGGGGATGTCTTAAAGGGTCTTAAGGGGATGTCTAAAGGGGTCATAATAGAACATGCTAATTAAGGGGATGTTTAAATGGGTCATAATAGAACGTCTTAAGGGGATGTCTTAAGGGGTTATAATATGTCTTAAGGGGATGTCTAAAGGGGTCATAATAGAATGTGTTAATTAAGGGGATGTCTAAAGCGGTCATAATAGAATGTATTAATTAAGGGGATGTCTTAAGGGGTCTTAAGGGGATGTCTAAAGGGGTCATATTAGAACATGTTAATTAAGGGGATGTCTAAAAGGGTAATAATAGAACAATAATGTATGCATGATATTTAGTGATTATACAATTAGACATAAAGTTTCAAAATAGGAATTTAACAAAAAAAAAATATAGAATATATATTTGATACATAGAAGTACATAGAGTATGTTTAATTCTGTAAGTATGTATGTACATATATGTCATCTCAAAACAATGTTTACAAATTTTAGATATGCCATCTCAAGAACATCTCAAACTCGTGCCTAGAATGTAGTAGGTCTTCACACCACCTGATATCAAGGGTACAAGCAATATCAATGAAATCATCAAAACATACATATTTTAATTTATATAAAACTATCTATATGTACATAACTCAAGGAGTACACGCATTTTAAAAGAAGTATTAGGGTTGAATGCGGACATCCTCCTTTTGTTTCAAAGTATGAATCGATGCAATGAAGTGGCTTTAGGATACAAAATGACAATAAATCAATTTTAACTATTTATGTCCAGAAAGCAATATTAATATGTAATCAAAACATGTATTTAAATATATAGTTTAGCCCGATAATTACCTATTTACACCAAGTATTCCATGTTGTCTAGGTTGAATTTGCATAGACTAGATCCTTTTGTGATTATGCCTTAAGGATATATAAAAGAACAATTTAAATCAATTTCAACTAATAACACACTTGACCAATGTCAAAACATGTATTTAATGTATTTAAAAGGACAAAATAAAACCAAAACTATATTTACCTGTATTTACTTAGTCCATTGTACCATCTGCATCCTCTCTTTTTTGCAATGCATCTATGATTGCCTCATGCTCTTCCATAGAAATTGACCATAGTAATTTTTTTGAAGGTCTTCCATGATAGCGCTCTAGTTTTATATTTATTTCCACCACCAAATGTGAATAATGCATAATATTTTTATGTGTTTCATAGTCTTTGAATGTAGGTAGACCATTCTTTCTTCTCAAGTATTTTTGTAGCCAAGTGCCAACAACCACCACCGATCCTATTGGAAAACATGTTCAAAAACCACCATCAAATAACTTCTCAAAATTTACTTAAGGGAACATGTAACTAGAAGATTTGGTACCCTCCTGATTTGAAGTGTTGTTATGATTCTTATGTGTGGAACATGTATCAGGTTCGTCACTACAAAGAAAATTTGTGATGGCCTCATCACTTGAAAAGAATAGTACATTAATAGGTTCAGTGGGTTCCCATTCAATAAGTTTGGGATGGATCAACGGTAATAAATCATCAGTTTGTGTAAGGTCAACTATTGTAAGTGTTCCAATCTAGCCAGGTAGTCAAAGTTGTTAGTGGGAAGGTTGAGGTCTATGATATTAGCCTCCTCTGAGTCGTCTAGCTCACTCAATGTCTATTCATCCTCACTTGAGTCATGGATATTTGTTGATCCCAAAACAAGTGGTCTAGTTCCTAAACTTTGTCCCTCCTCTCATTTGGGTGTATATGCTTTAATGACATTAATTTGTTTGTCAATGTATGATGTTGTATATAAATGATCCCATTCATATTCATTGGAATCTTTGCCAAACCCATCCCTCATTTGTAGAATCCTTCCTACCACTTTTTGAGTTACTTCTTTTAATTCCCCTATGTAGCCTAATCTTGTTTTTTCCTTAAGCTAAAGTGTTAGTGGTTGAATATGTTCTATAATATCATCTTTTCTCTTGCTAATTGGTCCTTTCCCTTCATAGCCCATTTTCTCTAAGATAGCCTTTCCTTTCCCATACTGATCTATTCATATGCTAATATTTGTTGATGTTGAAGCTTCTTTGTCTTTTTTGAGCCAATTTAGAACAACCTTGTCTTCTGATTCATCTTCTAGAGTTCCTACTTTTAGAAACCTTTCATCAAGAACCGTGATGGGTTGTGATGATTTTTTTGGTTGGTTGTGGGTTGTCCATATGATTTCATAGATGGGAGAAATTGTGAAAGACACAAAGATTTCTCAATGGAAAATTCTCCCAAGCCTCTGTCTTTTAGCTAGATCTTGTGTGTAAATTGTTGTGATAGAGTATTCAATGGACCGTTGTTGTCTGATAAAATTGAGTCATCAATAGTTGTTTCCCTTACCTGGTCCTTCTTCTCAACCCATTTGGATATAAACTTGAGTTTCTTTTCACTACTGGATGTAGTAGATGTGCTAGCATCTCTATCATGGGGTACCAGAGTGTCTTGATTTTCCTTAAGCATGTTACAAGTTTAGGGATTATTGTTGGCAGCTAAAATTGTGACCTCTTGTCCATTGACTAAAAATTTCAAACACTGATGATATTTCGACAGTACCACTTGCATTTCATGGATCCATGGACATCCCAAAAGTATGTTATATGTTAGCTCCTTGTATAACACTTGGAAAACAATGTTTTTGATAATCAGTCCCACTTGAATTGGTAGTACAATCAGCCCCTTGGAAGACCTTTCCTCTTCATCATATGCTTTTATTGTTATCTTTCTTCTGGAATCAATGGCATTGTCAGAATAGCCTAGTGCACGAATTATTTTTAAAAAACAAATATTTAATCCAGCTCTACCATCTATTAAGACATGCTCGACATAGTGTTTATGGATTAGAACCTCTATATGTAGGGCTGCATTGCGTGGGTGATTTAAGGACACATCATCTTGTTTAGAGAATGATAGACAAAGAGGCATGATAAAATGTCCCACCATAGCTTAAAGTTGACAAACATCCAAATTATTGGGTACTGTAGTGGCTACTAGAGCCTGTTCTAGAACCTCTTTATGTGATGGTGAAATTTTAAGAAGTTCTAGTATGGATATCTCTATAGGTATCTTTTGTAGTTGATCCATAATGATGTATTGATGTGTTGGGGGAGTAGTACTTTTAGATGAAACTCCTGTTAGTATCAATTTGGACTACCCCCTTGTTGTTACATTGACTGGTTGATTGTCTTGTGTTTCCCTGATTTTTTAGGACATTGATTTGGTTGTCAGATGTTTTTATGTTTGGTATCTCATTCAGAGATTCAATGTCATTGATGCTTATGTTATCTATTTGATTATTAATGAAATTATCTTTCTCTACCTCAAAAATGAAAATAATGGTGGTGTCATAGACGTAGTTTATAATTTTTCCTTTACTGTTTGAACAAGATTCTCCCTTTTTCATAGTTGGGTAAGGGAATTGTAAGCACACTATGATCGTTCTTTGTTTGATGTCCTTTGACAAACACCTTTGCTTCAATCAGGTCTTGTATCATATGTTTTAATTGCATGCAATCATTTGTTTTGTCCTTTATTCTTATGGAAGTTGCAATAGTCTGCATCGTCCCACCAAGAGGGTTTCACTTTTGGCTTCCAATATCTTGCTTCCGGTAGAGTAATAAGTCTATCTGCAATAAGCTCTCTAAGTTTTTATTCCAAAGTTTTTCCTAATGGTGTAAATCTCCGTCGATTGGATTGTCTTTGATATGGTGGTGGTCACGATTCTCAATTATTTGGGTTATTGCTTTGAGTGGTACCTTGATTTTTTTTCTGATTTTCATTCTGATCTGTTTTCACAGTGGTTGTTGTTAAATTGAATACTAGTTTTGTATTTTTCTTGTTAGTTGTAACATCATTATTTCTAGTATTTATTTATTTTGCCAAAATTTAGGTTTTTCATTGTTTCCATAGTGATTTGAGGGACTAGAGTTGTTTGATGTGTCATTGTAATGTTTAATCACTCCTATTTTGACTAAGGATTCTTCAATTTTAAGTATGTTTTCAATCACCTTTTCAAATGTTGGGGGACATTGAGGTCTAGTCAATAACTCTTGTCATCATTTAAGTTGTCAATAAATAATTCAATCTTTTCCTCTTCACAAATAGATAAAGGATCTATCTAGTGAATTTTTTTTTCCAACATTGTAGGAATGATAGGAATGTCTCTCCCTTCTTTTGTTTCAATTTGTACAGATCTTTTAAGGTTACATCATGTTGAATGTTGAAAGAGAACTATGTGATAAATCTATTGACCAATTCTTCAAAGGATTGAATCCCTAGTTGTAATTTGGAGAACCATTCCATACAGTGTTCTCCTAAAATTCTAAGAAACAACCTCATTAGGTAAGTCTCCTCTTGTGAAAACTCTAAACTCATTGTTTTGAATTCCCTGACATGGTCAATTGGATTTTTTTTTCCATTGCACTTGTCATATTTGGGAAATTCATAATGCCTTGGAAATGGTATCATGTCTACACATGGATGAATAGGGTAAGGACAAATGTTGTGCAATGAGTACCTCTTTGTGGTTCCATTTTGGATGTCTTGGAGTTGTTTTTGTAAGTTTTGCATTTGACATGTTAAGGAAACCACTTGAGCAGTGTTTTGCATGTTGTTTGGTTCAGTTTCAGTTGCTTTAAGTGCTTCCTTCAGTTGATTCACATCGAAGTCTTTTGGAAGTTTGGCACCTACCTCAGCTAGCATTAGAAGATATTTTTCCATATCCTATTCTAAAACCTGTCCCATGAATTTATGGAAATTTGGATCCTGTTGTGCTATGTTGACATCTTCTTGGGTTATCTCATTGGTATCATTTTGATGAAATTGGGAAAATGGGTTTTCTTCAACCATTATGTTTGGTATTTTGATGTCTTTTTCTCTAAGTTTTTGACTTTTTAACCTTGTCAAAATAGGCATACAAATGCTTTTTTTTTCTCCCTAAACTTTGATCTTCTAAGTTTGGATAAGTGTCAAATGGATTTTAACCAAGTCAAATAAGATGATATATCTTATTGATGAGACCAAGTTATGATAATATCCTAATGATGAAACTTAACCTAATAACCAATACTTTGTGTTTGATTTATGGACACTTTACAGTTTGCAAGATCTAGGTTCAATTTGAAAAGGTTTGAATTGTATGATCCTATTTGATTCAAGTTTAAGATTTTGTTTGGACTGTAGAAATTTTTTTTAACTGGTAAAAACCCAAGTTTCTAATGTCTATAGTCTGACAGATGTTTCTAACAGCTCTCTATTTTCTAGTTTTATGGATGCGCTATTACAGAATGTAGAAGTGCTAAAATAGACACTATATGTGCTAAAATAAATAGTGAAAGTGTTGTCAAACAGTGTAGATGTGCCAAAACAGTGGGAAAAAGCACTAATATTTCTATTATTGGTAAAAAAAAATTGACAGGTAGTTGATGCATTGTGATTTTTGTCAGATGTGCTAGAACAAACTATGTAAGTGCTAAAACAGACACTGTATGCGCTAACAAACAAGGTGTATGCGCTAAGATAGATAGTAGATGTGCTAAAGTTTTTGGTATTTTCTGACACTGATGGATGTTTATGATAGACTATTGATGCGCTAAAATAGTGGGAAGAAGTGCTAAAGCAAACTGCAGATGTGTTGTTTTAGGATTTATCATTATTTTGTTCATTTTTTCCCAATGAATGGATTGATTTTTTTGATGAAATCTAGGGCACTTTGATAGAGTATTTTTGCTGGTAAATTTCCTGATTTTGATAACAAGCCTAATGTTTAAAATGTTTCCTCTATTGTTTGAATTGATCTGGCCTATTAGAATACTCTATCACTGGTTGTGGAATAGAATATGGATGAATAAGTTGACTATGATTATGTTTTTTTTGAAAGAGCTCTTCTTTGAAAGTAGGCTTGTGAATATAAGTGCTCTATGGCATAATCATCTATGTATCCCCTAGAAAAATCATGAAATCTATTGATGAAGGTTCTATGGTGAAGTAAGATTTTCTTGTTTTGATATAAATTTTTTCTTCTTTCCAATAGTTTCTTGTGACTAAGTTATTTTTTTGGTTTTCTGACTCTTTTCACAAGGGATTTCTTAACAAAGTTTTTGGATTTCCAATCCCTAATCATAAGTTTTCATGGATTGAATTTTCAATCTTTTGTGTTATTTTTGGATGATCTTTATCTGATTTAATGATTTAAAGACATAGAAAGAAATTGTAGTTTTTTTTTTTTTAACTCCTAAGATCTAAATAGTGAGTGTATGTTCAAGGATCAAATAGACCCTTCTTCAGTTTCATAGTTTTTTGACAAAAAGCCACTTTAGATAGACTCACTCTTAAGGACAAGTAGGTCATCGTTATACTCAATCAGCCCATATCTTAAAATTGTGTCAACTCACATAGCCATGTCACCCCCTAGAGGGCACCCATGTGTTTTTCTTTTCTAGGCATGTACTCAAGGTTAGATTTATTGATCCCCTGAGCAAACGATCCTTGGAAATTATATGGTGACTATCTTGGGGGTAGATTCTTCCCTTCCCTGACACTGCTGAGTATTAGAATGTTCAAAAACTTTAGAGCAACAATAATAAACTCCCTCAGGAGACCTCCCAATCTTTAGAACAAAGATTTTGGGGATGGTTATCTTGCACACTTCTGATAAATGAGATTTTTTCCAAATCTACTTTTATTTTATAGTGGGTTGCAAAACCTGGCTTTGGTTGTTCCCACTTAGGTCATTCCCATAGGGTGAGAATTTTTCCCACTATGGCAGGCCTTCTAAAGGTTTTAACAAAAGTGTAAATTGCATGAAAATAAAGGATGATTCTGGCATTTAGATCACCTAGTTAAGGGGAGAGCATAAGCCTATAACCACACAAGCACAATAATTAGTGTTCAATTTTAGAGCCCAAACAATAATTTTCTATCTATGTGAAGATATTGCTTCACAGTGCAGATATTGCTTCAGACTGAAGATATTGCTTCACAAAAAGAGATGGTGTTCATTTTAATCCCAAATTGAAATTTTTGGTGACTACCCTATATTGATATATTTTAAATTGACTATCCTAGGATTGATTCATTTTAAATTCAATTGAAAAGAATGAAGTTACTACTCGCGATCACGTCAAATCCAGACATCAATTTATAGAAGTGCTATAATAGAGATCAGAGGTGCTATAGAAATGCTCAGATGCACTATAGAAATCATTGGAAGTGTTGTAGGATCTAGCAGAAGCATTGTAGAATTTTTCAGATGCACTAAAAAAAATTTGAATATGAGTTGTTTGCTTGTGCTAAAAGCTTTTTGGTTGAAGTGCTAAAATAGTCTTTTGAAGCACTATATTTTTTGTTGAAAGTGCTAAAACACTAAGAAGCACTATAGTTTACTTTATATGCACTACATAATCTTTCAATCACACCAAAAGAAACATGCCTATATCCTTTACGAACACTTTTTAGAAAAAACTTGTTAAAAACATGGGGTTAGGCCCCACAGTGGGCACCAAATTGTAAGTGTGAAATAAGTAACTAATTAAAACAACTAAACACTTCTTAATGAAACATTATATCAATATTTAATAGAAAATTAAACTAATTAAAAGTGCATAAAACTTGAAAGCATCTCATAATGTTGTTTCCTATCTCCAAAGATTTGTCGAATTATAGAGGGCACTTAGATTTGGTAATCACTATAACTATTAAAATTCCTAAGTAGAGAATGGAATGATGCTAAATGCAATGATCTAATGATTGATAATGATTCCTAAATGATATTGATGTTGTTGCAATCTATGCTAATATGAAAACTATGATGAAACAAGCTACAGTAAAACTAAGATGCAACCATGATTATTATTCTACTAATATTATGATTGCTAAATGATGCTATTTCTATTTCTAATGCTATGATCTCTTGGTTGCTTGATTGTGGGTATGTGCAGGATCATGATGGGCCAAAAAGTTGCAATATGATGGGTATTTTTAGGGTATGTGGCTGACGATATTTTTTTTACCCAAAATTGATGAAATGAAAAGGGTTTTTAAAGGAGATTCTCAATTTTCCACCAATATAAATTATGCTCTACTTTGAATTTAATAAATAATTATTATTCATTTTCTATTTGAATTACAACTAAAGTGTTGATTGATAGGATGGTTGAAAAACATCTATAGCTTTCAAACGATATCACATTTTTTGAATCTAAAACATGCATCACATTCTATGCTTTGCATACTATAGGATTAAAAAAAAAAATTAATTTCATGAAGTTTTGACCAAGTTAAGGTGGTCAGACATACAATTTTTTATATTTTTTAAAAGTTGTAATAAAAAATTCATAATTAATTATTTACTTGGAAAAAAATTACAAAAAAATATGCATCACATCCAGACATGAGTCATCTACTTATGTCTAAAATATTATCATTTTATTGTGGCTATGGTAGTCAGACAGACACCTACTTCTTATTTTTTCCCTAAAATTTAAGTACTACTGCATTGAAATTTCAAATTTTCACCAAATATATATATATATTTTAAATAAACCTAGTAGTTTAGAAATGACATTCAATTTTCTATAGATTCTATTCTTACATATTTTTGAAATAATATAGATAACTTATTCAATTTTTTACGTTAAGTTTCCTAACTCTGATTTTTTTGAATTTTTTGCCACTTAAGGGCATGTTTTTTCCATGATGATCATGCACATACCTTTTTATTCCTACAGAGTAAGTTTGCACAAATTGGGATCCATTCTTTTCTTTAGAAGGCTATATTTATAAATTTTACAACACATTGTGACGGGGTAGCACAACAAAGGCTTTGGTTCAATTTGGAGAATTGAGTGGTGAGAGATGGAGAACCTTGAGCTGATCATGGGAATGCTTCCTCCCCATGAAAACATCAGGCTAGATGATATGAAGAAATAGAGGAAGAATATTGGAGAGGATTGTCTACAAGTTTGTCCCCAAAGCTTTCATGTGAATGCTAGTTGAATTAAATTAGATATTTGATATCTAATTTGGTACATAAGTGAATAGAGGAAATTTTTGTTTATGCCTTTATTTGAATAATTTATGATATTATTCAAATTAGTAAAAGTGGGATAAATAATTTAATAAAACAAATTTATAGAATCAGTTTATTAAATAAATATAGAAGGGATATGATAATTAAACAACAAAGTATTTAACCTTGTTTAATTAATTAAGATTGAATGATGTGATAATTAAATAACACAAAATATTGAAGTTGTATATTTAATTAAAATTGAAGAATAGGAGGATGAACTATAAATAAATACTTTTATTTATTTAATAGTAGAGGAAATTTAATTATGATAATTAAATAAAACAAAGTGAAATTCATTTAGTTAATTAAAAAAAAAGAAAAAGAATAAAGATTGAAGAATTTAAGATGAACTATAAATAAATATTTCTATTTATTTAATAGTAGATGAAATCAAGATTAATTAATCAAATAAATCATTTTTAATTAATTATATTCTTCAGACCATTTTTAGATGTATACACTATCATGTTATTGAATTACTTAAACTATTAAACTATTCATAAAGAAATGTAATCTAAAGATTAAATTAATCAAAAATTTATTAGAATCAATTCATCAAAACAAATGAAAAAGCATGTTTTCAATTAAACGTAATGAACATTTTTCAAATGAATCTATATAAATTTTAAGTTGAATTTCTTTTTTTATTTTTATATAATTCTCATAAATTAATAATAAATATTTTATTTTATTATTAAAAAATACACATCTTTTATAGGCTCCAAACAATTGATGTTACAGTTAACTTGGAGTGAAAGGGGGGATTTAACTTGTGAAGATTCAAGGAATAATTATAATTTAAGTGAAAGGAATTTTGAAAAAAGAGGAATTAGTATTATAATACATACAATAAGGAGAAACATGGGGTTCTAGAAGTAATATGAATATAGAATTTATTAGAAATATGTCATGTTCTAGAAAATTAGATCATCTTTAAGCTCAATGATAAGAGGAATTTTAGGAAATTCAAAGAAAATATGAGAATAGATTGTAGTTAGAAATAGCATATAAGGGAAATAAATAAAACAAATATTTAATTTTTTAAATTAGAAAGAAGATAAAATTTTAGTTTTATTTTTTTTAAAGGTGGTGGGAGATTGATGCGAACACAAATATGTTTGGGTAATTGTATAAAAATTTAAAAGGCATAAAAGAAATAAAATGTTGAAAGTGACAAATTCACAAGAAAATATTAAATTCAAAGTTAGTAATCACAAAGATATTCCATCAATTGAGAATGACTATAGAATGGGTTAAGTGGAGCTTAAGATTAGACTATGGAAATGGATGTCAAAATAAGTGCAATCTATACAATCAAAATTGTAGAGTATACAATTTTTAATATTATAGATTAAACTATGCATGAGATATATTTAAAAAAGGAAAAAAAATAAAGATAATGATTTTGCATATTACATAAGTTATAATTTGTTAAGACCAAAAGATTATACTCTCATTAATTTCATAACCATAATAGTTCAACTTGTGCCTTCCATGACATGTGTGATTTTTCTTTGTTCAACTAAGTTGAGAGAAGTAAATTTACATCTCCAAGAGTAAATAATATAATTGTGAACCACGCGGTGGGAGGCGGGAGGTTTACCGAAAGGAGGGAAATTTGTGGTTTACAAGAGGGAATAGAATGGGTGGAGGTTGTGTGGTGAGGAGGATAAAATAATTTTAATTCTAATTTTAAATATTTAAAAGTAGTAAAGCGAGATAGAATGCACCCAATGAAGAAAGAGAGGATCCTACAATGGCTCAAATGTGCTTACTTGATTTGACAAGGATCCTTCACTTTTATGGGGCATACTAGTGGGAGAATAAAATCAATTTCCAATGAGAGAAGGAAAGATACACCTCATTCTCTAGAAGGGGAAAAATGTGACATTGAAAATGATTCCTTGTTTACAGAGGCTAAACTAAGCTATGCAGGATAAATTATACTGGATGATCCTTCTATTAGTCATTAGCTTGATCATTTGGATATCCCAAAAGATGTTCTTACATGCCAAACATATACTTCTTTCTTTTAAGAGATCCTAAATAGATTAATGTGTTGGGAAAATAAACCCCAACTATAGTGGACAAAGAATGAAGACACACACACCAAACCAAAGGAGACAAACACAAGACAAGGAGGCAGAAATATATGTTCTATTTTCTATTTCATTCAAAAAAAGATTACAATAAAAAATATTACTAACAAAACTTAGAACAAAAGCTTTGTACATTATTCATACAAAAACTATGCTTATTCTGGTGCACTGTAGCTTTTGTGTGTTGTTGCGTGGTGGAGATGTTCTGGAGCACTAAAGCACTGTCAATGTCTTTTGCTGCTATAGGTTCTCTTGAACATTCCCTGATCTATTTTGTTTTGTTGAACATTCCTCCTTGTTTTTGTTGCAAAAAATTATTGTCTCATACTACAGAAAAAAAAAATTCTATTCTTTTTTCTTACTTTTTCCCTTTACAAAATTTGTTGGCCAATTTCAAAATCACCTACCAAAATTAAATTCACTACCAGCAACATTAACTGGCCAGCAAGGTTGTTAGACACGACAGGGGGAACAATCCAAATTGGATTTCATCTGATGGTACATTAAATGCACTTGTTCGTTGCAGCTCTAAATTAGACATTCCAACACTCCCCCTTAATTTTGAGCCTTTATTCTCTTCATTGTCATTTAAAAATTCTAGTGCAAAACTTCCAGAGAAAAGTTTCTAGCAGAAAATTTCTTGTTCTTCATCACTCTACAAAACTTCTGGAGCAACATACCAAAATTTTTAGAGCACCGATGCAAAGTTTTCAGAGAAAACCCGTGTGCATCTGTTCTACATTTTGGAACTATCTTGAACTGAAGTTCCAATGCATCAACACTTTTCTAAGTTTTCTAGAACTAAAGTTTCAGCGCATTCCTGCATACCAATCCTATCTCTTAGGTGTTCAAAGGATTCTTTTGACAATGCCTTTGTAAAAATATTACAAAACTATTGCTTAGATCTACAATAATGAAGTTGAATCTCTCCATGCTACACCAACTCTCTTATGAAATGATATCGGATCTCGATATGCTTGCTTTTCCCATGAAAGACAAGATTCTCAGTCAATGCAATAGAAGACACATTGTCACAAAATATGGTTGTACCATCTTCTTGCTGCTCATTCAAATATGTAAGGATTCTTCTAAGCCAAATATCTTGACATGTTGTTGCATTTGCTGCTATGTACTCTACTTCGGCTATGGAGAGTGAAACTATGGGTTGCTTTTTTGATGCCCATGATATTGCTCTTGAACCCATGTGGAACAAATATCTTGATATACTCTTCCTGTCATTTACATTTCCTTCCCAATCACTGTCTATGTACCCAACTAGTTGAAACTCATTGGAGGTAGTATACATAATGCCATAGCCTTTTGTTCCATTGACATATCTTAGAATTATTTTTCCTGCTTGCTAGTGTGTGTCCTTAGGTTACTCCATGAACATAGAAATTAGGCTTACCATGTACAATAAATCTGGTCTTATTGCTATCAAATACATGAGGCTTCCAACCATGCTCTTGTAGAGGGTTGGGATAACATCATTGTTGTTGTCCTCTTTGCTTAATTCTAGACTTGTAGTTGTTGGGGTTGGGGCTGGTTTTCTATCCAACATTCTAAATCTCTTCAAGATTTGTTTAGCATAATTTTTTTGTGAAATAAAATATGCCATGATCTATTTGTTAGACCTCTAGATGCCTAGGAAATATTTTAGCAAACCTAGGTCTGTCATTTCAAACTCATTTTTCATTGTCTCTTTGAAACCAACAATGAAAAGATTACTATTTTGTGTGAAAATTAAATCATCTACATACAAAACAACAATAATAATCTCACCATTGGCTACCTTGATGTAGAGTGTGGGTTCACTAACACTTTTGCTAAAGCCATTGCTCATAAGGTACAAATCAGTTTTGTTGTATCATGTCTATGGTGCTTGTTTCAGCCCATAAAGAGCTTTCCAGAGCCTGTAGACCTTGTCTTCTTTCCTTGGGACTTCATAGCTAGGTGCCTGCTCCACATACACCTCTTCTTTCAACACTCCATTCAAGAAGGTTGATTTCACATCCATTTGAAATACTTTCCATCTGTGTTGGGCTGCAATTGCTAGGACTGCCCACACTATTTCCATCCTTCCAACTGGTGCATATGTCTCATCGTAGTCTCTTTTAGGCTATTTCTTGTATCCCTTAACAACCATCCTTTCTTTATGCCTTTCAACCTTACCATCAATAGTAAATTTGGTCTTATAGACCCACTTAACTCCAATGACTGATTTCCCTTTAGGTAAATCAGTGAGCTCCCATGTTTTGTTTCTCACTATAGCGTCCAACTCTTCATCCAAGGCCTTACATCATTTTTCTTCTTTCATGGCTTCTCAAAATACATTGGATGACCACTATAAGAAAACATAGCAAAATATGAATTTTCATCAAAATCATCATACCTTGTGTTGTCATAAATTTCCCTCATGCTTCTAGTCTTCTATGGCATCAATGATGCAAGTGTAGGGTTAGAATTTCCAGAGCTGCTTGACTATTGGACTAATGAAGAAGATTTTTGTTGTAGGTTTCTAGTGCAACTTCCCTACTGGAAGTTTCTGGCACATCTACCATACTGGAAGTTTCTGGCACATCTACCCTACTCGAATTTTCTAGCGCATCTTCTCTGCTGAGAATTTCTAGAGCTGTTGTTGTTGTTTTCTGAACTATTAGCTTGTTGTAAGTTTTCAACACATCTTCCTTTTGCAGCTTTTTCATCCCCAAAGGGTATTGAAACTGAAATACCAAAATTTCTATCAACTATTCCATCCCATGACTCATTTTCAATGAATTTAACATCCTTGTTGATCACCACTTTCTTGTTGATGGGATTATACAATCTGTAGGCTTTGGATTCTTCACTATAGCCTATGAAAATGCATTTTTCTCCTTTTTTGTATTGCCTTGCTTCGCAACCCCAAATAAAACTAATACATCTAACATTTATGGAACATATAAAAAAAACAATTAAAGTGTATAAATTATTGTATACATTAGATTTAAAAGATTATAAGTTATTCACCTAAGTCCTTTGGGGTACATGAGGTGAGATTACATAACTAACCCATAACAAAAGTTGAAAGATGAAATTCCCCATTTCCATTAATGAGAGACATTGTGACAAGAATAAACCATATGAAAACAATACATGCATTTGTAATAAATTAAACATGGAAATATAAAGTACATGTTTCCACAGATAGAACACAACATTAATAGTATTTACAATTGTAGTACAAGGATGAATTACATAGTGCAAATATACATTACATTAGTCTGTTAGTACATCTCCATTAACACATATACAAAATTACATCATAGGTCTTCCCAACACATGTGGGAGTGATACATCAATACCTAAAATACATCTAGAGTAAAAATATACATCTGGTAACATATGAACTCTGGATCAAACTGCATCTGCAAATTCTACACTAAATGGTATAGCTACATCATAGGGGACCCAACGGGATGTGTAGTGCACTCCACCTAACCACCCCCATGCTATGAGTAAATAAGGAAGGATCCTCAACCAAGCATATCCAAACAAAAACACAAGACTAAACTTCAAACATAAAAAGAAAGAGAACACACAAAGGAAACATAATATCAAAAGACCACTTCCAAAGGCTAGTAACAAAACATCTCAAGAGAATGCTAGAGGAAAGTCCAACCAGCACCAATGTCCAAAATCATAGATCAACATTCAATGGCCATAAGAGGTACCAACAACAATAAAAATCCAAGCTCACCAAATGAGACCACATAATCAATCAACAATAAATATCCAAGGCACGTTTCACCAACACCAATAAAGTTTCCATGAGACATATATGCAACATTGAATAACTGACAGGAGGCTACAAAGACAACATCAAGAACCAATTTCCTTAACAATATAAGACACCACCACCTCCAGATACACACAAAAGCAAATGCAAAGGGAAACTATGGGAGAGTGTCATCACATAGTCCTACATGGGTTATCCTGATTACCTTTCTATAGGAATTGTCCCCCATCTATGGTTATCCTGACAACCTCTCTAGGCACCGGCCCCATAGGGTGACTCGTATGGAACCGTTAACCTCTTGTGAAGACGAGGCAAAAATCTTGCCAACCATGGACTTCTCAGCCCACCTTTAGTCTATGAAAGCACTAACAGGTGGATGAAGCATCCATACTTATTTTATTAATGTTTTACCACCCACCCATTAACTAATTAATTAGGTTATTGTTTGTTACTCTAACTCTAATGTGGGTTATCCTGATAGCCCCTTTGTGCATTGACACCGACATAGAGCCACTCTCCCTAGAAACCCAAAACATAACATCAAATTCCAATTGTTTGTACCAACAAGAACATTGAACTACCAAATAGAACAACTGCGAGGCAAAACAATCTCGCCAAAAGTCATATGAATCATCACCCATAAAAATAGTACAACCCAAATGTAAACTCAAGATCACAACTATAGTCAAAATAGGGAAAAGTATCAAATTAAAAGATCATAAGTACAACATCATTTCCCCATGCCTCTGGAAGTCCCTAACAAGCAACTTAAGCTCCTATAGAAAGATAAACTAACTTAAGGGTTTTTCCCACATGCCATAACCCAATTAAGTGAAAACCATAATTGACTCAATGAAAATTTCAAGAGTAAACAATTATGTACACAAGTATGCTATAATTCAAACAACACCATGTAACATATTTCTTTGCACAACTTTACCAAGAAATGTAAATGATCAATTCACCCAAAAATCAATCAACTTAATTTAATCATCAATGCTTATTTCTAATTAAATCAATTACACCATAATATCCAACATTGCAAATTTTAACATCATCTAATTTTCCTATAATTTTTGAATATATAAACATATATATACATACATATACATATATGTATATATATACATATATATACATGTTTTTATGTGTATATATGTATATACATATATAAATTATATATATAATCACATATATAAATTAACATCATAAAATTAATAACATAACCATGACCCATACACACACACATATATATATACATATATATATATTAATATAAAAAAAAATTAAATAAAATTTAATTTAACAAATTTAAATTTATAAAAAAAAACATTTAACACTTTTTATAACCCGCAACCCACACCCATACAACTGTGGGTCATTGTTGTGGTAGCAGTGTTGGGCATTGCTTCCACAGCAGTGCCTCCCCTTATGGGGATGGCAGTGGTGGGGGTAGCCCCACCACCATTATTTAATAATAATAATAATAATATTTTATATTAATTTTTAAATATAAAATTTATATATATATTTTTAACACATAATCTCCAAAATATAGGTTTTCAATAGCCTCCTAGTAATATTTGACAAGAGATTCAAAAATCCAAACTAATATATATATGTGTATATATATACATATACATATATATATATATATATGTATGTATACGTATATACACACACACACACACACACACACATATATATATATATCAACAATAAAATATAGCCAAGCTAGGTATATTTTTCAAACAAAATACAGATCTTGACATGTAGATTATATTAATGGCGTAAGTTTAATTTTAATTTTTTTTTAAACAAATGATAATTTCTCCAACCAAAAAATTTCAACAACAAAATAACTTGGAGAAAGGAAAACAAGAGGGTTTCATTGTCTCTTTTATTTTCAACAAGCAAAATTAAACTTTCATTATACACACACCAGTACAAACATGGGATGCAAAATTATTTTCGTTTTCATATGGAATAAGATAAATAACAACAAGAGAAGAACCTAGCGTCCTACGTTTGATGCCAAAGCAAAGAGCATAGCAACTCTCCTTCCCCTTTCGGAAATAATCTTCACGAACTCCTTCCTTCTTCACAAACTTCTTCTCAAAACCCTTCTTTCAGCTAACTTCGGGATCAATATATTTTATTTTTCTTTACAGAGAAAAATTATAGAGAAGCATACCTTTTGTTTCCAATTGTTGTTACTTCTTCCCCCAAAACCAAAAACCAAAACTCTTCCCGTGAAGAAAACCTTCTTCTTTTTCCAATAATAAAAATAAAGAAAAATAAATAAAGCTCTTCCTTTCTCCAATAATCCACCACATGTATTGGTTCCTTTTCTTGATTTTAAAGCTCACATTTATCTCGCTAAATTAATTAAAAAAAATCATTTATTTTAATATTTATCCTCACATGATATTATCATTTAATTTTAATATTTTAAGATTTTGAAAAGGATAATCTAAATTATCAACAACATTATTTATTTAAATTAGATAATTAAACAAATTTTAAAATTACAATATTTAAATGACACTATTTTAAATATGACATTTAACTTAATTACAATTATCTACAAATAATTATATCAACTAAATAACATTAACTAATCAGATATAAAATAAAGACTAATTAAATAACAACTATTCATAAATTAAAATAAATAATCAACAACAACCAAACTGAAACAAAGACTGGGTTGAGACCATGACACCATAAGACTCATAATGAGGTGACGAACTTGGGATGGGGACACTTCCTTATCAACTCACTTTTCAACATCATACCCATTGGGTTTATGGGACACACTCAAACCTGTCAAGCGGGTAGAGTTGTGTCTTGTACCTACATCCTGCATAGAAATAAATGTCAAGTAGCATGTAAATCTCCAATACAGACACACCATGAAAGGTAATCACAGGGTAGCATGGCACTTGCAAGCGAGTGATGCTACTTTGTCCTTTCACCAAGACTCACTAGCAACCACATCAAAAACCATAACAACATTAAACCATAACATCAGGTGCCACATATATTATTAAAGAAAACCATAGCATAAAAAAATAATATGACCATCACATAATGTATAATTAACAATCAAAAGTCATACCAAGTGCAATAAATCAACTAAACTATGAATCCACATGCAACCAATCTGGTGAACTAATCATCATCACAAACCAAGTACAAAACCAACACAAAAGGGTATCTAATAGTATCGACAACATGGGTATTATATTTGTCATCAATTTTTTTCCCTTTTCTCTTTTGGCACGAATGCATATGCCACACATCCAAATATTCTCAAATGTCCAACACTCCATTTGCATTTCATCCACACTTCTAGTGGGATCCTATCATGAACGGCCTTTGTGGGGCACCTATTCAAAATGTATAATGTTGTTGCTATAGCATCACCCCAATACTCATTAGATAAACCTTTTTCCTTCAACATGCTTGTTGCCATCTCCGTGGTGGTTCTATTCTTTCTTTCAGCCACTCCATTTTGTTGTGGAGTATATCGGGCTGTGAGTTGTCTCTAAATGCCTTGATACTTGCAAAAGTTCATAAAATATTGAGTGATATACTCCCCCCATCTGTCCATTTTGAGGACTTTGATATAGTGGCCACTTTTCTTTCTAGCCAAGGCCTTAAACTCCTTGAACTTCTCAAATGCATTTGATTTGTTCTTCAAAAAATATTGCCAGATTTTTCTATTGTAGTCATCTATGAGTTTCATGAAATAAACATTTCCTCCTAGGGTTGGAGTCTTCATGGGACCACACAAATTTGAATGCACCATCTCTAATGGTGCTCTAGCTCTCCTAGAGTTCCCTAATTGAAAGGACTTCCTATGTTGTTTACCTAAGATGCTTGCTTCACACTTTCCATCGGGCTCTAAAACTATTGGTAGGCCCCCAACCATATATTTTTAAGCTAAAAGATTTAAAATAGAATAACTTAAATTCCCATACCTCAAATTACAAAGCTTGGATGGGTCTTGGATGACTATTTTGAAGGTTGACTTCTGCAAGCCTGTTGACTGTGCTGAGATTTTCATTTTGAGGGGAAACATTCAGTTCTTTGTCATTTGAACCACTGCCATAAATTTCTTGCTTCCATCTCTGTCATAGATGATACATTCCCCTTTCTCCATTACCACTCTATACCCATTTTGGACTATCTATCTAATGCTCAAGAGATTGTATTTCATTACTGGGGCATAAAACACATTATGGAGATGCCTTTCTTCACCATGCTTGGTTTGTAGTAACACTATGCCCTTGCCCATGACTGGAACCTTCTCATTGTTCCCCATTTTGATTTTAGACTTAATGTTATCGTCAATGGAGACAAATAAATTTTTGTTACCACTCATGTGGTTACTACAGTTGTTGTCCAAGTACGCCAAACTTCAACATTGCCTTGTTCTGTAATATTGCATACAATAAAAACTTGTGACTATTTTTCATTTTCAACCTTATTCTCATTTTCCACATTTGTATTTTGACTTCTTTGGTCACATTGTTTCTTCCTACATTCACTTGCATAGTCACCATACTTGTGATAGTAGTAACACTGCACATTTCTCTTATCACTCCTCTAATTTGAGTTTCTATTCTTCTTTGTGTTTTGGAAGTTTGATTGGGAGGTACCAGCATCCTCTTGACTATTTCAGTCTTCTTTTCCTGAAGTTGCTTTTGCCTCTACCTCTTTGACCTATTCCTCTTCCATTTCTTCCTCTTCCCCTGCCTCTCACATTTGTTTGTGCTTTGAAGGCTTGTTCTTGGGAAGAATTTGCAAACCTATTTAGGTGCTACTCATGGGTTTGAAGTGAACCCAATAACTCATCAACTAATAATGTTGAGAGGTCCTTTACCTCTTCTAAGGAAATAACCACCGGGTCAAATTTTGTGGGTAAACTTCTAAGAATCTTCTCCACAATCTTCTGCTCTTCCATGGTTTCTCCATTTATCCTCAACTAGTTAATCAAGGTGGAAGCCCTTGTATGAAAATCTAAAATGGACTTGTTGTCCTTCATTTGCATGGTCTCAAATTCTCTCCTTTCCAGTTGGAGTTTCACTAACCTGACTTTCTTAGTCCCTTTCGAGGTACTTTGAAGTATTTCCCATGCTTCTTTTGCATAACTAGATGTTGCTATTTGAGGAAAGATAGCCTCTATCAAGGCCACCTCAGTTAGACTAAGGGATTTGGTATCATTTTTCCTTGTCTCCTACAACTGTTTCTTTTGATCATTGCTTAATGCTGTAAATGCATTTAGGTCAATCACATTTGTGAACCCATTTGCAACTACCTCCCATAAATCATTTTCTATGAGAACGGTTTTCATTTTCTTTACCCATAAATCATATTTTTTTTCATCAAATATAGGTGGTTGCTTCCAACTCCTATTGTCTCCTCCAACCATTTTTCTAAATGGGGGAAAACTATAAATACCGAGATAAAATCTAAGACTTTTCTTCACTACCAAAAAACTAGGGCTTTCCCAAATACCTAGAAACTAAAGTTTTGTCACAACACGCCTAGGAACAAAGCTAGGGATTTAAAAGCTAAATTCCCAAAAAACTTAGGGCTCTGATACCAGTGTGTTGGGAAAATAAACCCCAACTATAGTGGGAAAAGAATGAAAACACACACAACAACCCAAAGGAGGCAAACACAAGACAAGTAGGTAGAAATATATGTTTTATTTTCTATTTCATTCACAAAAATATTACAATAAAAAAGATTACTGACAAAACTCAGAGCAAAAGTTCTGTACATTCTTCATACAAAAATTGCACTTATTTTGGCACACTGTAGCTTTTGTGTGCTACGACATGCTAGAGATGTTCCAAAGCACTGGAGCACTGTCAATTTCTTCTACTGCTATAAGTTCTCCTGAACATTCCCTGTTCTATTATGTTCTGTTGAACATTCCTCCTTCTTGTTGTTGCTACAAAAACTTGTCTCATATTGTAGATAAAAAGACATTCTATTCTTTTATCTTACTTTTCCCCTTTCCAAAATATTCCACCCAATTTCAAAGGGTAAAAGCACAAAGTTGTGTTACGCTTTATAAAAGAAACAACCAACACTAATCCAACTTTTAAAATTGAATCACTAAAAAGTGGCATATATGTTTTGAATTTTAAGATGATGTAAACTAGTAAAATATGTATTTTTTAGTATATTTTATGTTTGTATTTAAAATAAATAAATAAAAAAAAATTTAAAACTATTTTTTAATAAATTAACACTATAATTTAGTTGTTGATAAAATTCTGAAAAATGAAGTTGCATGAGATGTCAAACTTTTTATAGTAATTTTTTTTCTTTCAATTTTTTTGTGTGTATTTATAACTTGAAACTTTAGTGCATGGATATATATTTTTAAATAAATTATATTAAAATGTGAGTGAATCAAAAAATAGTTGTTTCCATGGGATGTCAACTTTCATATTAAATATTTATCTAAAATAAAAAAAATACCATCTTGAAATAGATTCTTTTATCTAGTGCATCACATTTTTTTCAAATTTTTTTAATAAGTTTTAGTATTTTTCCTTGGCATGGTAATGAACCTAATATTTTGTGCTGATAACCTACTTTTAGTAAAAATAAAAAAATAAAATATAAATAATAATTAAACTATTAAAATAAATATATTTTTAAAAACTATAGTTATGGATCTACAAACGGGTATTTTTTATATTTTTTAAAAAATATTATTTATATTAGTAGGATTTATTGAAATTTCAAGTTTTTCAAATAATTTTATTTTTTTGGTAAATTGGACTCAAAGTGGCGCTTTATATATTTTTAGCCAACAATTTTAGTTGAAAAAGTTGTGGAAGTATCTAACTTAGCTAGAATGAATCTTATTCGATCATATGTTTGACCAAAAAAAAAATTTAGTTAGAAATACTTAAATTCAACTGTGTTGATAAGTTGGCTAAAAGTGTGACACAACTTTGTGCTTTTACCCCAAAATCACCTACCCAAATTAAATTCACTGCCAACAACATTAACTGGCTAGCAAGGTTGTTAGACATGACAGAGGAGGAACAATCCAAATTGGATTTCATCTAATGGTGCATTAAATGCACTTGTCTGTTGCGGCTCTAAATTAGATATTCCAACATAATGGAGTAAGACTAATAAGAATCAGTTATAAAAAAAATGAAAATTTCTTTTGCAAGTTGCATGTATTTAGAGTTCTTCCTGTTTCAAAGGAAAAAATCTTTATGTGGAGTTTATATTCTCATTTTCTTAACATAATTACTCTAAGGAGGAGGCTAAAATTGGTTTTCTTTTAAATAATTATTTGAATAAATATGTTTTTTTCTAGTCACGTTGTTAGAGTGTTGTAATTTCTCCCACTCCAATGATCATAATCATTAAATAAGAAAGAAATTAAATTAAATGCAATGTAGGTAAGCCAGCCTAAATTCTAGAATGATCTTGTGTGTAACTTAATACCTCTATATAATGAGGCAGCATGTAATGGTTTTATCATCGAGATTAAGCATCAAAGTGTTGAAGTGATCAAGTGATAATGTAGTAAAGAGATGGGGATGAGATAAATGTTGTAGCATCCCAAGCATTTGTAATGTTTGTATCAAGTGATAAATCAAACTAAATTATTGTTAAGTTTTCTACATTTATATATTTGTATATATTCTGATTTATCCATACCCATCCACTAACAATGGTATCATATTATCTTATGACCTGCTTGTTCAATTAGAAATTAAAATGTTTTTCTTTATATCATCACAATAGTTCTTTCTTCCTCATAAATGATAATCCTTCAAAATCATTTGTAAGTGCTAAAATGCATTGTGTTATTAAAGTGGGCATTTTATACTATTAAGAGCATTTCATGTGTATGGATGGAACAAACTTCACTGAATTTCTGCTTTATCAACACTACAGTTTCAAATTTTTGGATGCAACCCCTATTTATTTTATAATTGAATTTGTTCAAATACTTGATCTAAATAACCTACATTCCATCTCACACCACCAAAATCAATGGTGGATGACTCAAACCTAAGAATCTTCAAAGGATAAAAAGCAATTGAAATGACTTCTTAATATCAAATATCTTTAAAAAATCAATTTGAAGGGATTAATTATTTATATAAATAAATAATTTTTTAATTAAAAAAAACATTTATTTAAAATGTTGTTAACTAAATGAATTATACAAGATATTTTAAATACATCTAATTCAAAATCATTTTTTAAAATATGTCACATAAATTATATTTCTTAGATAGATAAGTAGATAGGTAGATTGATAGTGATGAAGTGTGAATAGAGCTCATTTTTGTTATATTAACATAAAGTTTTAGAAAAATCAAAATGTAGAAAATAGAACTCTATATATAATTAATAGTTCAACATGGTTAGACAACCATCATAAAACCATGCAAATACATATAAAAATAGTCCACAACAAGAAAATAATGAAACATTAAACCATGCTAGAGGACTAAATATATCCATCAACCCATTTCAAATTATGGTCATTCCCCACAAACCAAAGATGGAACACAACCCGAAAATGTCTAAATACCTATCTATTGAAGTTCCACAAAAAATAGAATCCTTATCATACACCTCATTTAGTCTAAGGTGAAAAAAATATAATTTACATGCCCTACTATTGTTTCTAAGCCTGCCATCAAACTAAGATCCACACCTAAAGATAAATTCAAAGCTTAAGCCTACTTGAGCACCAATTGGGAAAAGGCATCTCGACCTTTCATTCCTAATGTTAAAATTTAATTATTTTTTATGTATTCACTATTTTATCTTTTTTGAATTATTTCTTTCATTTCAGAGAGTTGACATTCCATTTGGAGGTAGCTTAGGATTTCTCTTTAGTATTTTTTCTCCTCACAATGTCGAGGTAGGCATCCAACATTAAGGTGTCATAGATTGGTCTTGTGTTAGAATCTTGTCGTATATGTGTAAGGTTATCATTATAGAAGTTGCTTATGATAGATACTTTTGAATCATAAGAGCACATAAGAGAGAGGTTAGATTATAATATTTATAAGCATTATGATGCATGTCAAAATATATTTCTATAGAAAGTTAATTTCAAAATTGGGCATATAACATGAGGAGATTTGTATGGATGTTTATGATAGATATAAGAGAATGTGCTAATATTAACCAAAGGATCTTTTACCAAAGGTGAAAGGTGAAAATTATACCAATTTGAACACCGCATTTAGGTTCATTTCAAAAGAAGCTTAAAAACTTATAAATTATTAGAAATCACTAAAACTTGAAATTTCAAGCTTATGGACTAGTTTCTATCGAAATTAATTAATTAGTAGACATTGAAAATGAACATTATCATATATAATCGTGTGCCATCAAAAATTGAACCCATAGATGACATGGGATTAAATGGACTTAATTAGGCCCTAATATAGTGTTGTGAGGCATTTTATGTGCCCACACTAGGTCTTGGACCCTTGCAAATCAGATAATATGTGTTTATTAACGTCTTGTAAAGGTGAATTGTGAAGTCTTGTAAGATGATTCCATGCTTTTCTAGACTTAAATAACTTATTACTCCCTAATTCAACATTATAATAACATTATTACATCAATTTAGAAGGTTCTTAATGCAAACATAATGTTAAACTAGTGTTGTAATGTGATTTATACATTCACATTGGTTCTTGTGCATTTCTAGGCTATGTGGACCTTATTTTAGTGTTGTAAGGTGTATTAAATCACACTTTCACATTGATTTATGTGTCCCAAGCCCTATTCAACATTTACATCATCACTAACATGTCCTATTTCACCCATATTGTGCATCCTGAGGCTTTAATTGATCAAAAACCCAACAAGATAGCATTCTAAACCTTATTTCCTATCTCCTAAGCTCCATAGGTGTCAAAATGGCCCCTGTGGGACCCATTCAGCATGCTTACTGAATGACTCCCATCCAAGTGGGACCCATTTTCCATGCTTGGTGAATGAGTCCTATCTAGCCCCCATTTTGACCCTTGAGTGGGAAAAAGTGAAAATTAAAGTTTGTTTTCACTATATGTCAACCTATGATGTATAATCAGGTTCTAAGGCACACTTGTCTATAAATAAGCATTCTTAACCTCATTTTTACATCAATTCATCTCCCACATATCCATCCACTCACTATTACATCTCTCATCTTGAATTCAACATCTATCTTTCATTTCAAGTCAAGCACTTTAAGGTTTCTCCATTAGAAGTCTTCAAGTTAGCATTCTAAAGCATTCAAGGGTTGATTCTACATATATTTCTATTGAAATACAAGATCAATCATCATTTACAAGGTAATCACTTCTATTTTACATGCCTCATTTATTTATTTCATCAATTTGGTTTAATTACCTAAATGGGGTTTGACCAAGGCAAACCCCCATGCCCTAACAATCAACAAATTATCTTCTTGTGTTGTTTGTATGCAGATTTAGGTCCTTTGGAAGCTTGAAGATAATAGGAGATTGAATTCTAAGTTTATTCAAGTCATCCTCCTATCATTCAAGTCAAATCATCAAGGAAAAGTCACTTTTAGACCCGAATCTGACAATTTTAGGAGCAAAGACCTGTAGGAGGCAAAAATATAGATCTAAATCCATAGAATCTTCCTCTAATTTTCTAGATTTTTGTAGGTAGACTAATTTTCCACCCTTGGCGAATGAGTTCCACCTAAAACTTGAAATTTTGCATTCATCAGAAATCACTTTGCGACTATCAAAAATCAGTTCTTGACACTTTTTCAAGAGTAGGAGGACTGATTTGCCACCCTTGGCGAATGAGTCCCACTGTGAAAAATTAGAAATTTTCATTAGCATTCTAGACATTTTAGAAAGTTCAGACATCATCTAGATACATTCAAATTTCACCCTATACTTTTTTTTTTGCATATTTGTTTCTATCTCTTCATATTTCATAGTTTTTGCATATCACACTATGCTTTTAAATAAGGCATAAATCTTTTTTTTTCATCCATTTTCAGTCATCTAGATTAATCTATTACATTTAGTTAAGTTCATTTACATCATATTACATCACACATGTCCTTATTTTAATGTCACATAAGAATTTTAGGATCTAATCTCTCTCCTTTTGGGTGAAAAACCCTATAAGAGTTAGAGAGTCCATTGGGTCCTAAAATCTATGTTTCAAATGGAAAAGAGTCATTAGCCATATTTCTAAAGTTATTTTTTCTCATGACATTATACTTATAGGTTCAAGACTAACGGAGTTGGTTTTAAGGCCTAAAAGAAAAGAAAAGGCATAGGCTTAAAATGTCAAATTTAATGAAACAAATACCCACTCTAAAATGTGTACCCATTCTAAAAAGGAGTGGAAATATTACAAAATTTAATAAGGGGTACCCATTTTAAACATTCAGGTTCAAGTGCTTGAACCTAAATGGGTACCTATTTCTATCAAGATTTTTTTCAAGCACAAATATTTACCCTAGAAGTAGACCAATTTCTTTCACTTACTTGAGGAATAAGTTTTTGAAAGAGGGAAAAATGGGTTTTACAGGGACCCAAAACCACATAGTTTACAAAATAAATAAGAAGTTAGTAAAGACCTCATAGACAAAAAGGTTGTAAAAATAACAACAATAAATGACCACAACCATCAGAAAGGCCAGTGAAGGCCACAAAACCAAAAAACAAGCCAAAAAGCTAGCAACAACTAAATTTGTGTCTTTAAAAGATCAACAGTCTCAGTTTCTAGCTCCTTCATATCATGAATCGCCCTCTTTAAGATCTAAACCATATGTGTAGTAGGAGGATCTTTCCTTTTGAGATTGGCTTGGGTCCTTTAAGAAATCCCTTGATCCTCATTCTTGCTTTCCTTGTTCGCTTCCAAATCAACAACCAATGAACCCTATTGTGTTTTCTCTAGCTTTTCAAACATAGCATTGATAATAATGGCATTGTGCCTAGCCATTTTATGGTGCTTTTTCCACCACTTTTTTCAAGTTATTTTTAATTTTAACCATTTCCTCTTCCAGTGACTTGTACTTTTCCTCATTGTCACCTCCTTTCTTACCAATACTATTCTGATTTTGTTTCCCTTCTTCATTACTGACAGCAGCCAGCTTCAGCTCTAGCTCCTCCAATTTACTAAATAGAGCCATTTTTCTTTGATTAAGCTCATTTATTTCTTGATAGGCCCATTTCAAGACCCTGAAGATGTCACTGATGTCGTTTCTAGTAGAGGCCAAAATGTCACCAGACTGAACTTGGTCTAATATGAGGTTAACCTCACCTGGGTTGGGGGAGCTAGGAATTCTAGCACCTTCAAATCTGAAAGAGGCAGGAGGGGAGGGCACAAAGTTTCTACTAGCTTTAGGGTTCTTGGATTTCTCTTCCAAGGAGTCCGTGGAGTAGGAAACCAACTTGTCGGTACCTGAGAGCCCTTAAGAACATGATTCTTTAAGGGGGCAGAGTAGTCGGGGAGGTTCTGTGGGTTAGCTTTAGCAAGCTGGGGTTTTTTAGACTGGGTTTTCCTAACAAACATCTCAAAGGGCAGGTGGGTTTCAACAATTCTCTCCCAGTTTGGCTGAATCTCCAAACCCCCACTATCAGTGTCATAGTCCTCAGACTTTGCAGAGGTAATAGGGTTAGATAAAGCTGACATGTTCTGATAATGTTCATATATTAACCTAATAAGACCAAGATGAAGAATAGGATATCTCCTAGGATTTTCCTTATGGTCCTCTAGGCTATTATTCAATGAGCATAACAGGTAGTGAGGCAAAGAAATATGTACCTTATGGAAAAAGTGGTTAAGAATGGAAAAATGGTGCCCATACACTCTGGTAAATCTCCCATCCAGATTGATATACTTCATGATAACATGAAGTACCTTACTCCACACGCCTTGAAAGTGTCAATTTCGAAGTAGTTGTTAGAGATTTTAACCAATTTCAATTTCTCCTTGTCCTTCTTAGGAAATCTAATGACCGCCTCATCAAAAAACCTTCTGTCACAATAAAACTTCATGCCTTCAGTGGACATTCTAGTAATCTCCCATATAATTTTCTCATCCAGCTTCACCTTCCTTCCAAAGAGAATTATTTCTCCATTGTTCCAAATTCTCTGAACAAAATATTTTAGGGGTATGAAATGCTATGACTCTCTTTTGCTCAATTAGGGTCTTTCACCCAATGGAAATAGATAGATCCCGCACCCAAAATATAGGTGCTTCACTCAAACTAAGAAATGTATGATGTAATTATGATTAAATACAATGATCTAAATGCAACAAAGTGATGAAATTAATTGATTAATGAATGGAAACTAAGGAAATGAAGAGTGTTTGAAAAAACTTTAAGTAATGCAAAAACACCTAGAAATGAACGTAAACCACAACAAAAATGAATGAAACTAAAGAAGTGCACCTATAAACTTGTTGGAGACTTGAAATTATTTTTGAAATGTTGTTGATCTTTATTTTTAGGGCTGGTGGGACTCATTCGCCATTCTTGGAAAATTAGTCCCAGTTCTATGAAACTATTCTGGAGCTCATTTAAGATAAATAGGTACCCAAAAATGCAGAAAACCAAAATTAGGCCTAAAAGTGGGACTCATTCACCACTAATGGCGAATGAGTCCACTTTTGAATTTTTAAAGATTCAAAGGTGGAAATAGGATCCTTTGGTTTTCACTTTCTGCTTTTGCAGGTGTCCAGTTTTGAAACTGTCAGATTTGGGCTTGAAAGTGACTTTTTGTGGGTATTTTGACTTGTCCAATGAAGGGATGACTTGAACAAATTTTCAATGTAATAGTAAATTATTTCTAGTCCTCCAAGATGTCTAAATCTACAAACACACAAGACAAGAAAAATAAATGTTGGATGTTAGGGCATGGGGGTTTGTGTTGGTCAAACCCCTTTATAGGTAATTAAACCAAAATGATGAAAGAATTTAATGAAGCATGAAACAAGGAATTCAATACCTTTCCATGATGTTTTATCTTGAATTTCTACAACAAAGCATGAATAATTTTCCCTTGAATGTCATAGGAAGCTAACTTGATCATTTACAATTATGAAACCCTATCTTGCCTGACTTGAGGGAGAAGATAAATGATGAATGAATGGTAAGAGATATGTGAATGAGTTATGAGATCATGAATTAGGGATTAGAAGGTTTTATTTATAGGAAATTCTCCTAATTAGCCCATAAATTGGATCCCCAAGGCCAACATGAAAAAAAAAAACTTAAATTCTAAAATTTCTTGCTCGAAGGTCAAAAATGGCCCAAATGGGACTCATTTTCCACCTTGGGAAAAAAAATCCCACCTAGTAGGAACTCATTCACCATAGATGGTGAATTAATCCCAGTGGGGCCCATTTGCCAGCTGGGTTGTTAGGAGATAAGAAAATAAGGTTTGCATGATGTCTATGTCTGTTATTTCATCAAATATTGCCTCGAGATGCACAATATGGGGTAATAGGGGCCTATTAGTGATGATGTAAAGGTCAATTATGACTTGGGACACAAAATTCAATGTGCAAGTGTGATTTAAATGCACTTTACAACACTAAAATGAGGTCCAAACAACCTACGAAGACACAACATCCAATGTGAATGTGTAGGACACATTACAACACTAGATTAATGTTAAGTTTAATTATCAAGCCTTCTATATTAGTGTGATAATTTTATTAAACACATTTTATAATGTTGAATTGGGGAGAAATGGGTTCATTAGGTCTAGAAAAGTGTGAAAGCCTTTTACAACACCTTTACAAGACATCGATAAATGCATTTTATTTAGTTTGCAAGGGTCCAAGGCCTAGTGTGGATGTGAAAAACACCTAACAACACTAAATCAAGGCCTTGTTAAGTCCAATTTATCATCAATTATTTCTCAAATCAACCAAGTTTCCTTTTTTCTATAGTACATTCTCCTTGTGAGATGAAGAGTATTTCTAAAGAATCTTATGCCAATACTATTGGAATATTAATGTATACATAAGACTAGACATCACCCAATTAGTTGGATTACTTAGCTCTTTAATGGATAATCCTAGATGAGTGCATTGAGATATAGTGAAGAGGATCTTTATATATTTGTAAGGTACTTTTGAGTACCATAATTTTTATGGTACAATTCTATTGGTGATAAATATTCAATGACTATGTCACATTCCCCATGTTAACCACTTCCATAATGGTTCATTATGGGAAAAACAAATTAAAAATAAAAATAAGAAGAATAAGGAAGGAAATTAAAGAGGGATATAGGTTGCATTAAAGAGAGGACAAATATGCAAATGAGAGTCATGAAGTAAATAAAGGATGGTATCCTTGCCCTTGAGCTATCCTCTTTTTTAAATCACACAAAAATATAGGCACTTGAGAAGTATTTAAATCCTATGTTCTCAAATTTGTATCATTGGGCTCGATAGTGTGAAGGTAAATGAAGGGAAGACATGATTGATCATAATAGATCCTTCTTCATAATTGCTTCCTTCTTCTTAATTTCTTGCAAACTTGATCTTGATTGATGGAAGCATTGTAATGATGTCACTAATTCTACCCTTGTATTTTCCTTGACTATTTTTTAGGATGCTCAATTATAATTCCAAAATTGCAAGGGTTTCAAAAGGTGAAAAAGACTTGTATTTATATGCATTTCTTCATTTCGCATAAAATTAATTATCAAAATCCAACAAAATAAATTATATTTTTAAATGTTAAAATGTTGACAATTACATATTTTAAATTGGGCCAAAATAGGCCAAACAAGGGTGTTAGTGCCCTAGTCCAAACCCATTTTGGGGATTTTTTTATCATTAAATAAATATTAAATAATAAATTCCCAATTTAATTTTTATTTTTGAATATGATTTTAAAGTAGGAAATTTAAGAGGACAATTACATCCAAGAAAATATGGGGAAGTAACCTAGTGTGTAATTGTCAAGGGTGACAATTTATGACACTGCAGGATAGTACAATGCTTTATAGAGAGGCAAAATTCTACAAGGATGGGGAGATCCAAAAGGTATCGAGGAGATACACAGATGTCTTCGGCTAGTCAATTAACTCAAATAAGTCAAAGATTTATTTTTCTACACCAAGAAACTAATCCAAAAAAAAATATTAAGTTTGCTTGGCATCTAGATTGATTTGACCCCATGGAAATATCTAGGTGCTCTTGTTTTCCAAGGAATGGTAAAATATTTTCTTTGGGAGGATGTGATAGAAATATGCAAGAACAAGGCTATGTCATGGAATGGAAAGTGGTTGAAATTACTCAAGAGAATCACCATGATCAAAGTAGTCTTAGTTTCAATCCCATATTTATACCATGTCATGTATGCAACTAACAAACAAAGTCACTACTAACATCAATAGCATACTCAAAAGGTTCCTTTGGAAGGGGTCAAATGAGATCAAGAAAACACCTTTAATTCACTAGGACACTACTCTAAAATATGTTGGCGATGGAGGAGAAATTATTAAAGATATTAGTGTTCAAAGTAAGGCTCTTGGGGAAAAACTAATCTAGAAAATGTCTATAGTTCCTAATAATTTGTGCAAAATAATGCAAATAAAATATTTGGATTGCAATGACCCAATTCAAATTCTAATGATTTCGAACTCTCCTAATGTATTGCATGTGTGGAAGTTTATGTGGGAAAGCCAATCAATAATTTGGGAGCATCTAACATGGTAGATTAATAATTGTATTTCTATTATTTTTGGTATGACTCGTGGAATGGTACCAAGAATTTGGTGGACTATGAGGAGCTAAGTGAGTACATCAAGGTGCTAAGAAATAAGATTAGAAGTAGAGTGGAAGACTTTTGAACCAGGTGTACTAGGTGATTGTTGTTGGAAGAGTGTAAACACATTTCTAATCTTCAATGTAAGGCCAAGACAATTGTAAAGGGGATCTTTGATGAAAATCAAATAATGCTTCAAACTAGGACAATGAAAAAATTGTTTTGTGGAGTGCCAAATTAGGTAAATATATGATAAAATTGGTATATGAAATACAATGTCCCCTCCTTTATGTTTCATGCAAAAAAAAAATGTTGGGGAAATACACAAATGCATCCTAACGGGAGATTGATTGTGGTCTATTGGAATTGAAGGACCAATTTGATTTGTTGTGTAAAGAGGAAACATGGAAACAACATATCTTCTCCTACTAAACTGCCAATTTCTGACAATATGCTAGGATTTTCTAGGCTTAAGACATAATGACTTATATGCCTTTTTTTTAAGTGGGCCTAGATACACAAATTTGCATTTTGGAGTGAGATATTGCTAGCTAGCTCCTCATTTGGAATATTTGGAAATAATGAAACCAACATATCTTTAAGGCTTCAGAGCTAACACCGGAGGAGATCATTAATCAAGAAAAATATAATCAAATGGATGAATTCTCATGTGAAGCACCAAAGAGAACTTGGTTTCATTTTTTGGGATGATTATCTAAATAAAAGATTGTAGGTTCTCAAAATCTTGATTTGGTTCTTTGATGTTCTACATAATCAAAGGTAAACAAGAAGACAACCAAATGGAGAAATCCCTCAAGCAGTATATTAAAACATAATTTGGATGGTGTAGCAAAGGGTAGTCTTGGAAGTTATAGTGATATTTGTGTTATACAAAAAGATATGGGGAATCTAGTCTAGGAAAAGTCTATAAAGCTTCCCTATGATGCCAACAATGAAGTTGATTTTGTTGTCATATCAAATGGCCTTAATATGTTCATTGAAAAGGATATCAATTACTTAGACATTAAAAGTGATTCGATGTTATGCATCAATGTAACAAAATAGTCAATTGAAGGTTTCAACCCAAGATAGGAAAGATTAGAGGAATGTTGTCAATATTAAAGGACTACAACCTCTCCCATGTCTACAAAGAATCAAATAAAGTGGCATATTTATTGTCTAAGTGGGGAATGGAACAATTAGGATTAGTTCAAATGGGTGGCTACACATCAAACTAGTTAGGACTGATTGAAGGGTATGTGTAGGATCATGATGGGCCAAAAAGTGGTGATATGATGAGTATGTGTAGGGTATGTGGCTGACGACTTTTCTTTTACCCAAAATTGATGAAACAAAAAAGGTTTTTAAAGGAGATTCGATTCTCAGCTTTCCACCAATATAAATTGTGCTTTACTTTGAACTTAATAAATAATTATTATTCATTTTCTATTTGAATTACGGCTAAAGTCCTGATTGATAGGTTGATTGAAAAACATCTATAGTTTTCAAACAGTACACATTTTTTGAATCTGAAACATGTGTCACATTCTATATGCTTCACATACTATAGGATTAAAAAAAATGAATTTCATGAAGTTTTGACCAAGTTAAGGTGGTCAGACGTATGAGTTTTTATATTTTTTAAAAGTTGTAATAAAAATTCATAATTAATTATTTACTTGGGGAAAAATTACAAAAAATATGCATCGCATCGGTACATGATTCCTCTACTTATATCTAAAATATTATAAAAAATAATTATCATTTTATTGTGGTTAGGGTGGTCAGACAAACACCTACTTCTTATTTTTTCCCTAAAATTTAAGTACTACTGCATTGAAATTTAAAATTTTCACCAAATAGATTTTTAAATAAAATAAACCTAGTAGTTTAGAAACTACATTCAATTTGCTATAGATTCTATTCTCACATATTTTTGAAATAATATAGATAACTTATTCAAATTTTTATATCAAGTTGTCTAACTCTGATTTTTCTGAATTTTCATCACCACTTAAAGGCCTATTTTTTTATGATGATCCTACACATACCCTGAATTAATTGAGGAAGATAATAAATGGCTCACTTCCCCAATTTGAAAAAACATAGGGATAAAATTTGTTCAAATTTCTCAAGACAACATTTACACTCTTCTGAGTATGGTACACAATAAAGAGGCATAATCTTAAAACAAATACAATCTGTGATGACACATCTATGAGGCAGAGCCATGGATTTTATCACTAAATGGTGAAGTCACTTATGCATATCTTCTTGGAGATCTTGTTTTATCCTCGATAATCAAAAGGAAGATTTGATTGATCTTTCACAAGAAGAATATATGTTTTCTTTGATTCATTTGCCCCTCAACTTCATCTATTTAGTGGGATTTCTATAAGTAAAAAGGGACAAGTTAGAGTAATGTAGTGCAAAGATCTTTGAACTTATTCTATCAAAGCAATATGGTTGTGAGAGGTGTTATGGAGATGGTCTAAGAGTGTAAGGAGGAGAATGTAAGTGAATAGATCAAGAAAATATTTCTTGTGTGGGAAGATGTTCTCGTGCATGTGATAAGGAAGATCATGGATAGGGAATGATGGAACAATGGGCATCTAGATGACAATGAATTATATGAGGTTTTCTGCACACAATTTGTGTAGGCTATTGGTTGGAAGGGGCAAGTGGAAGTAATCTATTACTGTGAATTAACAAATCTAATAAAATATTACAATATATTTACTTAACATTAAAAAAAACATACTATGAATTAATACATTTGACCACTATATTTTTATAATATGATTTCATTTTATTTGATAAAATGCTAATCATTAGTTTTGGTGAAATAAATTTCATTTAGGTTTGGATGATCGATTATTTCAATGAAATAAATAATTCATCTTCATTTGTAAGGCCCTGCCTCGTATGTGCCTAATACAAACCTAATTTGTTATATGTTTTTCTTAAGTTGATGATTAGATATATTTTGAATGATAAATAAGGTGATCATGTGGCAATATTTTGGTATTTCATTTTAACATTATGTTTAATTGTCACTATGATGAAGGTGGAATACACTCATATACTATGGAATACAAATTGAAATTTAAATAGATTATTATAAGATTAAAGTTTAGAATGTTTAGCTAACATATTTATGTGATATACAGTTGTTACTTATGATTGTGTTGGTATTGTGTAGGAAGGTAATGGTGTCAATAAGAGAAAGGAAGACCAATGGGTGAATCGAAAAGACAACTTCTTGCGGTTATGAATTTAACCACTTTTTGGAGCTTAGAAAGAAATAAAGTTGATATGTTGAGGTGGAGAGGGTTGATATTAAAGGGATAATTTATTTTGGGGTTGTGAGGGTATGTTTCATGTGGGTGTAAGTGGGGTTAGAGGTTAGGAACCCTTATCCAAGTTTGAATTTCAGATGGGTCCTTAAATGGGCTTTTAAAGGGGATTGTTCAATTTTCTTGGTTGGGATGCAAAAATAAACCCCCTAGGGTCTATACCATAGTGGTAGGGGTCAAGTGGGAATAATATAGTTCCCCAAGGACATGATTTGACCCTTGAAAAGTCCTCATAATGGTGAGTGACTATTTTTGAGGAGAGGATGAGATAGAAAGATGGATTGGTTGTCCAAGTGCATGTTTCTTCTTTAATAAGGAAAAGACTCTCATTGACGGAGGTAGGTACACTCCACACCTTCCCATCCAAGGGGTTGCAAGTTGAAAACTCCTATATATTTTGGAGAGGAAGAATGAGTGGGTGTTATCAACTTCTCCTTTTGGAGAACTTTAGTGAAGATGATAGAAAGAATGAGGAGAGGAGAGAAGGAGTCCTTTTGAGGAGATAGTGATCCAGATGGCTTGGCTTGAAGAGAAAGATGGATAAAAGAGTTTAATTTCCTCACCTAAAGAGAAGAGATAAGTTCTCCTTTACTTCCATTTTTCCTTTTTGTTAAATTTTTGTAAGAAAGTGGTATGTTGCATGCATCATGGTTGAAATAGGGAGTAGAGAACCTAGATACGCGAAATGGGTGCTATGTTATTCTTATTCCTTGTAATATTTTAAAAAGACTCCATGCATCATCTTGGACCTATGAGACTTCCTTTCTCGGGGGTATGGATAGAGCCCATGAGGCTCCATGATGCCATTATGGTAGGGTGGAGAGCAAGACCTTGTTCATGGGTGTGTAAGTCATTTGTTTTCTCAAATATTGTGATAATTTTGTAAGTTAAAAAAAGGAGATGAGTTTCATATTATTCAATGTAGAAATGGATAGCACAACACCTATTATTTGGGTGTTGACCATTGTATTCCTAAATATTGAGTGTAGTATTGAAAGTTTAAATGTTGATGTAATGAAGGAAATATGGATACATTGTGTGTTGTAGCAAAATATTTCTTGTAGAGATACACTAAGGAAGTTCTAATTACGTGATGGTATATACCCTTGTATCAAAAATAAATAAATAAATAAACAACATATATCTGAATAGAACTAATTATTTTCCTTTATCATCATGAAGACATATGAACAAATTAGTTTATAAGTATGAACACATAAGATTAATATGTGTTTCATTTTTAATACAATCCATTGAGATTATATCCCTTCCAAATACTCTCATCATGCATGTATATACATATATTCACTCCTTACTTTTAAAATAGCAAAGAAATTTATGTTAGATCTATGAGTTCTCAAAAGTACAAACAGGCATATATCTTTACAATTACTACTTGACTGTACTAATTGATATGTTTCCATTCTATTTTTTTTATTTAAGGCTGAGATTTATTCTTTTATCATTGACACTTCCAGTAGTTCTATGAATTGGTAAAGTCTCAAGAAAATTGACCCATTGGTATACATAAGTACATTAAAAGCTTCATGTTACCTTTTCTTTATATTAAAAATTTAAAAAAACATAAGAAAATAAAAATAAAATGGTCCCTTTCCAGTCTGCGAACTATACTTCTTTCTTTTTCTTTCTTTTTTTCTTTCTTTCTCGTGCAGAGTCATTTTAGCTAGAAAAATTCATGTCTATAATTTTATAGAATATTTTCTCATCGGATGAACTCCAGAGATGATCTACATATGGAAACATCCAACGTTGATCACAGAAATCCCAAATTCTCTAGATGATCTCATCGAAGATGGAAAGAGTCTTCTTCTTTAGAAACTTTGTTTCTGCTATTTCTATTTTTTGTAGATGATTCTATTTCAAATCTCTGTAAATATTATAATTTAAAACCTCTTTACCCAACATTCTGGGTATGGGAGAATACACAGAGAATTTTAAGGTTTCTCATGGTATTAGAGCAATGATCCTTTGCGTTACTGTTTGCCCATCTCCCCTCCCCTCTGCGTTGCAGCCTACACACTCTATTCTTCCTGCACCTCACCCTGCATTCTATTTGTTCTTCCTGTCATGGCCACCTCTACCACCAGTTCCACCCACACACCCACATCCCCACACTCTCCACACTCCCCACCTCCACCCTCCTCTGCTCTCCAACCAGTTCCCTTTCACCATGCGATCTTTGTCAAACTAGATTGCAAAAATTACCTTGTCTGGCACACGTTGTTTCTCTCGCTTCTCCAAGGATATGACCTGGAAGGCTACATTGATGGGACCATTGTTTGTCCCCCTCGTACTCTCTCTGATAGATTTGATGCCAACTCCTGCCTATCTTGCATGGCGCAAGTAGGACAAGATCCTTCTTGGATGGTTGCTCTCTACCCTTGCTCACGATAATCTGGCAATTGTTATTGGCCTTGATACCTCATGTGTTGTTTGGCTCACTCTAGAGAAGCGCTTTGATTCCCATTCCAAAGCACTTCTCATGAAACTTTGTCACAAACTCCGGACCATCCATAAGGGCACTCTCTCCATGGATGACTACCTTCAGCATGCCAAACAATTGGCCGACACCCTTGCAACTTCAGGACAAACTGTCTATGATGTGGATCTACAGTAGATAATCTTGAGCGGTCTCGAGTCTGCCTATAATGTTGTCATCACTTCTCTGATAGCCACGCTTGACACCAATGATATGGATGATTTTCAAGCCCATCTGCTTGATTTTGAGATGTGGATCAATGCCCAATAGGTCCTCCTTCAACAACACCTGGTGGCCAATGTCGCCACTCGTAATTGTGCTCCCAATCCTTCTTCTCAGCACAATAATCACTAAAGGAACCACAATAATCAAGGTTGTGGGAACACCAATCATGGTCAATGCCCTCCACCCATGCCTATTCAGGCAACAGGACTATGCTAACTTTGCGGGCATAAGAATCACACAGCCAACACTTGTTGGTTCAGATATGATAAAACTGTTGACAATCCTTTTGGCACAATCAACATGCAAATAGAATATTGCTACTTTGTTTCTCTTGAAAGAGAAAGATGATCACATGGATATCTTAGCTCCCAAGGTCTATGTAGTTGGTTCTCAACTGTGCTAATGTCTCTTAGTGGTCAATGTAACAGTAATGTTCAAGGGGCCTGCTAGTGTGAGCTTCTGGAATGTTATGAGATCAAACATAAAATTAAAACCTATTCTAACTAGGGTTTTAAAGAAATATAAAAAGATAGATCAGGGCTTTGAGACAGAAAATAATGACACAGTTTCATCCGAATTAACCAGACCTGTCACCTTCCAAGGAATTCCTAACTAAAACTGCAGAACAAAATTAACTTGTGACTAACACACAGTTCCATTCATTCACATTGCTTATTTCAATAGAACATTGCAAGTTACCATTTAAACAAAACATAAAAAACAAATTTCATTCCTTGAAAGCTTCTTAAATCAAATGATTAATTCAAGACAATCACCATTCTAGAACATAACATGAACTAGATTAAGATCTAGTTGCTTCTACTGTTAATTAGACACATAAGCAACATTTACAAATCTGGCACAGTCACCAATGTACAGAAAATCTGTGGCTCCAAATTGTTTCCATTTACACTAAGAAAACTGAAAGATACATTAGTCTTCTACTTAATCTAACTCCTAACTACCAGTTCTACTCCTACTTCTACTTTGTGCTTCTAACCTAGAAATTCTTACCTTTACAAAGAGGAAAGAATGCCTTATATACATAATGCATAAAAAATAATGCGATGTCCCCCTGCATTAGGGTTTACAAAATATCTTCTTTGTTGTAGGAAGGTCAGCTCTCAAGTGTTTCTAAAGAGAGTCAATGTTGCATTCAATGTGAAGCCTTGCTGTCCATGCTGATGAAGGATTTATATCCTCAGGAGAAGCCTTTTTAGATCTTTTTGGAAGCTACAACATTAACTCTGTCTTCGTGTCCATCTTTGAACTCTTTCTAAACTCAGTCTTGAATGCTCCAAAATATCACCATTAATACTAAACTGTTTCTGCTAGTGGTCACTACAACTGTCCCTATGAGTCATAGTTTCTCCTTTCCTTCGACCTTCTTCATGTTCTAGACCACCACCATTTTCTAAGCCGAGTCATCACTTTGATCTCAGAAGGAGTCCATCTCATTTGAATTCTATTAGTCTTTTCCACAAGGGCGGTCAATTGATCAAACTATCGCAGGTCAACCCTCCTAGCTCCTCTTGATTGGTTAGACATTCACCATGCTAGATTCCTGGGCAGTCAAAAGTGATCCCTATTAAATCACATGTTGGTGAGACACTTATCATGTCTCCCTGATGCAATTTTGTCTTCCAATAGTTATTAGCATAGCACAGACCAGTCGATGAGACCCCTCAGCGAGCTGCAGAAGTCATTTCGAGCTCACAAAGACCATCGTCATAACAATCGCTAGTCGGTAAGATATCATAGCGAGGCAAAAACTTTTACCCCAAGCTCATTTTTGTATCGGCAAGACTTTTTAATTGGCACAAGGTCATGGTGAACTCCGCTTGGTTATACCGATATCACTTTTTCATTTGTGAACCCACTGCTATTGGCAAGACTTTAACATATCGACAAAACCACATGGCGAAGTCCTCATTCTGTTGACGAGCCCATTTCTTTACATTGGGGAGACATCATCGGGTCTGCAAGACTTCTTACCGAACCTGTTCCATTCATTCAGAGTCTCCCCGAGTTCCTTCAGTTTCCCCGAGCTTGGCCCTTTTGGTGTGACCTCACCATATCAGCGAGACTTCTCGCCAAGAGCGTTATCTTTTGGCAGTCTCCTATCATTTTGGGAAGAAATCGCTCGGTCGCCAAAACCTCATAGCGATCCCAGATCACTACACCGATGCCGCTTTTGTCACTGTAACCTCACCCCTTTGGCCAGACATCATGCTGAAGGTTTTATCCTTCGCCAAATGTAACTCCCTTCAGTGAGACATTATACCAAACCCCCGCTTTGCTTTCGCTGAGACACCATCCTTATCAGCCAGACTTTATGCCGAAGGCATAACCTTTTTCCGATCTTTTGATTTCGGGGAGACCTATCCATAGTCATGCTGAAATGTAATCTTTTGTTTCACATTTGTCGCCATAAAAATCTCATTCTCTTGCTGATGTATTTTCTTATTAGTGGGACATTCCGGGTCGGCAGGACTCCAAGACCTCATATTGAACGATTCCCACTTGGTGCCTTGTTGGTGAGACTCGAAGACTTGGCCGAGATATCTCCTCGCTGCAAAGGCCTCTCACCGAAAGGTATATCTTTCTTGGTGGTCGGTGAGAGATGAAGCCTTCAACAAGACTTCTTAGCAAAGAGAAAACCTCCTGTCGATGTATTTTCTTTTGCCGCCAGTTGGCGAGACATGGAGATTTTGCCAAGACTTCTCCCCAAAATAAATCTCCTACCGAAATGTGCTTCCCCCTGCTAGTCAGTCGATGAGACTCAAAGATCTCATCAAGACCTTTCTCCGAAGGAGACTTTTCATGCCGAAGGGCTACTCCCAATCGTCGGGACAATGATTGATGTGTTGCCGATAGGAAACTGCAAGTGAATTCCGATCACCATGACATATCTGAGGTCATGCCGATAGGCAACACAGACGCCTGTCAGCCAAATGCACTGATAGTTGGCAAGAAAACCTGGAAGGTCTTGCCAACTTTCTTCTTAGAGGAAAATTGTGACCAACTGGACTGAGGAATGCATTCCAACTGAGCTCCCTTGGAAAATATCATGTGTGCAATTTGATCCTGCAAAACAGAGTCCCCATCAGTCCTTAGAAGCACATAAAATATATTATAATAAAATCCACTAATGCTTATAATTATTTCACTAAGCTCTTAGTAAGAAGAAAACCGACTTAGGCCGAGACAAAACCAAAATTTGACAAAACTAGAAGGAAAGCTCAAGAAGAAAAATAGAAGAATCCCCCAAAAGTAAAGCAAATAACAGAGGCAAAGAAACCAAAAGAGAAGGGTAGACCCATTTTTTTCCAAATTAAAATGGGGTGGTTATGTAATGCATAACAAATAGCGACTTAGCTGGGAAAATGGTTTAACCATTTTCAAGAAGCTAAAGGATTTAGCTACCCAGAACTCCTGGTTTATGAACATCGTAACTCCAGTTGGGTTAGTTATAACAACCAAGATAGAGCTAGAATCTCAAATGTAAGTCAACATTGGCTACCCCTGAATCTATGTGTGTGCTTGATAGTGCATCGCTCTTTTGCAAAGTTTTCTCGATCTTTCGGACAATAATGTGCAAGATTTGAGGTACATGAGTTGATTTCCTCTTTCTTGTTGTGCAATGATATCCTGGGCATTGCTCCGCTGCCAGTCAAGCGTCCATAGCCCCAATGGAGATACCTCTAGTTTCCTCACGGCATTACTCTACTACCAGTCAGGCGTCCATAGCCCCGGTAGAGATACTAGAATCACCCATTCATATTGAATCTTCTTTCTCTTTCAAATAATTCATTTCTCTTTTTTTTTTAGAGTTTCAGATATTTAATTTAATTTTGTGAGCAAGATTCTTGCTTGGCTATCTAAATCAACACAACAAACTATTAGTCAAGTTAGCCAAAACAACAATCAAACTCCTTATGAAGTTCTTAATCACATCAAGACAAGGAAACATGATAAAAAAGCATTAAAAAGAAATCATAAACATGTAGACCTATCTAAAATGGATTAAACCTTCACCATAAGTGGATTGGTGCTTCTTTGATGTGGAAATAAGCCCTTTCCCAACCCTTGATAATGTCAATGATGATGATGATGGGAAAAATCAGCTCTCAAATGAAGAGAGTGACTTTTCATAAGCTTTGTAGATCAAGATGTGGATGAAATACTAAGATTGTGGAGTGGATGAACAAAATCAATTCTCAAACCAAGAGAGTGAATTTGCATAAAAGTTGTGGATGATCTGATAAAAGATGAAGCCTCTATTTTATAGATTTTCAAATGCTAAGAGTGCCAAACATGGAGGATGTGGGAGTAAATGTGAACCAATGAAAGGAGGCCACTTGTCATCGTATTATAGGCTTGAGGATGTGCAAGATTTGGGAAATGTGCCCAAGAGAGGGAGAATTTGAATTCAAATTTGTGCAATGAATGCTAAGTTTGACCTTTGGAAGGGGACATGTAAGAGCCATGTAAGAGCTCATAAATGACTTGTTGGATGTACATTTCAACTTGCCTTTTGAATTCAAACCTAATGGAATATTCCTCATGGATGCCATGTTGAGTGGAAAAGCTAATTTAATAAATGAATAAATTGATTTATTTGTGCAAGTGGCTAGGATTAGTATTTGATCATTTTTAGGTTAGCTTAATGATGATTAGGTGATTTTGAATTTCATGACTTAAATATTTGATTTATTTAAATTAGAAAAGGAGAAATATGAATTAGATTTAATTAAATAGATGTTTGATTTATTTAATTAAAGGGTGATGATAAGATCAAGTTTGATTTTTTTGATTTAAGCTAATGACTTTAGGAGATTGATAAATAAACTTGATTTATTTGTTGAATGGAATATGATTATGCATGATGCTAATTTTCTGTGTCTACATTTTTCCCCTCTTTGAAGCAATGTACTTGTTGTGTTGGTTCAAAGAATCAACTTGCTGCGATCAAATTTCAAAAAAATCTGATTTTTTGGATGCCCCAACAGAAAGAAGTACACTAGTACATTGCCCCCTTGAGAGATTGAGCAAAAAGATTCGATTTGAGGGTTGATCTTGCGATAAAGAGATTCAAAATGGATGGTTATGGATGATGATCATGCAAATGAGATGATTTTAAGATGCTTAGAATAACAAATCTATATTATCTTAAACAACTTAAATGATGATATGATGTGAGATGGATGAGATTGATGATGTGATATGCTGGGATTATGCAAATGCATGATGGATGCATGATGGATGTGTTGGTGATGATGATTAACTATTCATGCTATGATGTTAGTGTGGAAAATGAAGAAATTAGATGATGACAAGAGGATCCAACAAGCCAACATTATGAGAGATGATGAGAAATGATGATGAGAAATGATGATGATAGATGGATGATTTGTTTATGAAGGATTGGGATTTTAAAAGGGCTACTTACCTTATGTTTGATAACACATATAGGTACGATGCATCAAGGTATAAAGAACCAGGATGGTGTTGTGCCTAGTGTGATGGACTTTGACTCCACAAACAGATAGGAGTATTCTTGTTCACACTTGACATACGAAAACCATGCTAGGGCGTACCTAAAAAGTAAGTATTCACAAAGTTATTTTACAAGAACATCCAACAAGCACAGGAGACAAAAGATAATAATCATTGCCCCATTCCTATCTCTCTAAATCCTTCATTCGGATATCATCAAGAGGTCCTTGGAATGAGCACAATAAGATAAATCAAAAGAAAAGACCAAGTACGTAAATAAGTCAATGTTCTTCATCTCTTGCCAAAGGGAGTTGTTTTGATAGGATAAGAATCCAAAGTGATATCCAAAATGATGCCCATTCTTGGAACGATATATCCTAGGACATGCATTGTATAGGATGATGATGGTTTGATAAGCTGATTGATAGGTTGTTGATATAACATTGATTGACATGTTTGCGAATGATCAAGAGTTTGATTTTTTGTTTAAATGTTGTTGTTTGCTTTTGATTTTATGATTGAAGCTTGCTTTTGTTGATTGATGTGCTTGTTTCTGTTTGTGTTTCCAAAGGATGAAGATGATGATCAGTTTATTATGGATGATTATTTATTGCAGGCGAAAGCGAGATGAGGCAGATGGATTTTTTCAAATATTTAGATTTTTTTGATGTTTTGAAATGTTTTGAGGCTATTTTTGGTGTTTTTGAGATTTTTACAAATGTTTTGATTTTTTGAATTTTGCGATGTTTTGGGGTTTTATGAGATTTTATGAATGTTTTTGGATTTTGATGTTTTTTGAATGTTTTTGGATTTTTTGTGTTTTTGAATGTTTTTGGATTTTGATGTCTCGAGGGCTGATCAAAAATTAGCCTTGCCTACGTTTAAGCTCAGAGACGACGTAGTTCGGATTTCCATGTTTTTGATTTTTTTTGTTTTCGACTTGTTTTTGGATTTTGATATGATTTGGATGTTTTTGGATTTTCACATGATTTTGATGATTTGGATATGGATATGTCTGATGATATCAATCTCTGTTTGGGATTTTTGTTGAAGACCAAGCTAAGGTTGATTGATCGAATCAATGGATTAATGATGATGATAACATTGTTGAGGATGCACAACAACGCAAGGATTGATTGATGAGGATTGATGATGATAACATTGTTGAGGATGCACAACAATGCCAGGATATTGTTAAGCAACACATTGATCAGGAAGGATATCCCAAGATTATGGATTGATTGGATTTGATTGATCAGGATTGATGAAGCTTGATTTGAAACAAAAGTTGTTTGAATGATTTGATGTGACATTTGAAGGGTGCGAATTTAGATGCGACTGACAGTGATTGTTTGGATTGATGAAAGATGAAAGATGAAAGATGAAGCTTGATAAGGAATATCTTCTTGTCAAAATGTGTCATGGGCTAGTGATTTGGATTTTTACTCACAGGTAGTTTGACCAATTTGATTTTATGTTTTCCAATGTTTGGATCACCACATAAGTTAGAGGATATAGATCAAGATTTATTCCCAAAGGAAGATCTAAATATCTGCCCCCAATGTCTAGCAATGTCTGGAATGTCATGAATGAATGCTTAGATAGGTGTATGGATGGATGGATATGGCAAGCATGCAAAGGATGTCAAGGATTATCTTGCGATAAGATAAGGTGTTTGGATCAGGAAATCTCTTTTGGACAGTGCTTCATGACTCAGATTATGCTCGGTAGGATAGGACCAATGGAAATGAACCATTTCAAGATGTTTACCATAAGCAAGTGTAAAGTGTGCCCAAAACTTTCATCAAGATCAAGATAACTTGGATGATGGATGTAGACGGATGAAAAATGGATTAGATCAGTGGTTTATGGATGAATGGATTTATTATGGATAAGATGGATGGAATGCTCGATTTATTATGGATTGGATGAGATGCTTTCACCTGAACTGGCGCATGTAGATGCTCAATTCTATGCATGACGCCTATTTTCTAGGTTTTCATCATGGTCTTGCCCAAAGCGCCACCGTAGTGGTTTTCACTAGAGGATGACTTTTTTCTCTTTACTATTTTTAATCCTTTTTCTGAATTTTTTTGGATTTTTCATATTTTTTTATTTTTTTTATTTTTTCCTGAAATATTTTAAGCTCATGCTAAATCACAAGGTGTTGTTGATGTAGATGCCCCTGTCATAATGTGCCATCGATATCCTGCTTGAAGAAGTTTCTTTGCTAAGATACATGCACTTGAATGCACCTTTTGGGATCCTTAATTTTCTTTATTGACATCAGGATTAACTCTATCTATGTGCATATATCATGATAGAGCACCTTCTGAATCCTTATGATAAAGGGTCGTTGCTAATACATGGTCAACTTAAAAATCAGATATCATGTGTAGAGGCATGGATGGAGTGTGTTTAGGGATAAAAGATGGATTGGTTGATAGTTTGGAACCTTTGACTTTCCAAACTTGGGAAGATGAGCAATGATGGGTGGATACAGAAGTGTGCATGGAATTAGGACCAACTACTTGATACACTTTGTACATCGCTTGAAAAGCTTGCTTTTGCTTTTGTGGACATCTTTGATGGATACTTTTCCCTTTTTTATTTTGCCCCATAGTTTCTTTGACTAATGGAGTTTGATAGGGATAACCTTTCTTTGTGTTCTTTGGTATCCATTTGTATTTGATTTTTCCATTATGCTTCTTAGCTTCTTTTTCTTTGATAACATTCTTCATACTTTGATTCAAATATTTGTTTTGACGTTGGTCCCAATTCATGGATGGGATGATAGGTGGATGAAGATTCATGACATGGCTGGTTGTAGTATTAACACTAGTTTCATCATAAGGACTCTTTGTGCTCCCTATGTTGATGTTTGCTTGAGACGGAGTTGCCCCCAGTATTGTGGAAGTAGTACCTTCATGCTTTGATTTTGTATGTTCCAAGAGCTTTTGTTTATAATGTATTCTCTGATAAATGACCACTATAGGTGACATTGTTTCAATTTTCTGCTCTGCTAACTCTGGATTATATTGTTCTGTCTGAATTGCTTCCTTGAGTAGATAATGTTGGATATCTTTATTCATGATGTCCTCAATCTAGATTTTTGATATATCTGATCCTGATGTTGATAACTTAGTTTGACTGTAGGAGTTAATAATCTGCTCTTTTTGTGTAACATAATTTTTTTCTAGATGAAGATCGTCTACATGCCCATCCATAGAAAACATCTCATGGGTAGATGGAGGATTATGTGCTATGTGGATATGATCATCTTGCATAGATAGGAAAGTTTCCATTAGATTATTGTAGTATCTTGAAGATACAAATTCTTGATATTGCATGATTTCATAGTTGCTTTCGACATGCTTTGGATCAAGTTCTTGACATGGGTTAGTTTCAAAGGATGAATTGCTTATAAAAGGTTCAAGGATGTCATCATTAGACATGGTAAGTGGTTCAATATCCTGAAGTGTCGAGTTTAGGGTTCGTAACCATGAGGTCAAAGGGTGTCAATATGTCTTGGAACGGACCATTGCTAGACCTTGGTGAAAGATGTTGATCATGCTTTGGGATAAATTCTTGAGATATGTCCTCTAACTCATAGGGCAATGTAGAGACATTTTCAACATGATCATTGGTCGATAGATCATGCATTATGTTGATAGGATCAAATAATCTTAACACTCCTTGAAATAGATCACTAAAAAGTGGCTCTTGATGTATGGTGAGTTGATCATTGGATGGGGTAGAAACATCTTCAAGGTGCTCTTTTATGGAGAGGCCTTGATCATTATTTTCAACAATTGTGGTGGATGGATTTCCAATGTCTTTAACCATAGGGTCAAATGATGTTGACATTTCTTGAATTAGATCATTGTTGGTTGGTGGCTTTGGATCATGATTGAAAAATGACTCTTGACATATGTTGATTTGATCAATAGATGAAGTAGACATAGCTTCAAGGTGCTCAGTGGTAGATTGATCTTGATCCTTGTTCTCAACAGTTGTCACTTTTTGTGTTTGTGCTTGCATTTGTTGGGTAGCTTGATAGGCTTGTTGCACTTGTTGAGCTTGTCTTTCTTGTTGTGTGGCTAGATATTGTTGGATGGCCCTTTGGTAGGCTTGGTGAGCTTTTAGCATAATGTTATATTGTCTTGCTACGTTTGGTTTCGGTGGTGGATTTGGAATCATGTTGGATGTAGTGACAAGAAGTTGAGATACGCTTGGAGTGATCATGAGGGTTTGAGATGTGATGGGCATGATAGTGGTGGTTGGAATGATTGAAGTTGTAGGGATGGTTGGAATGACCGAGGTGATAGGCCCTTGAGAGACCATGTTTTTATTTTTTAGGATTGATGTTGCCATTCGATTAGATACCATCTGTTGGTGCAATGTTGATGGTATACTCAAAGGATTTGATGTGATGGCTTGATGGGTGTTAGGTGGATTTATTTGGATGGAGTAATTGGTGCTAGGTAAAGGGGGAAGCCCTAAATCAAGGAATGATGTTGATATGGGTAATGGTGGTGGAGATGTCTCTTGGCGTAATGACTCAACTATTTTGGTAAGTGTAGCAATTTGATCTACCCAAATTTGTTCTTGATTTCGATCTTGAATCCCTTGATATAGTTGATTTGGCTTGTGTTTAAGCAGATTTGGAGCGTGTACTTGTGTTTGATTTTGGACAATTTTTTGATTTGGTATGACACTCAAATTTGGCATGATATGTTGAAATTGACCATTGTTCATGTTTGGAATATTCGTATGATTTGCAAATGTATCCATCCCAAAGTTTTCCGGATTCATGTTTCAAAAACTTGTGCCTGGCACATTTTCATTTGGAATGTAGGGATTTGGTGGGATGACATTGTTCATTTGAAGGCTCATGCTTTGATTGTTCGGTTGAAAGACTTGTAGTTTTGGATTTAGATCTACCATTGGGAAAGGTGTTCCGATCTTTGATTCGGGCACACTCACACTTGTTGTGCCATTGAAATTCATACAAGGTAATGATCCCATGTATGGATTGTATAAGTGTGAGCTTTGATAATCAATCGACATTGTAAGGCTTTGAAAGATTAATTGATTTGGATTACTCATGATGTATGGATCAAGTTTGTATTCCATGTTCTTCTTGTGTTTTGACCTTGTTGTAAAAGTGACCTATAAGGTTCTTAGGGCCAATGACGAGATGAAGGACGAAAGGTGTAAATGATATGTATGTTGAACATTTAGGAACTTTGGATCAATGCTACACTTAGGGTTTGATTTTGATTGGTTTGATTGGATAATGAACTTGTAAACCCTAAGATGTTAGATGTGATCTTTAGGATGAATTTGTTCAAAGGATTGCTAATTTAATTAGAGGTATGAGAAAGGATGCATTCCCATATACCTAACTAAACAAGTTGATTTTGATTTTGATGATTTAAGGATATACCTAAGTCTAAAATGATGTTTCCAAAGATCTAAAGTTGTTTGGTGGGATGGATTTTGATAAGTGTTTGGAATTTGGATGAAGTGTTTGATTTGATCCTAAATGAACCTAGGAAGGACTTGTTTACTAGGCCAAGATAGTGAAGAACATGCCTTTCTCTAAGAGTAATTCAAAATAAAAAGACCAATGTTTTCCTGAAAACCATATGACCAAAAGATATCAAGCACATGTGTGGGGTCCAATTGATTCAATCTTTTTTCTTAATGGATTCTTCTTACCACAAACATGCTCTTGATTAAATGTTGAATCTAGATGTCTAATGTCTCAACTTTCCCCTTATCCCACAAAGTATATTATGCAGAAACCAATGAACTTTGAGGCAAGAGTTACCTAAAGTTGACTTTAGTAGAAGCAATTTGAGATGAAATCCAAATGCTTAGATGCCTCTAAGGACACGAATCCCAAGGGAAAGCAATAACATGTGAATTTGTTCAAGGATATTTGCCTCTCCTAAAGGGTTTGCAATTTTGATGATTCGTTGAATGTTGGTTTTCCAATGTTTTTGCTTATGTTTTCAAACCACAAGCAATATGACGTCCTAGCTCAATTGGTACATTTTTCTTAGTGGGCTTGCCTCATGCCCTTCCTAGAAGAGATGATTTTACATGCAACCAAGGAAAGAGTATAAAGGTATGTTAAGAATGAAGTCTTAACCTCTATACTTTAACCAAGATCGGACATGGCAAGTAACTTCTTAGAATCTAAGTTCCAATGGAACACTTCGATAAACTTGCTCAATGGATCAATTGGTCACTACAAAACAAGGGTTCTAGTTCGGTCTTTCTATTGATGGAGATTGACACATATGGTGAGAGTCCCCTTTCGGATCCATCTCATCAGAATCAATTGTGTGATATTGGAGTTTCTTCTAATACCCACATTTATATCCTGGTTGGAAATACTCTTGGCTTTAGAGTGTTACCGGTTGAGTCATTCCCTTGGGTGAGTACTTTTTCCCCAAGGCATGCCCTCTAGGATAAACAAAAGTGAGTAAAGACAATTTGTAACTCGATCAATCTTTGATGGCAACAAAGAGAAAGAATATGCATGATAATGCCCCCACTCACACTCACACAAGATTTTGTTCAATTTTAAACCCAAATCGAAGTGTGGAGGCAATCTTTTTGACAACTTAATATCACAAAAATACTTTTGATTCTCAAGATCATCGTGAGGTGTGAGAGAAGTGCATATGCCTTTTAGATGATATTATATTGTGAAAAAGATTACAAGACATGAAATGCACATGTTCATTTTAATTTCCAAAGCAATTATGAGTTTGTTTTAAAACACCAATATCAAGTGTGAAGTTGCTTGTTCAATTTTAGCCCAAAATTCAAAAAGCTAGTAAGTTTGTAAGGTTCAATTTTAGCCCAATTTTGAAAGATAATCAATGATTGACTATAAACCCCAAATTGATCTAATTGGCCTAAAATTGAAAATAAAAGCTAGAATGAAAGCTCTAATCATTTAAAAATGCTTTTTCCAAGTTCAAGTTAAGTGCTTTATTTTCTTCAACTCTGAAAGTCTTCAAAGGTTGCCTCCAATGTTTTAATGTTGCAAGTTTCATGTGCAAACAAAATGCTCCTTCTTAGTTTTTCTTTCACTTTTATTCCACGCTTTCCTTTCACTTTTCTTCCTCTCTTTCCTTTCAAAATAGAGATATTTGAGCAATATCTACAAGGTTTACTTATGAACAAATAAAGAGAGCTCTGTCCTGCATCAATAATTGTTTGTGAGATTTGATTATTGATGTCAAACAAAAACAATCAAAGTACCCAAAGAAACATAAAACTTGCATGCCTTGCATAAATATCCTTTTCAAATTTATGATGATCACCAATTCCTCATTACCAATTCTCATAATTATTTTCTCTTTAAAGAATATTGATAGTGCTGCCAATGACCCATTTACGATGAATATCTCTCTATCTTGAATGTGCATCACAAGTTCTTGGTGTTATTTTATTTTTTAAAAGGAAATCACTACGCTTCTACTCTACACTAGCTGCTACAAAAGATGATTTTAAGCATAAATTTCATTAAAAAAAGGGTCACTTCCATAAGACAGCTAATCTATTTACTCTGTGATATCTAAGATGAGGCGCATAGATAATGTATGTAGACTAAATAGTTGGCAGACATAAAAGCCAGACCTATCAACACATAATGAGATGGAGATCTCTGTCAGCCGCTTGAAAGATTGTGCTTTAATACAAATCCACGAGGTCTACCTGTCGTGATTATTATTATGGCTATAAAATTTCAAGCTAATGCAGTTGGTAAGTAAAAAAGCTGTGTATTCCATAAAATCTATTTGTTAGATATAGGTGAGAAACTTTATGATGGACTAGATTTCAATCATAGTTTCTGTGCATTACTACCTATACCTGTACCAACATCCTCTTGTATACTATTTCTGAGAAAGAGATCCTATATGTAGCAATTGGGTAGGTTGTGCAGGGACGAGTTTGAGCGGTGATGTTGCACGATGTAGACTAGGCTTCAAATCCCCACACAGTAGAAAAATCATGTAAGAGGGGCATGCAAGGGAAGGAGCTTCTAGATTGAACTCAATGAGGCATTAACATCCGTAGATTTCCAAGAATTTGACACTGCTAGTCCAAATATTTCCAACTATTTCGATTGAATTCAATGAGGGATTAACATCCGTAGATTTCCAAAGAATTTGATGCTACTAGTCCAAAGATTTCCAACTATTTCAATTTTGCTAGCCCAAAGGTTTCTATGGTGTACTTTCCATTGGGGGGGAAATGTAAAGAACGTTTGAATTCTACAGATGGATAGACAAGGTGGATAAAATTCCTGACAAAATCACATTAATATGTATGAACTAAATGACAAGGATAAAGACAAGGCACGTGAACTTACTGGCAGGAGGTATGGACAAAGTGTATGAACTAAGGAAGACCCTGATAGAATGTGTAAGTGAGAGACTAGTACACACTTTACCTATGGTCTGGTGTGACTCATATTCATAATGTTAATATGCGCATACATCCCAGCCGTGTAAAGCATGGGACTTCTTTACCTTACTACAAAGCATGGGACTCATATTCATATTGCAAAGCATGGGACTTCTTTACCCTACTGCCAGGTATTCACCGTATTGTATTCAAACCCCACCGGTAGAGATAAGAAGGAAAACAAGAAAAGAAAGAATGCTGTCAATAATTGCAGATACGCATAAACAGTTTGTTGAGCAATAGTTGAAACCAATCACATGGTTGAGCATTCAGTGGCAAGGGAGGTGACTCATGGTGGGATGGGACTTCTTGAGCAGTCAGAAAGCTACTTTACTAGGTAGAGAAGAGCGAATAAAACTACCAGGTAGAGTGAATAGTAGAGGGAGACTCAAAAGATTGGTTTGACCAATACACCGAGAAGGTACCCGTTGATTCTTTATTTCAGCTTCATCATAGATCTCAAGCCTCTAATCGAGTACTTGGGAGGTCTTGTTATGAGCATCGTGTGACCCTTAAGGAAATCTATGATGAGGATCGACATGAGATTTGGGGAGGAGGCATCAGTTCTATCTGATAAGCATCAACATGAGCCTTAGGATGAATAGTCCCATGCTTACGTAGTCCCCTTAGGTTCATTCCCTACATATAAATTGTGTGCTTTGGGCTATTAGTTGTTATCACTATAGGTGGAGTAGAATCATATTCTACACACAGGCCCAAATATATATATAGAAGGGTAGAATACCAAGCATAACCTTTCTATATCAACATAAATCATTTATATAGAAGTATAAATCTATTAATTATACCAAACAAGTAATGCTTGGAATATTAATAAAGCTAGTTTATGGACTGTTTTGCAAATACCTAGCAAACATACTAAAAGTGGACGTGCCAGAGTGGTTATCAAGCATGATTGGAAATCATGTGGGCTTTGCCCATGCAGGTTCGAATCATGCCATCCATGTTGAATAAAAAATGCAAGTAAACTAATTTTAAATTGAAAACAATGATGCATGTATGTCAAACCAAGACAAGAAATGTAATCAGTCAAATAATCATAAGCTGCAAGTCAACTACAAATCCACAAAAAATAGTAAGAATGCACACACATGAATCAAGTAGAGAAAACAACTTCAATCATGCAGACCCATTAGAGATATGGTGCAAACAAACAAGAATGTAGACTTATGCCCTCCTTCTAGCACCAGAATGTGAGCAAGATTCTTTCTTGGCTATCTAAATCAACACAACAAACTATTAGTCAAGTTACCCAAAACAACAATCAAACTCCTTATGAAGTTCTTAATCACATCAAGACAAGGAAACATGATAAAGAAGCATTACAAAGAAATCATAAACATGTAAACCTATCTAAATTGGATTAAACCTTCACTTCATAAGTGGATTGGTGCTTCTTTGATGTGTAAAGAAGCCCTTTCCCAACCCTTGATAATGTCAATGATGATGATGATGGGTAAAATCAACTCTCAAATGAAGAGAGTGACTTTGCATAAGCTTTGTAGATCAAGATGTGGATGAAATGCTATGATTGTGGAGTGGATAAACAAAATCAATTCTCAAACCAAGAGAGTGAATTTGCATAAAAGTTGTGGATGATCTGATAAAAGATGAAGCCTCTATTTTATAGATTTTCAAATGCTAAGAGTGCCAATCATGGAGAATGTGGGAGTAAATGTGAACCAATGAAAGGAGGCCAATTGTCATCCTGTGATAGGCTTGAGGATGTGCAAGATTTAGGAAATGTGCCCAAGAGATGGAGAATTTGAATTCAAATTTGTGTAATGAATGTTGAGTTTGACCTTTGGAAGGGGACATGTAAGAGCCATGTAAGAGCTCATAAATGACTTGTTGGATGTACATTTCAACTCGCCTTTTGAATTCAAACCTAATGGAATATTCCTCATGGATGCCATGTTGAGTGGAAAAGCTAATTTAATAAATCAATAAATTGATTTATTTGTGCAAGTGGCATAATCTAGAGAATGCAAGTGGCTAGGATTAGTATTTGATCATTTTTAGGTTAGCTTAATGATGATTAGGTGAGTTTGAATTTCATGAATTAAATATTTGATTTATTTAAATTAGAAAAGGAGAAATATGAATTGCATTTAATTAAATAGATGTTTGATTTATTTAAGTAAAGGGATGATGATAGGATCAAGTTTTATTTATTTGTTTTAAGTTGATGACTTTAGGAGATTGATAAATAAACTTGGTTTATTTGTTGAATGGAATATGATTATGCATGATGCTAATTTTGCATGTCTACAAATTCCTTTTCAATATGTCAAATGTTTAACATCTGACCTGGGTTGAAAACTACCATGGACCTCATAATAGCACATGGAAATCGTATTTTTCACTCAAATCTTACAACACCATAATCCTAGGACAAATATACCATTACAAGAGGAGATGATCTTATTGATTTGTGACTATTGATTTGTGACAAATTTAGGGGAGCTGATGAAGGCTACTTACTTTGCACCTTGTTTTCAAAACCTTCCACAACCTTATTGACAATGGGCATAAAACAAAAGTTTATGGAAAAATTACCCCATTAGAAAGCCTGAAAATATCTAAACCGCCTCTCTCCTAATGACCAAAGTAGACCTGGGATAACAACCACCATTTTAAGATGGGAAAGAATAGGTAAACCCCAAAGAACAAAACAAAGCAAAAACAAAAGAAAAAAGGAAATAAAAGACAAAAAGAAAGGACAAACAAACAAATAGCAAATTATTTACAAATAGACAGAATATTTACAAACAGAACCGCAAACTATTTACAAATAGAAAAACAAGAGGACATGAAAGAAAAGAAAACAACAGAACAAAAGAAAAATAACTAAACCAAAGACCAACACTAACCCACCCTAATCCTAAACTAACTCCAAAGTTGAGCTCTACAAACACAAAACTATAAAAATTTGTACATTGACTTGATTGATTTTTCACTATGTGTAGCAATCTTAACTTACTAGGCATAGTTCTAAACCTAGAAAATTTATCTTTATACTTAGAAATATGAAGTTTATAGGCAATAAGTTCATTATGAGGGCATAAAGCTTGAAATATTATCAGCTGTGGGTTCTCGGTTTTGTCATGATTTACCCATAGACATGTTTTACTATTCCCAATGTCATAATCAAATTGAAAATTATTAAAACATAAAGGATAATGAAAGGACACCACCTGATTCAGAAGATTTCTAGTTACCAATGTAGGCTTGTGTTGTATGATCTCCTCTTCACGAGATCTCAGCTCATGGAACACCACTGAATCAAGGTTTAGCTTGTAGTCAGGATATTCACTCACCAGCATCTTTGTATTCGTCTTGGGCACGGAGTCAAAATTTTTCTGAATTTCTTGAGATGAATCCTCACTTTCACCATTCTCTTGAAACATGTCACCCCCAAGGGTTTGAAAATCTACGTCCAGCTTATCACCATTGATGTCAAGGATACTGGCACATGGTGAAGAAGGATTTCCTTTGAACTCATTTGAATGCACGGGGTCAAAGTCAGGAAGGCACTTTCTCAATTCATATTCCTCAACCAACACACTTGAGTGAACAAAACCAAAATAAGGAAAATACTCCCTAGTCTCATTCTCCTCGTCATATTGAAGAGATTCGACATCTAAGATAACCTCTTGGTTCTCTTCTTGGAATTTGTTTGCTTCATCCAGATATACCCCGTCATGAATTTCCTCAGGGAACACTTGACTGATTTGCACCTCTACTTGGACTTCTTCTCTTAAGATTTCATTTTGGAATTTAAGTCCTTGTCTTTGACCCCTAGGTTCATTAGAAATCTTATCTTGAAGCATGTTATCATACAGGTGACTAGGGATTTCATGGAAAAGTCCTAGTATATACAAGGGGCTACCCATTAGAGCTGGGTTTTCCAAGACCTGACCCAATCCAACTCACAAAAAATCCAAAATTTGCTCGGAGCCCTCCCTCTAGTGCTAGTTTCTATTGACGGCCCTTTTGGCACAATCAACATGCAAACATAATATTACTACTCTGTTTCTCCTGAAAGAGAAAGATGATCACATGGATATCTTAGCTCCCAAGGTCTATGTAGTTGGTTCTCAACTGTGCTAATATCCCTCAGTGATCAATGTAACAATAATGTTCAAGGGGCTTGCTGGTGTGAGCTTCTAGACTGTTATGAGATCAAACATAAACTTAAAACCTAATCTAACTAGGGTTTTAAAGAAATATAAAAAGATAGATTAGGGCTTTGAGATAGAAAAGAATGAAACTTCATCCGAATTAACCAGACCTATCACCCTCCAAGGAATTCCTAACCAAAACTGTAGAACAAAATTAACTTGTGACTAACACACAATTTCATTCATTCACAGTGCTGATTTCAATAGCAGATTGGAAGTTACCATTTAAACAAAACATAAAAACCAAACTTCATTCCTTGAAAGCTTCTTAAATCAAATGATTAATTCAAGACAAACAACATTCTGGAACACAACATGAAGTAGATTAAGATCTGGTTCCTTCTATTGTCAATAAGACAGATAAGCAACATTTACAAATCTGGCATAGTCACCAGTATATAGAAAATTTGTGGCTCCAAATTGTTTCCATTTACACTAAGAAAACTAAAAGATACATTAGTCTTCTACTTAATCTAACTCCTAACTACCAGTTCTACTCCTACTTCTACTTTGTGCTTCTAACCTAGAAATTCTAACCTTTACAAAGAGGCAAGAATTCCTTATATACATAATGCATCAAAGAGAATGCGAGATCCCTCTGCATTAGGGTTTACAAAATATCTTCTTTGTTGCAGGAAGGTCAGCTGTCAAGTCTTTCTGAAGAGAGTCAATTTTGCATTCAATGTGAAGCCTTGCTATCCATGCTGATGGAGGATTTCTATCCTCAGGAGAAGCCTTTTTAGATCTTTTTGGCAGTTGCAGCATTAACTCCTTTGTCTCCGTGTCCATCTTTGAACTCTTTCTGAAATCAGTCTTGAATGCTCCAAAATATCACCATTAATACTGATTTGTTTCTGCCAGTGGTCACTATAGCTGTCCCTATGAGTCACAATTTCTCCTTTCCTTCGGCCTTCCTCATGTTCCAGACCACCATCATTTTTTGAGCCAAGTCATCGCTTTGTTCTCAGAAGGAGTCCATCTCATTTGCATTCTATTAGTCTTTTCCATAGGGGCGGTCCATTGATCAAACTGTCGCAGGTCATCCCTCCTAGCTCCTCCTGATTGGTTAGACATTCGCCATGCCAGATTCCCGGGCAGTCAAAAGTGATCCCTATTGAATTGCATGTTGGTGAGACACTTATCGTGTCTCCCTAATGTGATTTTTTTTGCCAACAATTATCGACATAGTGCGGACCAGTCGATGAGACCCCTCAGTGAGCTGCAGAAGTCATACCAAGCTGACAAAGACCATCGTCATGACAATCGCTAGTCGGTAAGATATCATAGTGAGGCCAGACCTTTTACCCCGAGCTCATTTTAGTATCGGCAAGACTTTTTAATCGACACAAGGTCATGGCGAGCTCCCCTTGGTTATACCGATATCTCTTTTTCATTGGTGAACCCACTGCTTTCGGCAAGACTTTAGCATATCGACAAGACCACATGGCAAAGTCCTCCTTCTATCGGTGAGCCCATTTCTTTATGTCAAGGAGACATCATTGGGCTGGCAAGACTTCTTACCAAACCCATTCTGTTTATTCAGAGTCTCCTTGAGTTCCTTCAGTTTCCCTGAACTTGGCCCTTTCAGCGTGACCTCACCATGTCGACAAGACTTCTCACCGAGAGCGTTATCTTTTGGCGATCTCCTATCATTTTGGGAAGACATCGCTCGGTTGTCGGGACCTCATAGCGATCCCAGATCACTATGCTGATGCCGCTTTTGTCGTTGTGACCTCACCCCTTTGGCCAAACATCATGCTGAAGGTTTTATCCTTTGCCAAATGCAACTCCCTTCGGCAAGACATTATACCGAACCCCCCCTTTTCTTTCGTTGAGACACCATGCTTATCGGCCATACTTTATGTCGAAGGCATAACCTTTTGCCGATCTTTTGATTTCAGGGAGACCTCTCCGTATTCATGCCAAAATGTAATCTTTTGTTTCACATGTGTCATCATAACAATCTCATTCTCTCCCCAATGTATTTTCTTATCGGTGGGAAATTTTGGGTCGGCAGAATTGTAGGACCTCATATCGAATGATTCCCACTTGGTGCCTTATCAGGTAGAACCGAAGACTTGGCTGAGACATCTCCCCACCACAAAGGCCTCTCACCAAAAGGCATATCTTTCTTGGTGGTCGGTGAGACATGAAGCCTTCGGCAAGACTTCTTGGCGAAGAGAAAACCTCCTGCCAATGTATTTTCTTTTGCCGCCAGTCGGCGAGACATGGAGATTTTTCCAAGACTTCTCGAAATAAATCTCCTGCTGAAATGTACTTCCCCCTGCTAGTCAGTCAGTGAGACTCAAAGATCTCACCGAGACCTTTCTCCGAAGGAGACTTTTCATGGTGAAGGGATACTCCCAGTCATTAGGACGATGATTGATGTGTTGCTGATAGGAAACTGCATGTGAATTCTGATTGCCATGACATATCTGAGGTCATGACGATAGGCAACACAAATGCCTGTCATCCAAATGCATTGATAGTCAGCAAGACAACCTACAAGGTATTTCCAACTTTCTTCTTAGAGGAAAATTGTGACCAACAAGACTGAGGAATGCATTCCAACTGAGCTCCCTTGGCAAATATCATCATGTGTGTGATTTGATCCTACAAAACAGAGTCCCCATCAGTCCTTAGAAGCACATAAATATATATTATAATAAAATCCACTAATGCTTATAATTATTTCACTGAGCTATTAGTAAGAAGAAAACCAACTTAGGTCGAGACAAAACAAAAAATTGACAAAACTAGAAGGCAAACTCAGGAAGAAAAATAGAAGAACCCCCCAAAAGAAAAGCAAATAATAGAGGCAAAGAAACCAAAAGAGAAGGGGGGACCTCTTTTGTTCCAAATCAAAATGGCGCAGTTATGCAAGGCATAACAAAAACCTATCAGGAGATGCCCCAATCACCCCCCCTCTGCATACATGGCAGCACCCTATCCCTATCATCACTATGGCATCCCTCGTCAACAGTCTTCTTGCTATGCGCCGTCACAGATTTTGATCGATCCTAACTAGTATCCTGATAGTGGAGCTACTAATCATGTCACCCCGGACTTGAGTAACCTCCAGATTCACCATGAGTATGATGGTCCTAACAAGCTTCGCATTGGTAATGGCTCTAAACTCTCTATTTCTCACATTGGTAGATCACAAAGTTATCATTCCTCATGTTTATTTCATCTCAATGATATTTTACATGTCCCTAATGTCACAGCTAACCTTCTCTCTGTTTCAAAATTTTCCTCTGACAATGATGTCTTTTTTGAATTTCATCCACACTTTTTCCTTGTAAAGGATTGGTGCACGAGGCTAGTAGTTCTTCGCGGGTAGCATAAGATGGTCTCTATCGCCTCTCTTCGAGTGTTTCTCCACCCTCTCATACCCCTTCTACAGCCTTTGTTGGGGAACGGACTTCTCTTGAGAGATGTAATCAGCATTTAGGTCACCCTATGCCATGAACTGTTCGACATATTGTCGGAGTTGATTTGCTTCCTGTTAGTTAGAATAAATTGGGTCTTTGTAGTCCATGTCAAGTTAGTAAGAGTCACCAATTGTCATTTAGTTTTAGTTCTACTATTTGCACACATCCTTTTGAATTAATTGTTTCCAATATTTGGGGTCTCCCCTATGTCTCTTATGATGGATTTCATTTTTATTTAATTTTTGTGGATATTTACAGTAGATATACATGGCTCTTTCCATTATCTCATAAATTAGCTGCACTACCTACATTCATTAATTTCAAGACTAAAATTGAGAATCTACTTGGCCATAAAATCAAAACCTTCCAATCTGACAATGGGGGGAATTTATTAAATTTAAACCCTTTATGGCCTCCCAGGGAATCACACAACATTTTTCTTGTCCCTACACCCCACAACAAAATGGTTTAGCTGAGCACCGACACAAGCACATTATGGACACTAGTCTTACCCTCCTTCATACGACTTTTGTTCCCTTCATCTATTGGACCGATGAATTCCTCATGACCTATTACTTGGTGAACCGGTTGCCCACCCCCATCCTCAACAATCGGTCTCCCCTTCAGTGTCTGTTTAACACGAGTCCTGACTATCGAGCGATGCGTGTCTTTGGGTGCCTCTATTTTCCCTACCTTCATCCCTATAGCTCTAATAAGCTGGACTCACATTCTCTCCCTTGTGTCTTCTTGGGTTATAGCTTGGTTCACAAAGGCTATAAATGTCTCCATGTTCCCACCAAAAGGATGTATATCTCTCGGCATGTTGTGTTTGATGAAGGGACCTATCCGTTTGCTGCTTTCCAGAATGCACCATCACCGGGCTCGATCTCTGCACCATCCCTCATATCCACTCTCCCACTTTATCACTCACCTACATCTAGTGTGTCTTCACCTCCCTTGCAAGGACCTCACCATGGTCTCTCTATCCCCCTAGATGCCTCACCTTCTCGTAATGATCCCCCTACCCGATTTGAGTCTACTCCTCCCACCTCAGTGATTTCAGCCCCACCATCTCTTAGGCGTGACCCCCCTTCCTCCCCTTTGTCGTTACCTTCGCCAAGCTCGATGGTTCCTCCTATGAATGTGCATCCAATGGTCACAAGGTCCAAACATGGCATTTTTCAGCCCAAGGCATACAGTGCTACTAAGCACCCCTTATCTCCTGATGATATTGATGAGGCAACATGTTTTTCCCAAGCCAAAGTGGACCCATAGTGGTGCTTGGCTATGGATAATGAAATTAATGCTTTTCTCCAGAATGGGACGTGGAGCCTAGTCCCACCCAAGCCCCACTTAAATGATGTTGGGTGCAAATGGGTTTTTAAATTGAAAAAGAAAGCAGATGGCTCAATTGATTGCTACAAAGCACGACTAGTTGCCAAGGGGTCCAATCACCAAGAAGGAATTGACTATGGGGAGACTCTCAGTCTTGTGGTCAAATCCTGCACCATTCATACAGTTCTCACTATTGCACTCTCTATGGGTTGGCCCCTTCACCAACTCGATGTGCAAAATGCTTTCCTCCATGGTGTCCTTGAGAAGGAGGTTTATATGAAGCAACCACTTGGCTACATTGATCCCTAGTTTCCTACTCATGTGTGTCGACTCCACAAGTCTCTCTACAGTATCAAACAAGCTCCACGGGCCTGGTACCACCGCCTGAGCACCTTTCTCCAACAGGTTGGGTTTATGGGTTCCAAAGCTGACACTTCGTTATTCATTAAGCGAACCGCCCACTCCACTATTTTTATGCTTGTTTATGTCGACGATATTATCATTATTGGATCTATAGTGGACTGTGTTCAGGGTTTTATATCTCAACTTTAGTCAACTTTTTCCATAAAGGACTTGGGCTCTCTCCATTATTTTTTGGGCATCGAAGCTCTTTCAACTCCTACAGGGCTTCTCCTATCTCAAAGGAAGTATACACTTGATCTTCTCAAGAAGACAAATATGGACGGTGCAAAACCGGTTCGCACTCCTATTTGCAGCCAAGAAAAGTTGTCTAAATTCACCGGCTCCGCCTTCAACGATCCAACTGTATACAGGAGTGTTGTTGGTGCTCTTCAGTATCTCACCTTTACGAGACCCGATATTGCTTTCGCTGTCAATAAGGTATGTCAGTTTATGCAGCAACCCACTGATGATCATTGGAACGCTGTCAAGCATATCCTACGGTACCTAAAGGAAACTCTCTCTTATGGACTACAACTCAACAAGTCTAGCCCTCTCACTCTTACTGCCTTTTCTGACTCAGATTGGGCTGGCTGCCCCGATGACTACCATTCTACTAGCGGTTACTACATCTTCCTTGGCCCAAATCTGATTTCATGGAGTGCTCAAAAACAAAAGACCGTCTCAAGGTCTAGTACTGAAGCTAAATATAGAGGAGTTGCCATAGCCACTGCTGAGCTAATTTGGATTCAATCCCTCCTCTCTAAACTTGGATATTCTCCCACTGCTCCCCCTGTTCTATGGTGTGACAATCTTGGTGCTACGTATCTCACGGCTAATCCAGTCTTTCATGCACGGACTAAGCACATTGAGATTGATTATCATTTCGTTCGTGAGAAAGTTGCTAACAAAGGTCTTGCTGTTCGATTCATCTCTACAAAAGATCAGGTTGCAGATGTCTTCGCTAATGGTTTGAGCTCTGCTTGATTTGCTTTACTTCGGGACAAGTTGACCGTACAAACACCCACGCTCAACTTGCGGGGGCATATGGAAACATCTAGCGCTGATCACGGAAATCCCATATTCTCCGGATGATCTCATCGCAGACGGAAAGAGTCTTCTTCTTTAGAAACTCTGTTTCTGCTGTTTCTATTTTCTGTAGATGATTCTATTTCAACTATCTGTAAGTATTATTATTTAAAATCTCTTTACCCAACGTTCTGGGTATGGGAGAATACACAGAGCATTGTAAGATTTCTCACTACAGACTAAGAGATTGATGAATGTTTTTCGGGCAACCTAGAGACTTAGAGAAACCTGCAACCAGTCAATAGATTAAAGTAACCTATGTGCTCAGATAAAAGCAACTACCTTAGCAAACGAATGATCGAACATAAAACATGATAGAAAGCCTCCATAAATCCAAACAACGGATGATTGAGATATATATACATATACATAAAACGAATGCAGTAAATGATGGAATTGAGGTTGGAGAGCTCGAAGTTGCACACCAGCACAACGATCAAAGGAATAAAGATAAAGCAGTAGAGTAATTTTTCCTAGCTTCAGCAGTGAAGGTAGAGTCTCTGCCCTTATTACCCGCATAAAGGATAGGAGACATGCCGCCCAGCAAAGATTAATAATCTGTAGTAACAGTCAGAAAAAGGACAACGATGAACAAGTTAATCTTGAGTTAAAGTGGAGGTTGCACGGGAACCCTACGTAGGTACCTTGGCTTGCAAGTTGGTCTAAAATTTATCCAGTGGCAGCGCCACCATTCAATTTCAGAATTTAAGACTGCCAACCACGTCGGCTGTCAAGAATATCCACAAAGGTAATAGAGGCTAATGCACCTATCCACGAAAGTGATAGTAGTATTCACCATCATATATCAATTCGTAGTAGGATAAATTTGCTTACCTAATTTTTATTATACTGGCCATATCAACTGAAGGCCTGTTAGTACCCTACACTGTAAGTGGTTCATTTGTACACGCTAGCAAATCTCCTGGTAGAGGGCAAAGCCTATGCAGCCCTCAAAATGGCACAAAGGCTATGCAGCTCTAAAAATAGCATGGCCCATCGATGTCTATGCGTCTGCATACCCTGCCCCCCCGTGCTCCAACTGTTGCTGCAGGCCGTAACTGTCAGATTTTTATGTTTTACCGTGTACAATGTATGTTGTATAATATATGTTTAAACTTATATTTTTATATGTTTATGTTTATAAAAAAACTGTAAGTTACATATTATATTAATGTATAATAATCTATAATATATATTATAACTATAATTTAATTATATTTATATGTATTTATAAGTATAAATAGTAAATTAATAGTATAATAAATAAATGGTATAAATATTTATATTATATTATAATTATATAATTTTTTAATTACTAATTTATGATAAAAACAGGTGGGATGAAATATTTCACTTTAGAAACAAGCTTGTTTTTTTAATTCGATTTTTGTCTTTTATGCCTTTCTAAGCTAACCAATTCATCTACTCATTAGCTTTTTCCTTGTGCCTTAGTTGTTTAATTTATTTTTTAATCTTAGAACTATAGAATTTTCAAGTGCTTTTGAACCTATTTTTTTCAAAAAAAATAATTTTATTGTTCTAGTTTTAATTATTCTATTTGTCATTTAATTTTAATTTATTTGTCTTAATTCCTGGTTTTTTTCTTAATTTGTAATTGGTTAGGTTTTATTTTTGTCTTATTTCTTGGTTTTTTTTAATTTAGTAAATAGTTAGCTTTTTCATTTCATTTTTCATTTTCAAATTATGTTGTGGATATATCCTTTTCCAATTATGTTATGGATATATATACTTGTTCTTTTGTTATTTTTAATTTATTTAGGGAATCGTTGTTTAGTTTATATTTTTAGCTTTTGGTTTTTGTTTTGAAATTTCTTTCATCTTTGTTTGTCTTCTTTTTGGTTAATTTATTGTTTGTTTTGCCTTTCTTTATTCTTATCCCTCTTTTTTATTTTCTTGTTGTATATTTATTCTTCACAATTGCATTTTATTTATTTAGTCTTTTTATTTCTTTATATAACAAATAAATAAAATGCAATTGTGAAGAATAAATATATAACAAGAAAATAAAAAAGGGGATAAGAATAAAGAAAGGAAAAACCAACAATAAATTAACCAAAAGAAGAAACAAATATGAAAGAAATTTCCAAAACCAAAAGCTAAAAATATAAACTAAATAATAATTCCCTAAATAAATTAGAAATAACAAAGGAACACTTGTATATATATATATATATATCCACAACATAATTTGTAAAAGAAAACTAAAGGAAAAACTAACCATTAACTAAATAAAAAGAAAGATAAAACAAAAACAACCAAAAGCTAAAAATCACGATTCACTATATATATATATATATATATCCACAGCATAATTTGAAAATGAAAACTAAATGAAAAAGCTAACCATTTACTAAATAAAAAGAAATCAAGAAATAAGACAAAAATAAAAGCTAACCAATTACAAATTAAAAAGAAATCAAGAATTAAGACAAATAAATTAAAATTAAATTACAAATAGAATAATTAAAACTAGAACAATAAAATGAAAAAAAATTGAAAAAAATAAGTCCAAAAGCACTTGAAACTTCAATAGCTCTAAGATCAAAAATAAATTAAACTAAGAAACAAGAAAAAGGTTAATGAGTAGATGGATTCATTAGCTTAGAAGGACATAAAAAGCAAAAAATCGAATAAAAAAAGCAAGCCTATTTCTAAAGTGAAAATTTTTATCCCACTTGTTTTTATCATAAATTAATAATTAAAAAATTATATAATTATAATATAATATAAATATTTATACCATTTATTCACTATACTATTAATTTACTATTTATACTTATAAATACATATAAATATAATTTAATTATGCTACAGTCACATAAGAGTTTAAGAACCTGTGTACATAAAAAAGAATCCAAACGTAACTGATGGAAGTAGATGCGAGTAGTGGGCAGTCGAAGAGTCACCGATGGAAGAGGAAGAGAGAAGAGTAACCGATGGAAGACTAACAGATTTTCGAGTCCCAAAACTTTGTTGAGGCCTGGTTGAATATAGCGAATCATATTGAAGACATTTTATTGCTAAGCTCATTATCATTGAAGCGCACAGCTGATGATAGAAACTTGCATCTTCTTCCATGAAACAAAGCACAAGCAAAAATAGCATCGTAAAGATCGTCTCCTGCTCTGCAAATGAGCACATCAGGCACTGAAAGGATCCCGTTTCTGGTCTTAAAGCTTCCAAAGTAGCTGCTAATTCCATAATGGTGAACAAGATTTGATTCCGTCTATAGAAAGAGATTTTGTGAAAAGGAGGGAGCCCGAACAGAGCAACTGCGATTTACAGTGCCCACTTAGCTCATCGGTCTATTAGTTTCTTGAAAGAAGGAATGGAAGATGCAGTGCTACCCAAACATGGATGTCGTAGAGTAGCCTCAATCATTGCAGCCCACGGAGGAGGATGGAAAGCATCCCTTTTTATAATTGGTGCCTCTCATATATTTTTTACTGGCAAATCTTTCTTTGTATTCAAAACAATTGTAAACCCATTTAGAAATCTTAATCTCTTGTTTGAATCATCTATTGATAGGGGTTGACATAGCAGAGAGAATGAGCTACTATAGTCGTTAGCCGTTCATCGTCTTTCATTTTTTGGGGGGTTGCTTCATCATTTTTTGCTGCTTTCTCCACCAAATTTGGTTCCGCTCCTTTAAACTCTTAGGTCCTTTCACTTCTCCAAAGTGTTTGTGCATATTTATTTTCAGTGGCTGTCTGACATTGTTGATTTTTGGGTGTTTTTGTTTTGTGTGCACAGGGTTTTTTGTATAAAAAATGCATGCGTGTTCATAGCATGTTCGCTGCTTTTTTATGGGCTTCAAGAGATGCAAGAAAATCTAATTCTGTTGGGGAAAATGTGCAGGCATAGGCGAATCCGGATGAAACGTATATGCCAGAGGAATATTTCGTGAGACTTTGGAGCTGCTAATGGTGACTTTGGATCCATTTCAGTGATGTGCCATTCCTTCTCTTGTTTTATTTTGGGTCTAAATTACAATATTTTATTGTGTATGTTCATATGCATAAAGTTTGGGTAGATAATCTAAAAATCATGATCCTTACAGGACTTTTAGACTATATTTGAAGGTTTCCTTTTTATTTTGATAATTTCATTATTCTTTCATACTATTTTGGTAGATTAGTTATATTGGGAATTTCCATCTATTACTGAGAGATCCTCTATGAAAATTGATTCTATTTATTATAGTGATTAGATAGCTTTCACCCAATTGCCCAATAATCCTTTACGTAAATCCTTCTAACAAATAAGCAAAAGCATCTAGATTGAGTGGTATTGTGAAGTCTTTTTGAAATACCACATCAATATATGGCAATTCATCTTTTAAATTAGGAATTGTTTGCTTGGTGATATATTGATTTTTGTGAGAAGATTCAAGCCAACACACAATCATTGTGCACAAAAGTTTGAGAAATAGAATGTTAGAGCCATGATGAAGATTTTTCACTTTTGATATCTGTAGTCATGTGACCAAGGCTAGAATTGCAATCGGATCCTGTTACCACATTATAAAAAAATGTCAATTATCAAATCTAAATGATAAAGGACATATTAAAAATTAATTTTGATTTTATTATTAATTTTGATTTTATTTTGTTGTTAATTTGTATTGTATATTGTTTGATTGAGGAAGGATAGTGAAAAAATGGTATCAAATCATTGAAAGACAAGATAATTATATAAAATAAAATTAATTTATGTATGAGTTTTATTGTTATATGATTTTTAATTTTTGTATATTTTTGTTATAAAAGAAGATTTATTGTTATATATTATTCTACTATGTCAATAGATATAAGATAATCTATTTAAACATGAAACAATTGAATGATCAAACAAAATCAAAGAGATTTGATCAAATAAAAATATCAAAATCAGACATTTGAACTAACCAAAAAAATCAAAATCAAAGATATTTGATGAAACAAAAATTCAAAATTAATGAGATTTGATGAAACAATAAAAACAAAAACCAAAAAACCAAATCAAAGTAATTTGTTGAAACAAAAAAATCAAATAAGAAATATTTGATCACAAAAATAAATCCATTATTTACCATATATGAATAAATCCTGCTATACCATGCTCTTGGTGCTTGTTTGAGACCATAAAGAGCCTTGTTCAATTTATAGACCTTGTCTTCATGTCCATGCACTTCATAACCTAGTGGTTGTTTCACATATATCTCTTCTTCTAAAAAACCATTCAAGAAAGCTGATTTGACATCCATTTGATAAATTTTCCATTTATTTTGTGCATCTAATGCTAAAATCATTCTAATAGTATCAAGTCTAGCATTTGGAGAAAATGTTTCATTATAATCAATTCATTGTTGTTGTGCATAACCTTTTACTACCAATCTTTCCTTATGTTTTCCAATTTTACCTTCTGCATTAAATTTAGTTTTATAAGTCCATTTAACTCCTATGTAATCTTTACCTTTAGGTAAATCAACCAGCTCCCATATTTTATTTCTCTCAATATACTCCATTTCATCATTCATAGCTTTGATCCAATGGTCCTCCTTAACCACTTCTTTAAACATATAGGATCATAAGTGAATAAAGAAAAATTTGAATGTAAATCTAATTTACGTTCTCTTTCTTTACCTTTCTCATAAATCTCTATCAAGCTTCTTGTTTTTGTTCTTTTACATTGATCTCTTAGTTGGGCCAAAGTAGGATCACTATGTGTATTGGGAGAAGAGCTTTCAACTTTTTCAACATTCCTTGGAGTTCTTGTAGGATTACTTGGTTCTAATGCTTGTGTATGTGGCTGATTTCCTTGATCTTCAAAATCTTCATCATTCAAAGGTATTTATGCTCCAATTGTGACTGTTTTATCAACACTTCCATCCCATGCTTCCTCTTCTCTAAACTCTACATCTCTACTAACAATCACTTTCTTTGTAATGGGGTTAAATTACTTATACGCTATTAATTCCTCACTATATCCAATAAAAATACATTTCTCACCTCTATCATCAAGTTTCCTTCTTATTTCTAATGGAACAAGAGAATATCTAATACAACCAAAAATTTTAAACTGATGTACACTATGTTTCTTACTACTCCAAGCTTCTTATGGAATTTGATCCTTGACACTTTTTGTTGGAATTCTATTTAAAATGTACATTGTAGTTGCTACCGCTTCAGCCCAATATTCATTTGGTATATGTTTGACTTTCAACATGCTTTTAGCCATCTCGATGATTGTTCTATTCTTTCTTTCTATTACACCATTTTGTTGTGGTTTGTACCTTGCATTAAGTTTCCTTTTGATTCCATAATATCTACAAAAATCTAAAAAATCATTAGAAACATATTCACCTCCTCTATCTAATCTCAATACCTTGATATAATGGGCACTTTTCTTTACCACCATAGCTTTTAAAATTCTTTGAATTTCCCAAATGCTTTAGCCTTCTACTTGAGAAAATATATCCACGTCTTCCTACTGAAATCATCAATGAAGGCTAGAAAATAGATACTACCTCCAAGTGATGGAGTTTGCATTGGTCCACAAAAATCACTATGAACTAGCTCCAATAATGGGCCCTTGCTCTATATGAGATTCCACTTGGAAAACTCTCTCCATGTTTTGCTAAAATACAACTCTCACATGAACTAGTTGGCTACTCTATGGGTGGCAAACCTTTCACCATATTCTTCTATTGTAACAAAGTCAAACCTCCAAAATATAAATGTCCATACCTTAAATGTCATAACCATGATTGGTCTGGATGCACAGTCTTGAAATTTTCTTCCTCATCTCATTGGATGAACTGAATATGGAGACGAAACATCTAATTCCTTGTCATCTCCACTCTTCCTATCAACTTTTCACTTGGAAATGTATCTAATATAGTGCAAATATTATCCTTAAAAGATACCATGTAACCTTTTTGTATTAATTATCCAACACTCATAAGATTATGCTTTAAACTAGGCATAAAATAAACATCAGAAATGAATCTGCTTTCACCATTCTTTGTCAAAATATTTATTACCCAAATAGAATCATTCCCCAATTTCACTTCAGATTTAATAGAATCATCAAGACTAACAAACAATTCCTTATTCCTCATTATATGATTACTACACCCGCTATCTAGAAACCAAATATTGTTAGCACTTTCTTGAGCAACATGGCAAGTGATAAACTTCAAGAATTAGATTCATCTATGTAATTAGCATTATGTTTACCCACATCCCCTTGTTTCTTTCTACACTCATATACATAATGCCCATATTTTTTGTAGTAAAAACATTGAATATTAGATTTATCAAACCTTTGTGAATGCTGCCAAAAATGATTGTTTCCACGTCCTCTATATTGTTATTGTATTGATTTGCTTTTTTGTTCCTTTCTCATTGATTATTCATGTCACCTTGGTCTAAATTACTCCTTCCACCTCTCCCATAACCTCTCCCTCTAAAACTCGACCTTCCTTATCCTCTACCAGATGATTTCTGAGACTTGAAAGCATTCTCAAAAGAAGTATTGTAGTTTTTATTCATTCTAGACTCATGTGTTAACAAAGATCCCATCAATTCATCTACTGATAACTGTGTCAGATCTTTAGATTCTTCAATTGCTACAGCTATTGCATCAAATTTGCTCGAAAAACTCCTGAGAAAATTTTTTACAATATTTTGATCTAACATAGCTTCTCCATTAGATCTAATTTGATTCACAACATTAATAAATTTATTCATAAAATGATCTACAGACTTTAAATCAGTCATTCGTAATTTCAAAATTTCTCCTAAGAGATTGTAGTTTAGCTACTTTCACCTTAGTGGTACCTTGATAGGTTGTATGCAAGATCTCCCAAGCTTTCTTAGACCTAGTTGCTTCTGCAACCCTTTGAAAGATAGACTTATCAACTGATTGTTGGATTAAGAATGGATCTTTTGCATCCTTGTCCATTTTTGTTTCAAGTTCTTCTCTTTCATTTCTGGTCAATGCTTGATATGTTGTTTGATCTCGTTATTCTACAAAACCATTTTCTACCAAATTCCAAATACTTTGTGAACAAAAAAATGTTTTCATCTTAATAGCCCAATACTCATAATTCTTACTAGTAAAGACCGGAGGCTACATAGAATTGCTACTTGATACCATGATTCAATTTGATTTGCTAGAGAAAATTGATTCTTTTCAAAAAATACTGAAAAAGCTTCTCATGCAGTGATTTATCTCGCTTCTCTTTATTTGTCCACCGGCTTCATTCCCTTAAGGCTCTGATACCAATTTGAAAGACGTGCATAAAATGCACAAACAAAAAATTACTCAAAAACACAGAATTAATTCACACCAGAATGCTACAGCATTCGTAAGTCAATTTCATTGAATCTCCAAAAGTTACAAGGTGTCTCAATATAAAGAGAAACTTTCGAAAACATGGAAACTTCTGGAAAGCAATTACGCCTGTGGTTATAAAATTGATGCAGCACAGAACATGCAAACTGCAAACAGAACATGCAAAAATAAATGGTAGCAGAATTTAGCCAAAGTAAAGGACAAACAAAAAGGTGGAGAAATTATTAGATTCCCCCAACATGTATTTGGTGTGATTTCATTCCATAGTTTTTATTGGAAATTGACTTCGTTGAAGATGAATAATGGTTAGTTTTAGTGTTACATGAAAATCTCGATTTTCAGCACGGGGAAATAAAATGGACCTCATCTGTAGAAGATGATGAGGCACCAAAGAGTATGGTTTGTGGATAATGAAGTCCACAACAAAGGAAAACAAGGGGCCAAGCCAAGAAAATGGAATAACATTTCGAATGTAAAAAATAATCACAACCAGAGAAATTGTGTAGTTAGAATATAAGAGAAAAGTGTTAAAACTTCAGCAAAGAGAGAGTAGAGGGGTAGCTCAAAAGGTGAATGCTTTTAGTATGAAAGACAGAGGAAAGGAAGTTGAAAGGAGTTAAATAATTTAAAGATTTAAAGAAAAAGGTTGTGGCCTAAGAAGGGAGGAATGCTAGGTGACAGGGAGGAGTCGTGGGCAGTGAATAAGGAAGAGAGATTCCACCAAGGAAAAAAAAGAAAAACTGCAAGAGGATGTGTTGCGCCTGTGGAAGACTGAAAGAAAACAAATAAGTAAATTGAAGCTGCCAGGGAAAGAAATAAAATTTACAGATTGAGGAAGGGAGGCTACGCATCCTCTAAAGGGGGAGATATAAAGTATAAAGAATAAGAAACAGAGGTGGAGATAGGAAGGGATAAGGAGAAGAGGGTGCACATAGCTAGAGGGGAAATTTAATGAGAAGTAAAATGTTTTCCTAAATAAGCAGGTAGGCCATGCTAGGAGATGGAAGGAACGCGTGGGAGATTGGTATGAAGATTAGAGTTCCAGAGAGGGGAAAGTTTGAGCCATGATATTTGGGAGCTAATTCAAGTAAACACCAAGCGTCATCTGTAAACCATATAAATGTAGTGAGAATTTGATGAATTGAAGGGTCGATGAAATGAATGAGAAGGAGAACATTCTGCAGAGGAAATCCACGAGGCGCACAACAAGAATAAAATTATAGAGAATAAACGATACAATAAGGAATTGGTTCTTTCTATATTCTAAAATGGCATATCTTTCTATATTTTCAATATTTTGTAAGACTCGGATATACTCTTATCCCTCTTTCCTTTCTCCTTAAACAATATTTAAATAGACAAAGCTTATATATTCAAAAAAATCATCTCCTCTAAGACTAAATCATCCACTATATCATCAAGCGTAAGTTTTCAAATGTTGAATGGATTATAATAGTCGTCACCAAGTTATCTAATGAATCTAGATAAATAACGAAAAAGGCCATGCATTTGATCTTCATATTCCATTTCACACTAACTATAACTAGATTACAATAATGTTGAATCATTTGAGTTACTTATCAAAAATATCATCCCCACCCTTCCTCAAATTGTACAACTTATTTTATAGAAAAATATTCCTAGCAAATTGTTTTCTTAGTATAGATTCACCAACTATTTATAGAGGATTTATATAGTGTGTTATTAATGAAAATTTAACAACACTAAATCAACTAAGAAACTTCGAGTAGGGATTTGTGCCCTCTTATCCAACACAACATAGTATATTGGTGACATAGATGTATTTTTTATTTTCAAATGTTGCAAAGCACAGTTCTTGATCTACAATTAGAGCATCCACCTTGAGCTTCCATAACTCAATTTAAATTCCATTAATTATATTCATCTTTAATCTAGATGTCATATCATCTTCCATAGAATAATTATATTTTGTGTACATAACTCTTAATTAAATCAAGATTACGTCTTAAAAAAATTCACCTTAGAACACCTAGGAGTCAAGTTAACCAGGATTTAATACCAATTGAAAGGAAAGCAAGATGGTGGAAATGATTCCTACTATAATCTATGAGGAAATATAATGTAGAGATACATAGACTCCTGAAAATTTCTAATAAAAAAATGTCACATGCAAAGATATGTTATTACATGCAACTCAAAAAGGCATAGTTGGCATAATATTACCCTAGGAAAAATAGTTCAAGAATAAACATAGCCTCCAAATGAAAACCAATTGTATTCATATACAAATTAATGCAATGTTAGAGTTGTTTTGAAAGAATAGTGGTACTTTTGAAACATTATAATAGTACCTCCAACACAAGCACTCAATAATAGTGATGTAAAAAACTAAAATGTTTGAAAGGTTTTTAAAACCACATGCTAGAAATTGCTAGTTAATTTAGTTGAACATATCCTTGCATAAAATATTACATCCAAATTAAACTTATTTAATTGATAATAATTAGAAACTACCAGTACCAAAATTGGGCACTGAAATATCATTATCCTACCATTTGTCTAACTACTCTATGATTCTCTCCATGTCCACAAATAACTCCATCTCATCTTGTTCTTTCCTTATGTGACACCCCTCTAAATTGTTATATTTTATTTGATAGCTCTGATGCTTTGTTAGATTTTATTTTATGTTATTGTTATTCTATCGCTGACAGTAGAGCGATGATAGACTATATGGATGTGATGATACATTATATGCATGGTGATTATGTTTAATATGCTTTATGTTTGCATAGATGCTTAGTTGTGATGATATTGCTATATATGCTCATTGTAGTTTAATTGATATATTATCTTGTCAGTTGATGTGACATTGTATTTGTAAAGAGGACGGTATTGCATCACTCACTTGCAAGTGCCTTGTGATTTCCACGATTCTTTCTTCACTGTCTATATGAATTATTATCTGTATACATGTACGACATTTTCTTTGGTTGTAGGTTTGCAGGTATAGGACAACGACTTCACCTGGTTTCATAGGTTTGAGTGTGTCCACTACTCAACAGTAATGTTGATTGGGAGATAGTAACTGGTTAACCTTTTCAAACCTTTACCCTAGCACAATGTGTTGTCAGTCCGTGTTTTGGTCATGTTCTTTATCCATGTTGGTCTTGGTATTTTATTTATCATGCACGTTTAAATTATATGTTGTGACTAAGTATTTAAGTATTTAGTTTTAGCATATACCATACATATCATACATAAATTATATAACAATAATATGAAGTGCGGTAAGAATAGGGGAGTGACTTTCAATAGGGGTTGAGAAATATGAATTATTTTTGAGTAGTGGTTGAAATGAATAATTGGATTATTTAATTAGAAATATATATTTATATATATTTTTAAATATGCATGTTATTTAACAAGGATATTTATTTGGATGGATTTTATGATTTTAGTGCATGCAAGTACAAGTAGTTGAATTTCAATGATTAATTATTTTAATTGTGAAATTGAGTTAGATATTATGTGTGGTTGTGAAACTATAGTTAAACTCTTAATATAATTTCGTTGCTGATTATTAATGGTAATTGTGTTTTGAATAATGTATTTTAGTGTGAGATATTGTTCTATTGGATTTAGGAAATCCAAATAGTAGTGCTTTTAATCACATGATATTGTTTATTTTAATTTCTAGGATTTATGTGATTGGATACTATGGGGAATATTTTTTGTAGAGAAAATATAAGTCTTCCATATTGTAATTGTGAAAGGGTTGTCATTTTTGTTATTCGCCTTGATATTTCCTTGAGTAGTGCATGTATTTGGATTCATTATTGGATATCCATAGGGGTGTGTTATCTCTTGTGGTACATTATTATCAGTTTGTGCACTATCTACCCTAGGTTTGTAGAATGAGTTATTGTGTTGTTGATAGGGGAGTGGCTTTCAACGGGGGCCAGGACACAAAGTGGTCCCAAGATAACTCATGTGGAAGTCAGTGTAATAAGTGGAAATTAAATAACCTACATTAGGGGGGATGGGTAGTTAACATATTTAACCTGATAATTAGCCTCACTCATTGGCTCAAGAGCTTGTGTTAGACTTGAGATGAGTCGGGAAGGCCTGGGATGGCAAGATCATTATCTTGTCTTCTCGAAAGATAATCAATTCTACACTGGTGTGCATGTGGGGACAGAGTTCATAAGAGGTTACCAGGATAACCCAAGATGGGGGCGAGGACCTAGGAAGATCTCCTTAGGATAACCAATACAACCTTTGTGATGACACTCCTCCTATGACATCAGTCGATTGTATTGTATAGTGGTTGTACTTGATTTTATGATTCTGGAAGTAATGTAACCCCATGTTTTGTATTTACTAGTACAATGTGGTTTTGTACTTTGCCTATGTCTATAGGTAGTAGGTTAGTCTTGGTTACCTATTACTATCTCCTAGCATGGGGGTTGGTCCTATGGGTACCACATGGCTGGGTGGCATGTACCTTACCTTGTTGGGTTTTTTCTTCATGCTCGTGATGGTGGGATCTTCTTGTTCAAGGAGCTTGGTTGTTTCTATGGATTTGTACTTCTATGTATTCATTGTAACTATGGGACACTATGTATTTGTAATTCTTATTTGTATCAAGGAGGATCCTTGTTTTGTAATTGTAACATTATGTATGATCTATTCATTATGGGATTAAATTTTATATATTGTGTTATATGGTGTTGTATCTATGGAAATATGCTCATTACATTTCTATGTGTTAGACTTATTTTGCAATGGGTTAATGCTTTGATACATATGTTGTTATCATGGATTAATTTTCTTATGCTATGGTTAGATTAGACTTGTAAGTTTTGGAGTTCATATGTAGATGCATTACGTATCCTAGAGGATGTATGTGTTAGAGTAGGTTACTTTACTCATCATTATTACTCTTTTTAAGGAAAAAAATTAGTTGTGCTTCCACAGTGTTGCATCGTCCTCTAGGTTGTGGGATGGGGTTTTACACCTTACTTGTAGCTCTTACACAACTTAAAATTTATAATAGTTGCAATTTTCAACTTTCATCAGACTAAATGAGTATAAATGTTTTCAATTTGAAGAAAAAATGGGCTAAAACTGAAAACCTTTTCCTAAAATTAGTGAAACCTTAACTTGGATGAGTAATTTTGGATTATCATAGTCAAAATTTAAATATGTGATAAGAACAAGAATTCTAGATCTAAGTCTAACATCCAAATTACTAATAATTTTTAAAATGGTTAAGATTAATAGTTAGAAATACTAAGTGCTCACAAAAGTGCTCATGTTTTTGTCCCTAAAATGCAATAGAGAATCTAATGTATTCATCCTCAATTTTTGCAATAAGTATTTCTTAAAACCAATAGGAAAAAATATGGCTAATAGTGAGTAATACAAATTGTATCTTTTTTTTAAAAAAAGTGTGTTTTTTTAAGTGAATGCATTATAAAACTCACATCAATGAACATGCTTGTCATATATATTCAATAAAATTTAATTTAATTATTTAATACATATAGAATAAAATGTAGAACAATCTTTTTTTCCAAGTTTTTTCAAGCATATAAAAAAAATACATATACATGATTTGAGATATATGAAGACATTAATAAAAGTAAATCAAAACAAATATTCTAATTTATTCTCTCTCTCTCTATGTATGTATGTATGTAGCTATATATATATATGGTTAGTAAACTAAGAAGTACGTAGATATTTTGGTTGTGGTTTCATCATAAAATGAAATCTGATGGGGATGAAATTCAAAAATTATACTTAATGTTACATATAAAGACAAATGACGCTTAGGCGGAAGGTTACCCATTTGACTCATCATTGGTTGTCTATTGCTACTAGAGTGACTCTTCTCAAGTCTGTTATTCAGGCCTTTCCCATCTACAGGTGCTTTGTTCAAGTCACTCCTATGTATTTCCTTAAGGAATTTGATGCTCTTTCACATCAATTTCTTTGGAGCGGTAATGTGTTGTCTTCAAACTGGAGCCTTGTTAAGTGGGAATCTGTGTGTAGACCAAAATAGGAGGGTGGTCTTGGTTTAGGCTTTTCTATTTTGAATGGGAAAGATCTTGCTGCCAAGCTTTACTAGCAAAGGTGTACCAATCAACATTAGTTATGGGCTCGTATTCTCAAGCATAAATATCTTCGGGGAGTTGCTTCTTTTGAGGTTCCTCGCTATCCTCTAGAAGGGAGTGGTTCTATGATTTGGCATACTTTGAAAGTGGGGGCGTAGTTGATTAAGCATGCGCTTTTTTGGATTTGTCATTCGGGGTCACAGGCTCTTTTTTGGTTAGATTCTTGGGATGGTCACCCTTCTATTCTTTCTTCTTTTCCTAACCTCACTCTATGATGTTTTTATTGTGGGTGGCTGGGATACTGTGGAGCATTATAAGGTGACACAGCATGGTGGTTTGGTTGTAAGTTTTTGCTAGAAGCATCCTTCTGAGTGCCCACCTGGAGGGTCTAAAGGGGATAAGCATGAGCTTTCCCAACTTTTGGCTTCTCGTGCTTGTAATTATTTGAGGGGACTTGATGTCTTGGCTTGGGATGGTTTGGATTTGTCTAGAAAGTACTCTGTGGCAGCTGGTTATCAGCAATTAGGTAGGTAGTTGTTTGGGGACATTGAGGTCCCTTGGTGGAAGCAAGTTTAGCACAATTTGTCATGGCCCAAGTACAACTTCTTTATGTGGTTAGTGGCTCAAAATCGGTGTATTATTTGGGATAATTTATGTAAGTGTGGGTTCCAAGGCCCCTCCATGTGTGTTTTGTGTCATGGTTGTGAAGAGAGTGTCTCCCATCTCTTCTTCCAATGTTCCTATGCTAGGGAGATTTGGCATTTCTGATGGGGGGTGTGGAATACAGCCTACTGGCATGCTTCCTCTTGGTATTTCTACACCCTTTCTTAAGGCTGCTTGGGCTCTTGGGCCTTCCTTTATTATTTGGAACCTGTGGTTGGAGAGGAATAGGCAGATTTTTTAGGATTTGTTGTTGATGGCCCCTCACCTATGGTGGAAAATTCTACACTCTTTAGGGGAAACTATTGTGGCTAAGTGTGATATGACTATTCTGGTGGACCTCATGATGTTGCTTGTTGTAATTGTCTTCATCTTCTTCCTTCACAACGGCAGCTCATGCACAACAGATGTAGGCATCCTACCCCAAAGGTGAATAGGGAGGGAAGATGTACCCCTCCTCCTCTTGGGGTCCTAAAAATCAACTCGAATGGCCCTTCTCATGGAAATTCAGATCATGCTAGCATTGGGGGTGTGGGTCAAGATAGCTCTGGAGATGTTTAGTTTATCTTCTCAGTGTATAAGGGTCTTCATATGAATAATCTTATGGAGGCTCAGGCCATTTTATTGGTTGTGGAGTGGAGTAGTCAATTAGGATGGTGAAGGATCATATGTGAGTCTGACTCCTAGGTTGTGGTGAACTCATTGAAAAGGAAGTATTTGGATGATGCAAGCTGGCAACTAGCTTTGATTGTTGAACAAATTCTCACTCTCTGTGCTTTTCTAGAGTATATTACTTTCACTCATATTCCTTGAGAATGGAATGGTAATTGCTTGGCTAAATGGGATTATGATCATATTCATGATTGGAATTTAGTGGATCAGGGCCAACTACCCCCGAATTTGTCTCATCAATTGGATCACTTGGTTGAACTTGATAGGGCCATTTAATGCCCTTGCTTTGTAATGTTTCCTTGTTTTAATAAATTTTTACCTTCCTTGATGTTACATATAAAGAAAAATGCATAGCATTTCTACTATATGTACATGATACACTCACACTATAACTCAAGCTTACAAGCCATGCCTAAGCCATAATGTAACCACATTATAATATTATCTTATAATGTGAATTAATTATGTTTAATTTTCCTCCAAAATATTAGCTATTTTTTTTTTTACCTCAAATTGCTACACACATCCAAATCCTAAATATGTGGGTGCAATAAATGAATAAATAATTAAATTAAATACTTCAAACATTAGAATTGTAAGGTTTCTAACACCTATCCAAACAAGTTTTCCCTCCATTTTAAGTCACGCTACTCAAAATTTCCACTATTTTTTTTGTGTGTAGTGGTAGTATTGAGTGCACTCAACCATCACAATATGTGGCCATATTATTTGAGAAAAAATAAGGTTACCCTCAAATATAGAAAATTAATCACTAATATACTTAGAACCGTAATCCTTAAATCATAAAATATAAATCCATAACCATAGATGGAAGAGTCGCAGAAAACTCACAATTTTTTTTAATTTTTAAGTTTTCTTGAGTTGAACTCATGAGTTTTTTTGGCAAGTACTTGCCGAAAAGTCATGAGTCCAACATAAAAGCTTGGTTGCATATAACATAAAGCTAAAAACTCTTTTTTATGTCCATTTCATTTAAAAAATATTTGAGAGTTTGTAGTGCATCCAGTTGTGAGGGAAATTGGAGCTTGTTCGAGGCCATTCACATGAAGAAGAGGAACAAGTTAGCACAAAAACACCTCACATTTGACCTTGTCTTTGTGCAATACAACCTTCGGTTGTGCACAAAGAGAGTAGAAGAAAAATCATTGGATTCTATTGATTTAGATGAGATAGATCCTTATAGTCATTGGACAAGGTGAGATGAGCAACTTCCATTGCTTACCTCAGACAAGATCGTTGACTTCGAGAGATGAAAAATGGAGCATATGGGTGCATTAGGAGAAGTAGGGTTGGAGGAAATTCTTGAGGATGTGGATGAGAGTTTTCCAGAGCCAAATACTCAACCTTCCATTCTAGCTGAGGAGCCAACAATCATACCATTGCCACCACCACCATGCACACGCGGCAGGCCTAGAGGACCCACCCATTCCCTAGCTACTGCTAGACTAGAGAAGAGAAAAGCCTAGCATGTTGTATTTAGTTATTTTTTAGTATTTTCTTCTAGTTCTAGTTTTACTATTTTCATGTATCAGACTTTTAGGCTTTTAGCCATTAGGATTCCAAATGAGAATGCAATTTTGTAATCACTTTGCATTAAAGTCAATCAAAATTAATAGAAAGCACTTTTGTACTCATTTATGGACTCATTGGATTCATCTTGTCATTGAATTTTACAAAAAAAATGTGTTTCTAATGAAATTTAAGCAATTTTTTAAGTTCCCAAATTTTTTGCCAATTTTTTGCCGAGTTTTAAAAACTCCCCAATTTTTGGCTTGGCAAGTTTTTTTTTGGGTGAGTCTTCCAAATATTCCCATAACCATAAAATACACATCATTAACCTTAGATACTCTATATAGTAAACCTTAAATCATAGACTCTAAATTCTATAAACCCTTAACCCAAAACTATAAATTATAAACCATTAACCAAAAACCATTAAAAATCTAATCCCTTATCCATTTAGAGCATTATACCTAAACCCATAATCCTGAATCATACACTATAAACATTGTATACCATAAACCATGCATACCCTAAATTATAATTGCTAGACCATATTCTTTATACTCTATATACCTAAAACTACAAAGCTTAACACTCTTAACCCTAACTAATTCAAATTGTAAATCATAAACTCTAAATTGTAAAACATGAGTTATAGAAAAGAAATGTAAATAATGTTAAATCTTAAATCTGAGATCTTAAATATTAAACCCTAGACATTTTTTTTATAAATTTATGCATTTAAATTATTATTCTTCAGAAAAATTCTTATCATTCCTATAAGTTATAACATCTAACTTTTTGACGTGCATATGTCTATGATAGCTAAACTTTCTAATAAATCATTTCTTCCTGTATATGCCTAAAGGTATTCAAAAGAGTTATGGTATAGAATAAAACTCCAATCAATATACTTTATGGTACATGGAGTCAAAGGGTATGATAAAAGTAGAGTGATACGAGAGAGTCAAGTAACATTAAAAGAAATGCTATAGAAAGGTCTCGTGTCTATCTAATTTGTCTATTTATTTGTATGAAGAAGTATAAAGCATGTGAGCTATTTTGGCTATCCATCATAGTTATTATTTGTATGAAGTATAAAATGTGAGCTATTTTGGCTATCTATCACAATTATTATTTTTATACCAAAATTATGGACAAACAATTGACAATGAAAGAAGGAATGGAAAGGAAAAGGATATCTTTTGATCTTTCCAAACTATATAATCTTTAAAAAATATTTATAGGACATCACTTCTTATCATATGAGAAAACAATTCTTTCTTAAATGTTTTATTTGACACAATATAAAAGAGTGAAGATAACACAAGCAATCAATAATAAATAATCAAATTTAAAAAATTAAAATTAAAATTACACTAATATAAATAATTAAATTTTAAGAGAATCTACTCTAAATTAAATATTAGAATATATTTAATTAACTCTCTAAAATATACTATGATTTAACATATTTGACCTTTATATCTTTATTTTTATATTTCTTTTATTTCTCTTTGTTATATTTTTAAATTAAATATTTTTATTGATATTCTCCTCTTATGCATCCCTTCTTTTATGCCTTGACTACTCCCATTACTCTATACCCATAGAACTATAAGGAATTAAAATAAAATCTTAAAGTCTAAAATAATTGTAAATCTCAAAAAATAATAAATATCAGATATAAAATGATAAAATATTAAAAATAAATTAAATTATTATTTTTTTAAATTATGAATAAAACTTAAAAAATAATGAGACTCCCTTCTACTTGAACCCAACTAATATAGTGAAATGTAACAACTTTTTTGCTTGCATATTATATGTTCAATATTTAATAGTTGAAATTTGTTATTTTAGAGTCTATCAAGTTAGAAAAAGAAAATCATTTAAAATTTTTATACAGAGAACAATTAAAATATTAAGTTTCTAAATATATATAAATTTTAAATTATAATTTTTAATAGTTTAATTATCTTTCTATTAAATTTGTTATAAAAAATACCATTATACATCAAGAACATGCAAAAAAATAATAATAAATGAATTTACATGTTTGTAAGTTTTTTATTAGAAAAATATTACGGTCATATAAAAGGACAAACATTAATTTTATTATTATAGATTATTTTAAAGAATATCAAAACATTAAGTTTGTATGAGAAATTAAATAATTTAAATTTATATTAATATTAATAATAGTAACGATTATTTAATCTGAAAGTCTCTTAAAATAAAAATTGTGACCGTTGATCTTATTTTCCGTATCGCTTCACTAAAATGCCTAAAATTATCCCAATTTTCTAAATAAAGACTCCTCTACATGCCTGTAAGTAGGTTCAGTACTTAATTCTATTTTTAGATGTCTAAAATAATAAACATTATTTTAAGAACGGTTTCTGGAGTAAGAGAATTTGGGTGTAACTATATATGTAAGAGAGTTTGAGAAATCTTGTACTGAAAGCTTTCTCTGGAGTTTGTCTGCAGGATTATATTTCTACAGTCCATAGTGATTTTCAGCTTCTGATTTGATAAAGATTTACTGTTTTTATAGTTTATATGAAAGATCTGGTATAAAAATTGCTTTAAAAGTTATATATGTATATATATGGGTGGCTAAGCAAGCCAATTAAATAAAATAGTTTTCCTAGGTGTTAAACATAGTGAGGTGTTAAACATAGTGAGTTTGTTAGAGTTTTGTTTTTGGTGTAAACAGAGTTCGACTTCCTGTTTTTATAGTTTATATGAAAGATCTGGTATAAAAATTGCTTTAAAAGTTATATATATATATATGTATATATATGGGTGGCTAAGCAAGCCAATTCAATAAAATAGTTTTCCTAGCCTGTTAAACATAGTGAGTTTGATTAGAGTTTTGTTTTTGGTGTAAACAGAGTTGGTTGCTGCACTGAGATAAAAAATATGGATATGAGGGTTTGTACAGAGCAAATAGGACTATTGGGTCTGATTTCCTTAGGTCTGACAAAAGAAGTTCCTTGCCCATTTGCACAGCCTCATGTGGATGAGCAGGTATTAATTTCAAACATCTGTAGGTATTATAAGCCACCTTGTCCAGCAGCAGATGCTAGTGATGATGATCATGTTATTGTTTTCAACTATATTAACAATAGGCGTAGAGGCAAAACTCTTCAACCTAGGTATTACTGCCATACCTGTAAGAAGTCGTTCACTTTTATTGGGCGTACAGTGGGAGAACAAAATCAGATTCCACAGAAGGAAGGAAACACCTCCTCCTCTAGAAGGGGAAAAAGATGACATTGAGAATGATCCTTTGTTTACAGAATCTGAACAAACTATTGAGGACAAATTAAACCAGATGATCTTTCTATTAGCCATTGCCTTTATCATTTAGATATTCCAAAAGATGATATTATTGCAAGCCAGACATATACTTCTTTCTTTGAAGAGATGCTAAATGGATTAATGGAGTAAGGCTGTTATTTCTCTTGCAGGTTGCATGCATTTAGAATTCTTCATATTTTGAAGAAAAAATATCTTTATGTGGAGTTTGTATTCTCAATTGCTGAATATAATAACTCTAAGGAGGAGGCTGAAATTGGTTTTATTTTAAATATTCTTTAAACAAATATGCATGCATTTAGAATTCTTCATATTTTGAAGGAAAAAGATCTTTATGTGGAGTTTGTATTCTCAATTGCTGAATATAATAACTCGGAGGAGGCTGAAATTGGTTTTTATTTTAATATTCTTTAAACAAATATGTTCAATTGGTGAATATGTTTACTCTAAGGAGGAGGCTGAAATTGGTTTTATTTTAAACATTTTTTGAACAAATATGTTTTTTCTCATCAGATTGGGTCTGTTTTGGTTTATCTTATGACCCACTTGTCTAGTTAAAAAAAAAATGATTTTCTTTATAAGATCACAATAATTCATTCTTCCTCATAAATGATAATCCTGCAAAATTAGTTGTAAGTGCTAAATTGCATTTTGTTATTAAAGTGGGTAATCTATAGTATTATGAGCATTCTATGTATATGGATGGAACAAACTTTACTGAATTTCTTTAAAGTGTATTTTATTAGCCAGCATACTCAATTGTTTGCATCCCCCACTAACCAAGGATTCAGAGCTGAGACCTGAGGAATTCATTAATCCAGAAAAATATAAACAAATGGATGAATTCACACATGAAGCACCAGAGAAAACTTGGTTTCAATTTTTTGGATGATTTTCTCATGAAAAGATGGTAGGGTTTCAAAATATCGATTGGGTTCTCCTACGCAATGTGCTCAAAGGAAAACAAGAAGACATCCAGATGGAGAAACCGCTTGAGCGGTAGATTAAAGCTTAATTCCAATGATGTAGCAAAGGGTAATCCTAGAAGGTCTAGTGCTAGTTGTTCTATAAGAAATGAGATGGGGGATCTAGTTTGGGCAAGGTCTGTGAAGCAGTTGAGTTTGTTGCCCTATGGCATGGCCTTAATATATGCATTGAAAAGGATATCGCTTACCTTCACATTGAAGGTCACTCAATTGTTGGTTTCAACCCAAGATAGGAAAGATCAGAGAAAAGTTGTCAAAGATTAAAGGACTACACCCTCTTCCATGTCTGTAGGGAATCAAATAAATTAGCAGATAGAATTAATCGAGGAAGACGAGAAAGGGCTCACTTCCCCAATTTGAAAAGCACGGGGATGGCATTCTTGCAAATTTCTCAAAGATCTCATTTGGACTCTTCTAAGTATGGTACACAATAATCTTGAAACAAATACAGTTGGGGATGACACATCTATGAGGCGGAGCCATGGATTTCGTCCTTGAATGGTGATTTCGTCAGAGTGTTTTACGCGTATCTTCTTGGGGATTTGATTGGATCCTCGATAATGCAAAGGAAGATTTGATTGAGCTTTGACAAGAATATGTTTCTGATTCATATGTCCCTCAACTACATTCGTTTAGTGGGATTTCTATAAGTAGAATTGTGGGATTTCTATACGTAGAATTAAGGAACAAGTTAGAGTAAAGTGGTTCGGAGATCTTTGAACTTATTCTAGTAAAGCAATATGGCCATGAGAGGTATTACAGAGTAGGTGTATGAGTGTAAGGAGAATGATCTCGTGCATGCCATAAGGTAGATCGTGGGTTGGGAACGGTGGAACAACGGTCGTCTAGATTACCCAAGGGCAAAATATACAGAGGAAAGGTATTGGTTGGAAGAGGCAAGTGGAAGTATTATATTTACCAGGAAAAAGAATTATTGTCATCATATAATAAAACCAATTTCAGCCTCCTCCTTTGATAATTATGTTCAGCAATTGAACATATTTGTTCAAAAGAATATTTAAAATAAAACCAATTTTAACCTCCTTCTTAGAGTAATTATGTTCAGCAATTGAGAATATAAACTCCACATAAAGATCTTTATGCTTCAACATAGGAAGAATTCTAAATACATGAGAGAAATTTGCATTTCTTTGATAACTGAGTCTTATAAGCCTTACTCCATTAATCCATTTAGCATTTCTTCAAAGAAAGAAGTATCAGTCATGCAAGAACATCATATGGCTAATAGAAAGATCATTCTCAATGTCATCTTTTTCCCCTTGTAGAGGAGGTCGTGTCTCCTTCCTTCTCTCATTGGAATCTGATTTTGTTCTCCCACAGGTATGCCCCACAAAAGTGAAGGGCTTCTTACAGGTATGTCAGTAATACCTAGGTTGGAGAATTTTGGATGTAAGCTTATTGTTAAGTATCTGAAATAAATAACATCCGCTACTGGACAAGGTAGCTTATAATTCTGACAGATGTTTGAAATTATTTGCTACATATCCACATCAAGCTTTGCAAATGGGCATGGAAGTTTTTTTTTTTATAGGCTCCATATCCACATCAAGCTTTGCAAATGGGCATGGAAGTTTTTTTTATAGATCTAAGGAAATCAGCATGATCCTATTTGAATATATATATTTTTTACTAAGCAATCTATATAGCAAATCTATCATATAATCTTTAAAAACAGTAAATCTTTATCAAATCAGAAGTTGAAAATCACCCAACTGTCCTATTTGTATATATGTATATTTTACTAATCAATCTATATAGCAAATCTTGATATAAACTATAAAAACAGTAAATCTTTATCAAATCAGAACCTGGAAATCACTATACAACTACAACCAACTGTCCTATTTGTATATATGTATATTTTACTAATCAATCTATATAGCAAATCTTGATATAAACTATAAAAACAGTAAATCTTTATCAAATCAGAACCTGGAAATCACTATACAACTACAACCAACTGTCCTATTTGTATATATGTATATTTTACTAATCAATCTATATAGCAAATCTTGATATAAACTATAAAAACAGTAAATCTTTATCAAATCAGAACCTGGAAATCACTATACAACTACAACCAACTGTCCTATTTGTATATATGTATATTTTACTAATCAATCTATATAGCAAATCTTGATATAAACTATAAAAACAGTAAATCTTTATCAAATCAGAACCTGGAAATCACTATACAACTACAACCAACTGTCCTATTTGTATATATGTATATTTTACTAATCAATCTATATAGCAAATCTTTCATATAAACTATAAAAAACAGTAAATCTTTATCAAATCAGAATCTGGAAATCACTATTCAACTACAAGCAAGAAAAAACAGTAAATCTTTATCAAATCAGAAGCTGAAAATCACTATACAACTAGAAGCAACAACACTTTCCATCATGGACTGTAGAAATATTATGTTCTTTATCTTTCATATAACCGAACAAAAGAAAATTTGCGTAACTTACTTCAGAAATTAGATTGAGACTAAACTGGGTGTGATTCTTCTCCCGAGATAAGTCATATATAATCCTGCAGAAAAACACACAGAAATTCAATACAAGATTTCTCAAATTCTCTTACATATATGGTTGCACCCAAATTCTCTTACTCCAGAGACCGTTCTTGAAATAATGTTTATTATTTTAGACATCTAAAAATATAATTAAGTACTTAACCTACTTACATGCATGCACAGAATTCTTTATTTATAAATTTGAGAAAATTTTAGCTATTTTAGTGAAGCGATAGGGAAAATAGATCAATGGTCACAAATTTATAATTTAAGAGACTTTCGATTAAATAACCGTTACTATTATTAATACATATTAATTAAAATTTAAATTATTTAATTGTTCATAAAATCTTAATGTCTTGATATTCTTTAAACTAGCAGTCGCGTAGTCATGCAACATGGTGAATGAAACACATCAGTTAGAATGTATGAATCAAGTAATCACGAATAAATTTTACTATTAATTTTATTTAATACTGTTAGAAATATAGGAAATCAATTTTTAAATTTGTTTAAAAGTCTTAACTAAAAAATTAAATTAAATATAAAATTAAAAATAATTGTTTCTTCTTAGCAACAGATGTACATGTGTATTGTTGCTTTTTGTGTAGGTTATTCAATCAATTAAATATTTAATTTTGAAGTAAATGAAAGGTTTTTGTAAGGGTCATCACCCATGCGTGCAATTATTAAAATTGGGAAAAAAAAGGTACACATTTTTTCAATCAAAGAAAGACGTTCAATACTGAATACTTTTTTTAATTAGTATTTCTCCATAGTTTTGGAAATTAAAGTTTTAGTATGCATGTGTGTTTTTGCAAGACAAATCTTAAAGGTTAGAGAGTAGTGAATTACAATGCAATTTAGAATAAAAAATCGACTTTATAATGAATGATTTCATTGTGCAATTGAATAGTCAAAATAGGTAAATAACAAATGGGCGTTGTTTCAGGGCGAGATGATAAAAGTCTCTAGTCTGTTGCTACCACTTGGTACTACATAAGGAACATGTTGTTACAAACCATGTTTCTTATACATGTATCTATGTGAGAAGAGATCTATGGCATGAAAAGCCAAAACAGAAAAACCATGCTCATTTTCTACCCTACCATATTGGCATCATGGAGCCTCGGGGACCCTAGCCAAACCCTTGAGCAAAAGCAATATGAAAAGTCCACTAGAAATTTTGTGGAGTTCCATTTTTTGGAATTGGCATGTATGCTTTAGCCTAGCACCTGCAAATAGAAGAGAGAGGTATGTCAATGGACGGGGAAACAAGATGAGGAAGGAAGCATAAAAAATAGGTAAATATATAGCCAAAATCAATAAACACAATTAAAAAGTAGAAATGACGAATAATATTTACAAGTGGGTCACCGAATGGTGATGCTTGGCAACCACAAGAAGCATTGGATAGAGTTGTTGGAGCGTTGAACAATTTCAAATAGGAAATTTAGAGTATAGTAAGTTTGTTGGATGTCTATTATGTCTATGCAACGTTATAAAAGAAATCATTTAGATTTAGCAAATATATATATCATTATAAATTTTATCTTGCAAGTTTTTATATTTGCATTACACGAGTAGGATGTATATGCAGATATGCGAATGTGAATCATGTTAACATATAATAACCGAGAACCAAAATAGGAAACCAATTTCTTTGTGGAAAAAGAATCATAGACTTGACTTGGAAAAAGAGAGTCTAGTTCATACATTGCATTTCTACATAGCACCTTTTATACAGTTTGTCTACAAATATTCAATATCTACTAAGAAAGAACATACCTTCAACCTTTTATCAGTATGTTTGATGATATCCTTTTTTTCCTGACCTACTTGAAGATCGATGGAACGAACTACTTTGGTCTATTTATGCAAGGTAGCTGGTTTAATAGCAAACTATTTAGAAATTGTTTTATGCTAGATTGAAAACTATTGCTCTCTGAAATGTCTAAGTTGTTTAATGTACTTATGTATATATATAATGGCTATTTGGACAGTGCAACTTAATCAAAATATACTTTCCCACAATACTACATTCAATATTGCATTTACTTCATCTGACCGCATTTACTTCAATGACCACAAAATTCATTAAGCCTTGGGTGAGCAAACACGTAGCATATATAATTACTCTACTTGTTAGTAGGGTACAAAGAAGCAGCTCAATGAATGTACTAATGTATATATGCAAACATAATAATAAACTATGTAGCCATTAACAATCTACAACATCCTATTTGTAAGGATTTGCACTTAATCAATTAGAAGGATGCCAAGGGACTAAATGTACATAATATGTATAACTCGAAAGATGCATAAAGTATAGAATGTTACATTGCGAGAAAGTATACACCATAATATGCAAGGAAATATTTTTAATTCAGTTGCATTATCAGAATAGCTATTATGATATTATGAATGGTTCTCAAAAATATGCAAGAAAATAGGTTTATTTATTTGCATTGTCACAATAGGCATTTTGGCATTATGAATATCTTACACATACTACACGATTAAATGCTCTACTCTTAACAAATAAAAATTTCAAACAAACACCGTATCAGCTAAAGATATAAAGTTGAACAAATTGAATAACTATTACAATAACACTTAAAAGCCACCAACCATATTTTGCAGAGTTTGTGCTATAATATAATTGTTCCCATAGCATTAAGAAAATACTATTTGAAATGGGTATTTCAAAAATACAATTTAATCAATATACTTCCTCACACATTTTGTAGCACATGAGTGTTAAAACCCTCCAAATTTCTATCAAAAGGAACAATAACAAGAGACCAAAAGGCATGAACAATAAATTAATCATTTATGAAAAGTACCTAGTATACATATATACATATATATACATGTAGATATACATGTATACATATGCATACATACATAAATACAAACATATACATAATATATACATGTATACATATACATACACACACACACATGTATACACATGTGTATATATATGAAATTAGTTTGGTGGTTGTTACATAGTAAATCTCTTTTTAATAATGATTTTATACTTTCGCTATTTGTCTATAATATATATATATATATATATATATATATATATATATATATATATATATATATATATATATATATATATATATATATACATTCAATTTGTGTGAGAAAGCACTTACAATTTAGGTTCCTTCTATCGAGGACACCAACTCCACCATGACCTAGTCATGTAATTACCAAGGCCATCATTGGCACAAAAAGATCTGATAAAGTAATTGTCATTGGTTCTCTTGTGTTAATATGGTTGATGATATTCTTTTTCCCTCATCTATTTGAGTTTACATAAGTGTCATGATATTTTTTTCCACTCATTTGTTTGAAGTTTCCTATAATAGATTATTATATTGTTGTTGTAACAAGGTTTGTTATTAAGTTTTAAAAATATGCAATGTTTTCCATGGTTTTTTACGATCGTCGGAACATGTTATATGTCTTGTATCAATATGTTTCATGATGTTCTTTTTGACTTGGTTCTTTCAAAAATACAACTAGAGAAGATGAGGAACAATAAAAAGAGAAAAAAGACATGAGCAATCAAATAGTGTGATATGAAACCAACAACGGAATGGCTCTTTCAACAATACAACTTAATCAATATACTTTTTGGCATGATTTCGTAGCACATCAATGTTAAAACATTGTGGCCTACTATGAAAAGAAATGATAATTAGAGAATGGAAGACATGAACAATTAATTAATCAATTATCCAAAAGTGGAATGAAGCTTTTGTTGAGAATTATGTCTCAACCTTGCAAGCTTTTTTTAGAAAATTCTAGAATTTGTTTGTGGTAGTTCTCCACATGTTTATAAGTTGGAAAAAGGTGTATGAGTTGTTAAAAATGTGCCTTGTCCCAATTAGAATATAGGAGGGTTGTTTTTAGAGTATAAACAACTCATTGTATGAATTTAATGGGGGTCTAAACTAGAGTACAAAATTATGGACGAAAATGCTATTTTAACTTGGTTGTGGTAACATGTGGCATGGTTGTTTAGCCCATGGTTTTGTAAAACCACAAATGGTTTCTAGGTTGTAAATCACTATAAAAGGAGGGCTTGGGGAGATGTTTGTATCATTGAGTTCAGTTTTCAAGACTAAGTGCTAGAAGGAGTCTCTCCAAGTCTGAGTTTGAGTTGTGGTGATGCGCTCCTGTAAGAAATTGCATTGCAAGTGTATTGTAATCTTTTTGATTTGATAATACATTGTGCAAGTTTTGGAGGGTGAGGTTTTTCTCCTAGAAGGGTTTTCCCACGGTAATTACTGTGTTATGTGTTTATTGTGATATTTCATTTATGCATGTTTATTTGTCCATTGAAATCTCTATAATAGTTAGTTGAATTTGCATAATCATCCTCTCAAGATTAGCGTAGGAAGTGATTCCGCACACCTTTGCTTCCTTACAAG
>VDFB02179234.1:41969126-42047990 GCA_007258455.2 Sequoia sempervirens | reverse complement strand
AACTTGTGTGTGAATCCTTCCCTCATAAAAATAATAAATCACTAATTAAAATCAATGAATCTTTTTCCGCTTTCTTTTCCAAAAAGCCTCTTTCCTTATTGGTCCTTTTCCATCTTTTAAAAGCTCACACTTATCTAAAATTTTAATTGAATAATTTATTTAATTTAGACATTATCTTCACATAATTTCCTAATTTAATATTAATAAAAAAATATAATATTTAATTATTCTTATCAATATTAATTTTAATTATAATTATTTGCATTTTTAATTAATTAAAGCACTTTTAATTTATAATATATTTAATTTTAACATTTTTCTAACTCTCAATTAAATCAAATAACAATGCAACATTAAGTAATTATTTTATGAAATACGATTAATTAATTAAACACTAACCAAGAATTAAATAAATACTCAACAGTCAAACTACATAAAGACAAAGAAAAAACTTCAGTCATAACACAACGACTACAACAGTAATTTACCTGGACTTGGGACTGTGGACACTTCCAAACCTACTCCCTTTTCAACATTTTTACCCATTGGGTTAATTTATTGTTTCACTGCCCTCAATGGGTTGTGTGGAATCGAGACTTATTCCTGCAATCCTGCATCCAAATAAACGCCAAGTAGCACATGTATATATATAATCAAACATCCTATCATGAGAAGGAATTGCAGTGTAGCAGGGCACTCGTGAACGAGTGATGCTACACTGTCCTCTCACCTAATCTATTCTAACAATTATAATATCAATAATGAGCTAACATTTCTAACCAAATTGACATAGGATAACATGATATTAAACTACTGCATAATAACTAATTATTAAACAATTGCATCATATAATAATACTGAATTAAATAACATCACCATAACATCATCACATTGACATATAAACATTAATGACAATTCATTTAAATAAACAAATAATCCAAACAACACACAGAGTATCATCAATCATCCTAATAATGTCATATCAAATGATTAGGTCCACTAAAGGAATAACAACATCATCAAACTACAACCAACCAAATCAACCCTAATAGTATCATCATAGTATCAGCGTATCAAGTTAAAGCATAGAAATTAATAAGTCTAAATAGTATGAGGGGTATTACATAATAGGTAAAGGGAACATTTGTAAAATGGACTTTCATGATATTTGTTGCATTTGCAGGAATTACTCAAGGTCGTAGTGTTGGGGAAGGAACTATCCAAGTAAGTTGTATTGCACGAGAGCCACAACAAGTATCACAAAGTGTGAGATAGGTAATGTACTTCAATACCTTAAAAATGATATGTTAAGTCATATGGGTAAATAGATAGACACTTTATATACAAGGAGGAAATCGGAGGAGGTTGAGAAAGCCTTAGCTATCTTTTGTTCTATTTGTTGAAAGAGGAATAGTAGTGAAGAGTGTCCATATAATAGAAAAAAGATATATTATTTAGAGGAATAAAGTAGGGGCACTAATTTAAAACCTCTTCTTGTAGGTATGATCGAGTTATAATATATAGATGAACCCATTTATTTCTTCACCCAAAGAAGACCTTGGCAACTAAGAGAAATGCCCCTAACTGATTACCAAGCCACACCCCAAAATATTGTTCAATGGAATTCCTTCCCAAACCAACTTGGATGGTATTTAGGTTGGAAAAAACCTCCATACTACCCCTAGTTGTCACAATAGTATCTTCTTGCTCCATAATCATGGCAAGCATGGTGAACACCACCACCACCTTACCCACAATATCATTCATTCCCTTCGTATCCACCACCTCCAACAATAAACCTATATCAGCAATCCCAAAAGCTCTTGCCACCTATCCCATTATGTAATCAACCCTCTAGTTTGACCCAACCAGAAAAATCTACACCAATGCACACCCAACAAAAGCCTAATCCAAACAATAAGGTGGCTCAACCAATCTATAATAATGAATTGATAGGGTTCCCGACTTATCCTGTAAATGCATTGGAGATTGACAATGTATACCTAAGGTGAGGGAAGAACCTTCAAGGGCCAACCTTCATACAATTTGAGGACCATCCAGTTGAACCACAGGAGGAGCAACCAAAGCCTCCATTTCTAGATAGGTTGCAAGAGCAACCAAAATAGTAGGAAACATCCCAACCTAATTTTAATTTTACATGAATGAATTGCAAAATGTTATTAAAATTCCTTTATTATAGGCTATTCAAGATGTTCCAATGTACACTAAAGCAGTCAAGGAACTTTGTGGGAGGAAGCCAGAAAAGAAGTAGGACCACAAGATATTCCAAGTCATTGGAAAACTCATAGACATGATGTTGGGGAGAATATCCATCCCTAAGTATGTAGATCTAGGAAGTCCAATGAGTAAGGTATGTATTGGTGATGTAATCATTCCAAATACACATTGATATAGGAGAAGCTATAAATGTAATGAATAATGTGACTAAGGAGAGGTTGGCCCTTCAAGGACTTAGAGCTAGTCCAACGATCTTGCAAATGGCTAATCGCTCCCTTGTAAAGCCAGAAGGTATGATAGAAAATATCATTATTTATATTAATCTTGGGAGTACCCAATAGATTTCATGATTTTATAGCCAAAGATTAAGCTGGGAGGATACCCCTTAATTTTAGGGAGACCTTGGTTAGCTTCTATTAATTCTTTCATTAATTCAAGGTCTAGAAATGTGGTGATTGCAAATGGGGGGAAAATGAAGTAGTTAACGATGTACCCTCCAAGTCAACCATTGTTGGAAACAAAGGATCCTTTATGGATTGATAACAACTTAGAGGAATCTTTACCTATTTTGACAATAGATCAAAGTAGGGAGTTTGAAGATATTTCAAAAGACACTATTATTAATCATTTATTACAAAATCATTATTTAGTTGATGATGTTCTTGAGACAATTATCTTTCCTACTGGCATAAGTGATAATTGGCCATTTGGAAATTTTTTCGTTAGTTAGGAGTTCATAGTCTATTTAGCATTTTATTACTCTACATCAATTATTGCCACATGCTTGTATATATAGTCCATTTTTTATAACTGGAAACTCTAACCCATATTTTTCTAATTCACAACGGCTTGCTATGGATACCCCTATATAGAACTTCCAAGTTATTGAAATATTACCTAGTAAAACACTTAACATCAATCCCAATTTGAATGCCTCCCAATTAAAAGAACTGGTTGAGATGTGCACACACAAAGAAGATTTTTCTTGGGATTATCAAGACATGGGAGGTATTCATCCTATTACCTATACACACTATATCTATATAGAAGAAGGGAGTAGATCTATGTAACAACCCCAAAGAAGGTTAAACCCAACCTTATGGGAAATAGTTAAGGAAGAAATTTAGAAGTTTCTTAATGTAGGATTTATATACCCTATATCAAATAGCCAATGGGTGTCCTCACTTGTGGTAGTACCTAAAAATAATGGAAAATGGTGAATATGTGTTGATTATAGGGCCCTTAACAAGGCCACTAAGAAAGACCATTTCCCACTTCCTTTGATTAAATTTTTTTTGGAAACCCTCACTGGGAAGAAGTTATTTTCCTTTCTTGATGGATTCAATGGGCATAACAAAATTTGTATTGCCCTGGAAGACCAAGAAAAATCTTCTTTTACCTACCCAGGGGGAATATTTTCTTACAATCTCTTACCCTTCAGATTGTGTAATGCACCTGCTACTTTCCAACAAGTTGTTTTAAGTACTTTTGCTGATTTAATTCATGATTGTGTAGAATTGTATATGGATGACTTTCCTATTTATGGTGACACATATGATGAAGCTAAGGAAAATCTTGAAAAATTTCTTAAACAATGTATTGATACTAATCTTTCTTTAAGTCATGAAAAATTCCATATCCTAATGACTGAAGGAATTGTTTTTGGTCACTATATTTCTCAAAGAGAAATTGAGGTTGATCTGAAAAAGATACAGATCATTCAAGACTTGCTTGTACCTACTTTCCTAAAGGAAGTGTTTAGTTTCCTAGGATATGTTGGTTATTACAAGAGGTTTATTCAAAATTTTAGTAGGATTACCTCACCCCTCCTTATGTTGCTAGGGAAAGATGTATATTTCTCATGGACACCCGAGTGCCAACATGCCTTCGAGGAAATCAAAGCTAAGATGATAACTACACCTATGCTGTGAGGACCCAATTAGGAACTTCCATTCCATATACATACCGATCCATTAGATACTTCTAGGAGCCATCCTTGGACAAAAGGAAGACAATCTCTTTTACTTGATTTACTATATTAGTAATAATTTTACTGGTGATGAGGTAAACTATATTGTCACTAAAAAAGAATTCTTGGCTATAGTTTATGCAATAAATAAGTTTCACTACTATATCACTGGGTACAAAGTTTTTGTACACACGGATCACTCTGCTATTAGATTTTTGATGAAAAAATCAGTTGTTATAGGATGTGTAATCTAGTGGTTGCTTCTCTTGTAGGAATTTGACATTACCATTCTTGATAAACTAGGGCGAGAAAATGTAGTAGCTGATTTTCTCTCTAGACTACAACATGATGGTGAACTAGTTCCTGTGGATGATACTTTTCCAGATGAACACCTTTTTTTTCTATTTTTATAGAGTCCTTGGTTTGCTGACATGGAAAATTACTTGGTTACTTGCAGATTCCCACCTCATTTCTCTCCAAGGAAATGTTGAATGTTGGTTGGACTCAGTGGTGATTATACATTGATCAATGGAATGATCTTCTAACATGGCCTAAATAATATTATGTGTTGGTGTGTGCCCGAAGAATTTTTTTTTGACATAATTCACACATGCCACATAGAACCATGTGGAGGACATTTTTTCTTCCCATAGGACTACCCAGAAGCTCTTAACAATCAGCTACTATTGTCCCACACTCCATAAGGACTACAAGCATTATATTCAACATTGTGATAAATGCCAACATATGGGTTGACCTACCTGCTTTGATCAAATTCCCTTACACCCCTAGTTATCCATAGAACCATTTGAAAAATGGGGGTTAGATTTTGTAGGACACATTAATCCTCCTCAAAATAATGAATATATCTTGGTTGTAAAGATTATGTCACTAAATGGGTAGAGGTAGTAGCCTTAACGCATGCTAGGGATACTAAGGTTTCTAACTTCTTGTATTAAGAATTTTTTACCAGGTACGATGTGCCTCAAGAAATTGTCACATACTAGGGAGCACAATTCACCTCTGACTTGATTGCTACATTGGTATGAGAATATGAAATAAATCATCGGAAATTCTCTCCATACTATTCACAATCCAATTGGAAAGTGGAAATAACCAACCAAGAATTGGAGAATATTCTTACGAAGACCATAGCATTGCAAAAGAAATATTGGGTAGAAATACTTCCCAAAGCAGTATGGGCCTATTGCACAACTTGGAAGACAAATATCAAACTAGAATTGTATGATCTCGTCTATGGCAAGAAGAATTTATTTCCAATTGAATTCAAAGTGAAGACTCTCCACATCGCTCTTCAACTTGGGATGAATCCCAGTGAAGCATAGAAAGAGATAATTTCTCAACTCCATTCTCTAGATGAATTGCATCAAGCAAAGATCACATTGGCATGGCCATTTCATATGATCACAAACATTCCAACCTAGGGATTCGACATTACTTTATGACTCTCTGTTCCAAGACTTCAAAGGGAAGTTGCATACTCACTGGCTTGATCCTTACGAAATTCAAACTGTGTATGAAAATGGTGTTCTTAGACCATGTATTGTGGATTTTGAATGCATGACTCCTCTAGTTAATGGGAATCATTTGAAACTTTACAAATGACCCCTTTCAAAGGAAATTTTTTCTTGTATTGTGATGGAGGAACTAACTCTTTTTCCTCTCATGCCTTCTAAATAATGATATATATGAAGAAAAAAGAAAAACAAAGGGAAAAGAAAGAAGAAAAAAACAAAAAAAATTGCAATAAACCTAGAGGTGAAAACCAGTTCTTTGGCACCTGGAGGCGATGATCGGCTAAAAAATTGAGATCCTGATAGTTTATCATCATAAAAAATAATAGAAATGATAATAATATTAATAATACAAAATAAAACATGTCTTTCTGGACCTTGGTAGAAGGCACCATTCTCTAGTTCACATCCTTTCACATAATAGGATGATGTTTCTTTGGCCTCCTATCATTTCCGCTTGTCTTCCTCTATGCACTTACTCTCCATTCTACACCTTTTTCACTTCTGCCCTCCACCCCTTTTTCATTCATTTCCAATTCCACTTTCCCATTTTTCCTGTGTCCTTTTTTGCCATGTAGACTTTAGTTCTTTGGTTTTCCCCTCATTGTTTAGTGATTTTTGTCCCATGGTATGATTGAAACCTTTTAATTTCATTTTCTTTTCCCATGGGTCCCACTACCATCCTTTCCCTTTACTTTAATTTCTCTCCATTTCACCTGTCACATCAACCTCATACTTTCCTTTCTATGGGTTCCCTTTCCTTTTTTGTCATGTATTTTTCCACCGTCGTCTCACACATGGCGAGCACTTGTGAATGTCACTTCAGCCATCTTGGCCACTACTCCATTTTTGATGCATCTGTATTATCATCCTTTTCCTTTGTTCTTCCCATACCTCCATCTCTGCTCCACTCTATCATTTCATTTCACATTCGGATTGATTTCTTTCAATCAAATTTTGCACACATGTGCTATATTGATTCCATATCTTCTCCACCATTATTGCCAACTTTAAATATCTCTATGGGTTTTCTCTAGTGGTTTCTCATTGATTTTGCTTCCTTGGACTTATGATTCTCTATGTCACCTGTTGCTGATTTTTGACATTGTCAACATCCTCTTGACGGTAAAATTGCCATAGGTTTGTATGCTTTTCTTTTTATATTAATTTTATTTTATCTTTTTCATTTATTATGGAAATCCCAAATATTGTTTTTTGCACTAAGTTGGGGGAGTGTGAGCATGCCAATTCATGATTACCCTCCTATCATAAAAAACTCACCCCGTTATGATAACTACTTTTTTTTTTTTTTCTGTCGAGTCCATATTATGTGAAGTACAACCTTTATCTTTCGCTAGACACACAACATTTCCCTACTATTAATATTTTTATTTCAACTCTTGCTAAATTTCTTCACCATGGGAGATGTTATCCATAAATTCCAGGAGCCAACAGATATGTGGCATGTGAAAGTTGATGCAATAATGTATCAAGTTTTTGAAAACATGGGTTAACATGTTTTTTTAATGACTGTGTGGGTATAATGATGCAATCACATTTGAATTCACCATGGCCTTTAGCAGTGCCGACAAGTCCATGAAAGTAAGAGGGCTTTTCTTTCCAGTTACCCCATAGGTTATAGCTGAGGTAATAGGGTTACCTAAGATAGGAGAAGAGTATTTTACATTAGTAGTAAATAGGGCCATTAATCTTCAAGTGCAATCCCAGTGGTTCTTGAGGAAAGGTGAAATGTTACAATCAACTCCTAATCAGGGCACTTTGTGAACTTCACTTCCTACACATTGGGCTACCATAGCTATAATTGTAACTCAGTATGGCATGGGAGAAGGAAGGTATGTTTACATATTTTCTCACCATTTTAGATTGCTATCTCATTTATGCCACAATGATCTAGTTAACCTTCTACATTATCTTTTCAAATCTATCAACATAATGAGTCTAAATGTACAAAAAGGACACCATGATTCTATAGCACATAATGGTCTTATAAAAGTGATTTTAATGCAATTTTCATGCAAGGTATAGATCAAAAAGTGCCTTTAGTTAGCTGGGTTGTGTTCTCAAAAGAAGACGCTCCCTTTAAGTTTTTGACCCCAATAAATAAACCTATGACCCATGAAACCAAAGGCAGTAGTGAAACCTATGAAGAATATGATGGTGAATTTGATGAAAACCTAGGGTAGTTAGATTAAGATACTGAAACCTATGGAAGTGAAAACCCTAGTGAGTAATTTGAGGGTTCATATCCAGAAAAGTTAATATAGGGTAGTAATGATGCAAATTTTAAATTGGGGGTTCATACTAGGAAGGTCAAAGACATTGTTGGTGTTAGCACTCCACCTATGGTAACCCCTTATAACACTAGATTCAAGAGGAAGTATGAAGAAGCATATGGCCTACAAAAATTGGCCCCTATTGCTTGTACCTTAAATGAAAGCCCTTATGCAGAAATTGTGGCTACTAGTTCTTTGAAAGGAAAATATAGGCAAAGTCATGAACAAAGAAGGAAAAATAGAAATAAAACAAAATAGATCATAACTAATCCTAAACCCTCTAAAGAACAAGAAGATTCGAATAACCAAAATGAAGAAGTATTTGCTAGTCCTCACAACTAGGAAGAAGGCAATGTGAGTAAATAGGAAAACATTTTCACTAAAACACCTCTGTAGGAATTGGGAAACAATTCTCCACAAGTGAACCAAAATTTGATAAGTCAAGATACTAGTGTTTCTCCCCATGATTATGGCTTTGATGAGCTGGATCCAAATCTAGAAATTAAAATCAACACTTCTCTTGGTAATGGCATACCTCTAGGGGTGATATAGAGGATAAATCCAATGAAATTTCCCAGATAAAGGAATTCTCTATAGAATAAATTAGGTCCTTACAAGAAAAAGTTATCTAGTTGGAAGACCAAATGAAACTCCTTCAACCAAAGTTGCAGCAAGTCTATGATAAAAACCAACATCAAGCTCAAGAGATAACAAAATTAAGGTATTAGTTGGAGTTGTTGATTGAGGGATATAACCCAACCATGGAAAAATATATATAACTTTGGAAGAACACCAATAAGTGATTGATAATCTAAAAGCCTTATGGGAAGAAAAGATTGCAGAGGAATGTATGACTATAGAGTATCACTAGAGGGTAAAATTGATGAGCTAAGGGTTGCAATGGAATGAGGGATTTCAACTAATTATATTTCTAAGGTTGAGCATCAATAGGTGATCCAATAGTTGAAGGAGTAGTGGGGTAGGGAGATAATGGCAACAGTGTGGAGATTGACAGATAATTCAACTTGATTTGTAATTTTTTACATGAGGACATGCAAAGTCTTTAGGTGGGGGGAATGATGAGTTACATTCTGTCATCCATTTTATTTAGAACTTACCTAGTTTTGTGTCCATATTAAGCTTACCTTTATTCCCTTTTTCCCTTAATTTTCCATGATATTTGTGAAAAATTAATGTTAATTGATATGAATAGAGGGATGCAAAACATTTGATAATTAGCCACTCATGAGTACTAATTTTGGTGGATATTGTGAATGGGGATGTTTGGAGGTTAAAGGAATGCATAATGGAGCCTTCTTGGAGGATCTCATGGTCTCTTTTTGTTATTTTATTCTATTTTCTAATAATTAATGGTCTGGTACTTAGTGTTAGAGTTATCATACATTAGTTATTAATTAATTAATCTTTAATTAATTATTAGTATAATTTATTCTCATACACTTTAGCTAAACTTAGGAATGCTTTATTAGTTGAGTTAATATTAGATCATTATGTCTCATCTCATGTGATGTTGACACTTGTCATGATTTGATCCCTTTCTCATTTAGGGATTTTATCTTATAATCATTCAACCCTCTTTGTAATTTCACTCTTGGATATTATTCATAGGAAATATCTAAAGCTTTCATATCTTCTTGAAAGCTTCTTTTGTAACTTTTCCTTGTTGATCAATATAGCAATTCTTGTTTGCAGATATCTTGTGTGGAAGGTTTATTTATTTGTTGTTTGATCTTGTGGCTCATGGTTTTTTTCTTCTTTCACAATTCTAACATGGTATTGGTCGTGCCCATAAAATCATATGAAAATCATAGTAAAAAATTTCCTGGGAATTGGACATTCCAACAGGTGACTAATATCTCTTTCTATGGACGTTCATTTATTTGTCAAACTAGGGGACATAGACTTTAAATGGTGCGGCAAAATATCTGCACTAGGAACTGGTTTCAGTCGAATCTTAGCAGAAATACATACTAAAAAGAAATTCTATCTAAACCACAGAATGGTAATGCAAAATTCTTTAACTCAACTATGCTTGATTAAAACAGAAACCATAACAGCTATGACTGAAACACAAACTGTGAATTGGCCTTATGCTGCAGGAACAGTCACAGTGATGGACTCTCTATGCTACAGGAGCGCTATAAGGCTGAGTTTGTATAAAAACTTCAAAGATGAAAGTAAACTGAAGCTCAACAGGAAAGAATAACTAACTAACTAGCTACAGATACTTACTAAGTGGGACCCCTTAGCAAGCATCTATTGATTATGCAAATACTAAACTCAGAACTTCATTGAACTTTATTCATGAAAACAGAATGATACACATTATTTTGTTGATGTGAAAACTAACAACAAACTCTATTTCTGTCCAAACAGATTCTGTCTTTCATTATCATACTGATTCTTACATGATGTCTGCTACATTGTTTCTATCTTACTCTAAATATCATCTATTACTCATTCTATTCATCATCCACCTTCTCGTACAGGAGGAGTATCTTATTTTTAAATCAGAGGAACAACTAACTAGATAACTCTATCAAAGAAAGACGTGGAAGTAAAAAATGTATCCCAGAATCAAGGAACAAACTTCATAAATGAATTTATGTGCTCAACCCGATCTAGAGAGAATCTAGCGCTCCACTCTTTCCAGATTGACTTGTCATTAAAATCTTTCCCATGGTTTCGGTCAAAGAGTCTTCACCGGAGCTCCCTCGAAGTCGTGCAGGAAATGGACTTTATTGCAAGGCTGAGATCGGCTGCGCTTGACTCGATCATTCTTCAACAACCTGCGAAACAAAAGGTAACAGGTGAAAGAAAAGGCGTATGGCACATACACGATATCTTTTCATTAATCACACATTTTATATCTACTTCATCATTCAAAACTATATACGATATACCAGCCATTTTAGGGAGTCAATGAGGAATAAATGCAATCAAGTCAACACAATGAGCTACAGAAATATGAAAGTATTATGCCACATGATATCCCCATAAAAGGTTTCAACAAGGTTTAAACAATCATGAAATAAAAATAGTAAAGGCATTTAAAAGTTTATCAAAACATCCAAATTAAGAGCATATTTTAAGCTCATCACTGCCCCCTACTTAGCCTAATGCTGGTCCTCCAGCATTAACTTTTCTGGTGGTTTCTCTGAAGTCAGTAGTGGCTGCATGACTCTGGATGGATGTCCAAACTTGTAATAGAATCCTCTGAAATCCCGGCACCTTTCATATCTTCGGTCTTCTAATTCATTGTTAAGGTTTGTAGCCTGGTGAGGATACATGGGCCACATTAGCACAGGGGGTCTGAATGTCAGCGGTAGCCATAGTTCAAATCTTGTTTGAAGTCCCAATTGAATATATCTGCTATTTCGTTTGAGTGTAGCTGTGAAGTTTAGGGGACCATGTGGTTCTGACTTTCTTAACCCAACAGTTAATCTCTCCCATCTTTTCTCACTCCTGGTATATGCTAATTTCCAAAATGAATATTGTTGTGCCTGGAATTCATCATATACTTGCTTTCTGATATCAAATATTTTTTCTCTAGCTGAGACATTATTAATACCATATGTTAGAGCAAACCAATCTTTCAGCATTGCATGTGGGTTTGAACTTTGAGAGCGTAATGGGACAGGCTCTGTCTTCTCAGTTTCCTCATATGTTTCCCACTACCGGCCATAATTCACCTCATTTTCTGCCCATGACATAAATGCTCTCAAATGAATATCACCAATGTATAGAAGGGGATTCTATTCTGTTTCAAATGGTATTAAATAGCCATGTAAATAAAATTCACACAGGGAATTTCTTAACCAGTTAGGGGCTGCTTGGTATGCTTCATAAAATTCTTTGGCAGTATGAATTATAGGATCTTGATTTTTGGAAATTCTTATCAATTGAAACCATAAAAACTGTTCTTTAAGGCACAAAGCATAGACTCTGGGTGGTGATCTGCACTCCATAATTTGACCAGTTATTTTTAACATTTCATCCATTTTTTCTTTCAACTCAGCAATTTCTTGCTTCTAACTTTCAATTTCCTTTTTCAATTTCCTCTTTTCTACTTCCCACAGACTTTGTTGCATGTCAGTCTGGGCTATATGTCAGAAAGTTAGGGTTTGCAGTGTAACTATTGCCCAATTATCTTTAACATATTCCAGAAACTCAATTAAAAATGTCCTCTTATACACAACAATGGCTTTACAAATTATAGAGTGAAATACAGTTTCACTAGGCACACTCAATTGTTCAGTCTGTTCTTGTTCTTGCTGCAGGATAAATTCTTCCTGTTGCTGTGGTGGAGAAGTCTGTGCTTCCTCCAAAAATTGCATAGCAGCCGCAGCTAAATCATCAAGATTTGGTAACCCTTGCTCATTATGCTCTACTTCTTTTTCCTCCATTTGTTCCTCTTCACGAATGAACGAGCTCTAAGCAACATTCTCAGATTCATTCTAAGAAACATTAAATTCAGATTCAACAGACCCTTCTGAAATTACAATCACCTTAGGTTGCAATGAAGCATGGGAGGTCTTAGATTGTTTCCTTGTGGAAACCCTTCTTGGCATAGATGCGGCTGCAGGAGGTGTTCTAGTAGCTTTTCTTTTTCTTGTTTGTTTAGAGGGCTCTACCCTACCAGAGGATGACGGTGAACTGGTAATATCAACAACTGTTATTGTAGGAGAAACTGCTACAGGGGAAGGTGCTGCAGGAGAGGAGCATTTCCTTTTCTGAGAACGAGGGTCAGATTCAGGGGACCCTTCTGCCTTTGTTTTTCCTTTCTCCCTCCTAGTGTTAGACCTAGTTTGTACCCTAGCAAAGGATTCAGGTGCGATGGCTGCAGGACCGGGTGCTATAGGAGTAGACAACCCTTGCCCTATTCCACTAGTAGATGCAATTTCTTTCTTCTTTCTTTGAGGTCGTGGGGTAATTACCCTAGGGGGTTGTGGAGGCTGCAAGCTCTTTTGGGCAACAAATTGTTGCCAGGAGAGAGGTGAGACGTCTCTCAAAGAGCGCTCAATCAGTAATTTAATAAGGCCATGATGAGTGACAGAGTTTTCTTTCCCCTGTTGAGTTCCATGGGCACTTTGCTCTAAAAACTTTAACAAGAAATTTAGAACATTCACAACTAATCCATGCCTCATATGGCTTAATAATTTAAAATGATGAGAATGTAGGTAGGAAAAATGGCCTTCACAGGTTAAATACCTCATTATATAAGTGGTATACTCTGAATATGGAAGAGGCAGCGACACACGCTTTCATCCTTGCTTGGAGACTTCCAGAGGTCCATCAGCAAGCATTGAAAACTCAGCCCTTGCAGCTGCAGCATCTGAAGAAAAATTTTCTCCAATGGCTGGAAGCCCGGTTACTTCAACAATTCTGTCTTCGGTTGCAACAACTATTAGACCCCATACGGTGGCTTCCCCTTCAGAAAGTGTTCTCAAAAATTCTCCTGCAGCCTCCTCATCAAAATCATTTAAGCTCAAGAAATAATTCAACCATCCACAGAGGATGAATGCATGAACTGTCTGTGGATTTTGCAATAACAATTCATGAGCTACAGGCTCATGTCGTACCAACTGACCACCCATATTTGCAGTTTTTCTAGCTGAACTCAATTCCTTGCTGAAGATTCAAATTCTTTATTTCCCTTTCTACTCTGGTTTTTCTCTATCGTGCCGTCACATTTCTTTCTTTTTTCCAAAAATGAACATTTTAAACAAGCAGTCTTAATCGTGGTTTGCAAGAAAAAGATGCATTAAAGAAGGACATGTAATCACATTTGGAAAGTACTAGAAAAGTATTAAAGAAAGATTATTTTGCAGTTATGGCAGCGGCAAAAAGACAGGTTTCAAAAGATGGATTACCCCGCCCCCTACTTAAAGGATGACATGTGTCGTCACATGTACTAAAGAACAGGTAGAGATTCAGGGGATAGTGACTGGTACATGCATAGCAGTAAATGAATAGAATGAAATAAATCAAATATGCGATTAGAAAATATATGGCGTACCTTTAGTAATTGCACGTACGTGTGAAGAAAGATGACGGCGCTGCATGAATTAACAAGTGGGAAAAATATCTTAATTAAAGTTGATGCGGTCAGATGAAGTGGATGGGTGACGTGGCCGGATGAAATGTACGAATGAAATGGATGGATGGGATAGATGGATGGAAGATAAAGAAGTGAGATGGAGGCGATAAATGAAAATGGAGAAAAAGGGGTTTCCTTAAAAAGAAAACCTTTATTATGGGCATGCTTTTTAAAAATTACGGGAACGCTGCAGGAGAAAGGCTAGAGCCTTCGACTGCAGGAAGAGTAGTAGGAGGAACCTGAACGAACTGCTTCATGAAGTCTTCCTTTGAGATTGGCTTATGGTACAGTCAGAGCTGGTGGCCATTGATGAGCAATTTGAAACGGACTGGATCAATTGTGACCAGCTGAATAGCTCCATTGTCAAACACATTTTCAACTTCATAGGGGCCAAGCCAGCGTGTTGTGAGCTTACCCTGGTTTTCTTGGTACTTGGAATCATATAACAGAGCCCAATCTCCAACATAATTTTTTTTGGTTTTAATGTGCTGATCATGCCATTTCTTTCTTTGCTATTGGATTGCTTCTATATGCTGCAGGGCGGCTTTTCTCATTTCATCCAAAGTATTTAGCTACAGGAGACAGTCCTTCTATGCTTTGGATAAGTCCATGTTAAGTTTAAGAGTTGTCCTCAAAGTTTTATGTTCAAATTTGATGGGTAACATAGCTGTTTTCCCATAAAGCAGCTCAAAAGGTGTAAACCCAGTTGTTGTCTTCCATGTAGTTCTGTAAGCCCAAACTGCTTCAGGAAGTCTATTGCTCCAGTCTTTTCTATGGATCTGCACTATCTTTGTGAGAATCGCCTCAATTTCTCTGTTTGTTACCTCCGCTTGACCATTGGCTTGAGGATGATAGGGACTAGACTTCCTATGTTTAATCTTATAGTAATTCATTAGTACAGTGATCAGATTTGATGTAAACTGAGGTCCTTGATCAGTTACAAGCTCTCTGGGAACTCCAAATCTTGTGAAAATTTGTTCATACAGAAATTCAGCAACTTTGTTATCTCGGGCATGAGTCATAGCTTTTACCTCGACCCATTTTGTGACATAATCCGTGCAAACTAGAATGTATGAATTTCCATTTGATGGTGGATCAATTGGCCTGAAAAAATCCATCCCCCATTTATCAAAAGGGGTGACTATTACCTGCGGATATAGTGGAATTTCATCTGACTTAGTTGGTCTTCCAATACGCTGACATCTGTCACATTTCCTTGTATAGGCCACAACATCCTTGTGTAATGTTGGCCAGTATTACCCTGTTGTAAGAACTTTCATTGCTGTTCTTTTGACTGCAAAATTCCCCCCACATGGTTCATCATGGAAAGCATGCAAGATATCATAAGTCTCATCTTCTCTTATACATATTCGCATTACTTGATCAGGTCCAGTATAGAACAGACAATTTGCAATCAAAGAAAAGTTAAAACTTCTCTCTATCAACAACTTCTTTTCTTTTGGGGAAAAGTGAGATGATATTCTATTTGCTACTAGATAATTAGCAATGTCTACATACCAGGGTGTATGTGTAGCAAGGGAAAACAAGTGTTCATCTGGAAATCTATCATCAATGATCTCATGTTCATCAGGTGTAGTTGATTGAAGTCTTGATAAAAAGTCAGCTACAACATTAGCTTTTCCTGGTTTGTCAATGATTGTGATATCAAATTCTTGCAACAACAGGAGTCATCATGCCAATCTACCAAAAATGGCAGGTTCGTTCATCAGGTACTTGATTGCTACATGGTCAGTGTGGACAAATATCTGATAACCTATGACATAATGCCTAAATTTATTCAAAGCATACACTACTGCAAGCAATTCCTTTTCTGTAACAGTATAGTTGAGCTCAAGACCTTGAAGGTTTTTGCTGATAAAGTAGATAGCATACTCAATTGAATTGAATTTTTGACTTAAAACTGCTCCTATACCAAAATTAGATGCATCAGCATGTATGTGAAAAGGCAGATTCCATTTTGGACCTTGAAGAACAGGGGCTTTAGTAAGCAAGTCCTTTAGTTGCAGGAAAGATTTTTCACAGGCCTCTGTCCACTCAAATTGGGAATCCTTTGTTAACAAAGCATAAAATGGACTAGCAATTTTACTAAAGTCTTTTATAAACCTCCTATAATACCCTGCATGACCAAGAAAACTTCTAACATCTTTTTGTTTTGCAGGAGTTTGTAAATTCTGAATAACTTCAATTTTAGCAGGGTCAACCTGAATTCCATTTTTTGAAATATGATGATCTAGAACAATACCTTCTTCCATCATTAGAAAGAACTTCTCACTGTTTAGAGAAAAAATTTTCTCTCTACACCTTTTCAATACTTTTTCTAAATTCACCAGTGCTTCTTCAAATGTGACTCCATATGTAGTGAAATCATCCATATAAATCTCCATACATTCATGAGATATATCAACAAATATACTAATTACTGCTCTCTGAAATGTTGCTAGTGCATTGCATAAGCCAAAAGGCAAGACTGAATAAGTAAATGTTCCCCATGGACAGATAAAAGTGGTCTTGTCTTGATCTTCAGGGGCTATTTTTATCTGATTGTACCCACTGTAACCATCCAAAAAGGAAAAATATCTTTTGCCAGACAGTGAATCTAGTATTTGGTCTACAAAAGGTAGTGGAAACTGATCTTTTTTAGTGGCACTGTTCAACTCTCTGTAATCCACACACACTCTCCATTTCCCTCCTTTCTTGGGAACAATGACTAATGGAGAAACCCATTGGCTGTCAGAAATTGGGTAAATAAAACCAGCATCAAACAACTTTTGAAGTTCACTTTTCACTATTTCTCTAAGTGCTGGATTTACTCTTCTTTGAGGTTGTCTAACTGGTGAACAATCTTCTTTGATATATATCCTATGAGTACAAACTCAAGGATCTATTCCTTGCATGTCCCCATATTCCCATGCAAAAGTTTTATGCTGTTGTTGTAGCATTTTTAATAAGTCAGCCTCTTGAGACTTTGACAACTTGCTATTAACATTCAAACAATGATCTGGAGACAATTCTATTTTCTTAGTGAGATTACTCATAGAATCAACAGATAATGTTTGTACCTCTTATGGAAGCAAGTTATGGAAAATTGTCATAATTTTAGGAAATGAACTCTCAAAATCTAGTTGCTGCAGGAAACATTATGGATAACTGCCACTTGGATCAGATGAACTACCCGTATCAGGGTTAAATTGCAGAATTTGAAAAAGAAAAGCATCTTCACTCTGAAGTTGTGAGAATGGATCATTTTGAAGCATCATTAATTGGGCCAAAGAATTGGCTTCTTCAGTTTCCTCCCCCACATCTGGCCAAATAGGTTGGGACAAATCTGGTTGAGGTCTAGCAGGCGGATACACGGCCAATTTCTTTGTGGACTGCCCATCAGAAATGGTCATATCTCCAGAGCGGCATCCTATAAAAGCATCGACAGTTGCTAACCATGGTCTACCAAGGATAACTAGGTACCCTCCAAAAGTTGGCTTAACTGATAATATTGTGAAATTAGCAGGATACTCCCAAGATTCAAGAGTGACAATTACATATTCTACCATCCTATCAGGTTTAACTGTGGAGCTGTCTGCAAGCTGGAGAACTGTGGGTGTAGACCTAATGTTTGAAATATTCAAGGAGTCCATAATATGCTTTGTCATGACATTGATGGCAGCTCCTAAATCAATCAAAACATTTTTTACAACTTGGCCATTGATATTTATCTACACTACAGGACTTCCAGAGTCAATATACTTTAGAATGATTACATTTCTCAACATTATATCAGCCAATTTCCCTAAGACATGAATTGTTTGGGGATCCTTTTTCTTCAATCCAGGATTCTTTAATAGCTTTCCCAAAAATAGGAACATCTTTAATAGCTTGGAATAAAGGGATTTGAATTTGCACATTCTTGAGCTGATCTAGAATGTCAAAAGTGGATTTTTCCATGGGTTTAGATTCAGTACTTTGCAACCTTTGAGGAAAAGGTGGGTTGTCTTGATTTTGCAGAGCAGGTTCCTTAGGAACTGTATCAGTTACGGGCATATGCTCAGCAGGAGCAATAGGTGCAGTAGATTCTTCAAGGGGAGAATCTGATATTTCTATAATCAGAGGTGGTTTGGGAGTAGGTAAAGTAGTTCCAGACCTCAGATGGATGTCATTAACATTTAAGGCATAAGCTTGATATTGGTTGGCTTCAGCAAGATACAAAGTTTGCTATGGCTGCTGCTGTTGCTTATTATTGGGATTAGGCAATGGCTGGGCAGGCAAAGGTGTTTGCTTCGGAGGTCCAGGATTTGTGGTAGTTGCTGCAGGAGGTGGCATGAGGGCCTGTTGTTGTGGCTGTGGAAGCTGCAGGAATCCAGGAGACTGGTTTTTCCATTGTTGATGACCTCTCCATTGAGGATTTTGCTGCCAATTTCCTGAAGGTGGGGTCCATTGCCCTTGTGGCTGCTGCCAACCTCCTTGAGGAGATTTCCACTGTGGGGTTTGATAATTAGGCCAACTTGGTTGAGGTGGATTCCAGGGTGGTGGTGGTCCATATGCATGTTGCCATTGGTTATTATACCCAGAATAAGGATTACCAAAAGTTAAAGGATCTTGAGGCATACCTTGTCTTTGGGCCCATGGTCTCCTTTGTGCAACAAAGAACACTTGATCATCATCACCTTCCACTGGTTTGAAGTCAGTAGGAAATTGCCTGGCTTCCAAATAAGCCACCATCTTGCATCTGCAATCACGCTTCTTTTGTCTGCAGTATGGACAGAACTCAGCCAAAACTTCTTCAGCTTTTGCATGTTTCTTCCGAGCCTGCATAGTGTCCAATTGTGTAGCCATATTATTAATGATGTCCTACTTGAAATTAGATAGAAAATTTGTGATCTCCATCCGGGAAACTCCACCAGAAGAAGACTTTCCCATTGTAGCATGATGACCTCAACCTTTCTTAACTATTGCTCGAGAGTAGTTAAGACATTTTCTTTATATCATCCCAAGGAAGTTGGGTTATATCACCTCCTCCCATCAGGTCCAGGGCGTCAATACAGGCATCACTGATTCCCCTTAGAAAGAGTAGTTTTTGAGAGTCTTCGTTGAGAGTATGGTTTGAGTTCCTCTTTAGTGAAAACAAAAATCTGGAAATATAATCTTCCAGACTTTCATCCTTCTTCTGCTGAATTCAGAATATGTCATCACCTTTACTGGCACTCTTACAATATTCCTTATACTTTTCAAGGAATTTTGTCTGCATGGCAACCCAACTATCTACAACACCTCTTCCCAGACTCATGAACCACTTGAGAGCTCCTTCCATCAAGGTGGAAGGAAATAACTTAAGTTTTTGAGCATCTGTGTTGTAGTCATTACTATGACAGAGGACATCAAATTCAAACTGAAAGGTTTCTGGGTCCTCGGTGACCAGGCCATAAAACTTTGGAAGCAAAGAAGAGGGAATGTTTTTAAGATTGTCAGTATCTCTCTGGGGAATAATGGGAAACTCAAATGCAGGAGGTGGATTATATGTGGATTATTTGCCATGTCTGGTTGCTTGAATAACAGAGTGAATGGATTTTCCTTAGGTTTGTTATCATCTGGGTCAAATGGTATTTCAATAAATCAATTTTCAGGGAGGAACCTTCCCAGTGCGTATCTTCTTCTTCTATGCATGCAATACGATGAGTAACGGCTTGAAATATTTTGAAAATTTTTGACTAACAGACTAAACTAAGGCTGAAAATGACTTCTAACAGACTCCTAGCTAGATGCCATCCCCGACAACGGCACCAAAAATGGTCGCGCTCATAAAAGGATATGAAAATCACAGTAAAACCTTTCCTGGGAATTGGACATTCCAACAGGTGACTAATATCTCTTTCTGTGGACGTTCATTTATTTGTCAAACCAGGGGACGTAGACTTTAAATGGCGCGGAAAAATATATGCACTAGGAATTGGTTTCAGTCGAATCTTAGCAGAAATACATACTAAAAAGAAATTCTATCTAAACCACAGAATGGTAATACGAAATTCTTTAACTCAACTATGCTTGATTAAAACAAAAACCATAACAGCTACGACTGAAACACAAACTGTGAACTGGCCTTATGCTGCAGGAAAAGTCACAGTGATGGAATCTCTATGCTGCAGGAGCGCTATAAGGCTGAGTTTGTATAAAAACTTCAAAGATGAAAGTAAACTAAAGCTCAACAGGAAAGAATAACTAACTAACTAGCTACAGATACTTACTAAGTGGGACCCCTTAGCAAGCATCTACTGATTACGCAGATACTAAACTCAGAACTTCATTAAACTTTATTCATGAAAACAGAATGATATACATTGCTTTGTTGATGTGAAAACTAACAACAAACTATGTTTCTGGCCAAACAGATTCTGTCTTTCATTATCATATTGATTCTTACATGATGTCTGCTACATTGTTTCTTAATCTAAATATCATCTATTACTCATTCTATTCATCATCCACCTTCTCGCGCAGGAGGAGTATCTTATTTTTAAATTAGAGGAAGAACTAACTAACTAACTCTATCAAAGAAAGACGTGGAAGTAAACAATGTATCCCAGAATCAAGGAACAAACTTCATAAATGAATTTATGTGCTCAACCCGATCCAGAGAGAATCTAGTGCTCCACTCTTTCTAGATTGACTTGTCATTAAAATCTTTCCCATGGTTTCGGTCAAAGAGTCTTCACCGGAGCTCCCTCGAAGTCGTGCAGGAAATGGACTTTACTGCAAGGCCGAGATTGGCTGCGCTTGAATCGATCATTCTTCAACAACCTATGAAACAAAAGGTAACAGGCGGAAGAAAAGGCGTATGGCACATACACGATATCTTTTCATTAATCACACATTTTAAATCTACTTCATCATTCAAAACTGTATACGATATACCAGCCATTTTAGGGATTCAACAAGGAATAAATGCAATCAAGTCAACACAATGAGCTACAGAAATATGAAAGTATTATGCCACAAGATATCCCCATAAAAGGTTTCAACAAGGTTTAAACAGTCATGAAATAACAATAGTAAAGGCATTTAAAGTTTATCAAAACATCCAAATTATGAGCATATTTTAAGCTCATCAAGTATCAGAGCATGGATTCAGCGAACCCCTTCTTGATATATGAAGTTTTCTTCTTCCACAAGGGTTACAGGCTTTAGATTTGAATCCCTTTTTCTCTTCTTGTAAATTTTGGAGGTGGGCATTTTTTGAAGCACTTTTAAGTAAAAGGACCTCACCGTTGGATCCATAGCTATTGAGAAATTCAAATTTGGCTTTTGTTTCACTTGATTTCGACTCTGGACACCAAATCTACAAGGTTTTGAAGCGATTGCTTTGTCTCCAGATCTGGATGGTTGTTGTATTTTTGGTGTGCTTTGAGCATGAATGAACATCACCATTGCGCTCAGAAGGCCCAAAAGCTTTAAGAATGCCTGTCAAATCGTTGAAATCTAAGTAGTTGGCATCTGAGGCAAAAAGAAAACTCTAGGGAAGCTGTACAACCTCCCTAGCACGAAAAATGAGGTAAATTTTTTTTTAAAATTTATTATAATTTTTTTTTCCTACAAAATTTCTCAAAAAAACATTGATTTTTTTTAAAAAAAAACCCTTTTGAAAGTGTATGCAAGTTTTTTTTTTAAAAAAGGTTTAAATTAAAAAAAAAAAAGAATTAGGTTGATGGTACCCAGGGGTACCGCTGACCTACCACTATGGTAGGTGACATCCCCTCAGGCCCCGCCACCTCTCTTATGGGTACCACAGGGGGTGTACCGCCCACCTACCACTTTGGCAGGGTGGTGGGACCCCCCCTTCAGGCTTTGCGCAGGGAGGTGGGTCACCCCCTAAAATAAATTTCATTTATTTTTAATATTTTGTTTATATGTTTTTTTTTAAATATAGAAAGTTTTTATGCTTTTTAGATTTAAAATAAAAAAATTTATTTTTAATACATTTTTTTATTTAAAAAAATGTAATAGCTTTTTGGCATTTTTTATCTTTAAAAAAATAGTCAATTTTTTGCATTTTTTTGGCAAAATAAAAGCACTGTAGTTGGAGAATTTTTTCTATTATCACTATATTTGGCAGGCCTCTATTTTTGGAGATGTTTTTGAAAAAATTGGTGGAGTTATTTTTTTCCCTTGCTCAGCCCCTCTCTATTGGGCTTTTTCGTTTTGCACCTCAACTTCCAGAGGACATATCTCAACCATACAGTGGCCTTTTTGTGTGATTTTTTTTTGGAAATGGGGTGAAATTTTGTGCTCTTGACATTGGTGGAGGTATTTTCTAGTTTTGAATTCTAGTTTTTTCTAGAATTGTGTTTTTTTAGTGCTATGGTTGTTTAGTTCTTGTTTTGGAGACTTCAACAAGCCATATCTTCTTCATTCAAACACATTTTTCAATGCCATTTTTTTGAAAGTGCATTTTTTTCATGTACTTTGTCATGGTGCTACTAGTTTCCTCCTTTTCTATAAGATAATTGTATTTTCAGCGTGTTGTCCTTTTCTAGACCTTATGGGCTCACATTTGATATACTTATGATTTTGTAAATGCACTAAGATAAAGTGCCTCAACATTGTATGTGTAGTATTGGGATTCTTACACATCACTTTGTGCCTTATTGTACTCAAACTATTATATAAAGTGTCATGGGGGTTGATTTTTCCTTTGTTTTCCTTCATACCTTTCTCATATGTATGTGACTCTTGTTTTCACATCCTTTCTATCTTCTTGTACTTTCATGATTACACCTTTAGATGTTCGTGGATCTTGTTTATGCATTGCTTTCAGGCATTCAGTTTTAGTGCAGTTGTCACGCCTCTCCCTTTTTAGCATTATGGGGGGGTTTCTACTATTGGTGCTATTGTTTCCTAGGTTTTGTTGGAGTGAGCTATGTATACAATATTTGTTCCTATGTACTAGGAGGATGCATTGGTTGGTTACCCATGCATTTTTGTGAGATGGAGCACTTACCATATGGACACTCTCGCATTCCTATTTTTGGAGGTGACCTTCCATTTTGTCTTGATCAGTTCTTTAGACTTTTGATACCTTTTCCATCTATATCTCAGAGTTCTAGGTGTTTTCCTTTTTTTTCCATCTGATTCGAATAGTGTCATTGGGGGCACTCATACATATTATTGTCATCTTGATCTTGATCATTATATGTTTCAGTGGAGGTTCTTCTTTCAACATTTTAGCGGTCCTTCTTTAACAGTGTTTGAGCTTCTTCATGCTTCTATGGTGTTCCCTTTGTTCCTATATTTTGGGAAAACCTTGTCTTGTTTGGAGGCTTCTTCAGTCCTTCACTTGACTTTCATCTCTTTTTGGAGTAGAGTTTTTCCCATGATCTTTTGTCTATTTCTCCACATTATAGATATCCTTTGTTTGTACATGGTTACCTTACTTGGACTTATTTTCTAGGACCCATCTTCCATTATTTTTAGGGTTTTTAGCTACTCCCTAAGTTCATCTTAAGGGGGGGCGTTAGAGTTATCATACATTGGCTAATAATTAATTAATCTTTAATTGATTATTAGTCTAATTTATTCTCACACACTTTAGCTAAACTTAGGAATGCTTTATTAGTTGAGTTAATATTATATCATTATGTCTCATCTCATGTGATGTTGACACTTGTGATGATCTAATCCCTTTCTCATTTAGGGATTTTATCTTATAAGCATTCAACCCTCTTTGTAATTTCACTGTTAGATATTATTCACGGAAAATATCATGACTTTCATATCTTCTTGAAAGCTTCTTTTGTAACTTTTCCTTGTTGATGAATATAGTAATTCTTGTTTGCAAATCTCTTGCATGGAAGGTGTCTTTGTTTGTTGTTTGATCCTGTCGCTTGTGGCTTTGTGCTCGTTTCACAATTCTAACACTTGGGTTGTTTAGGTGGTTTTGGAGTATTTAGAAAATAGTAGGTTGTAGGCCATATTACTATTTTCCTAAAACTAATTGAGAAATTTTGACTAAACACTTGTAATCGTTGAATATGTCTAGTTTGGTATTATGTTTTGTACTAAGACTTATATATATGCTATCATTCGAGCATGAGACAATCCTAATTTTTTACCTAAAGTTAATATTAATATAAAAATAATTTAAGTGATGAATATGCATCTGAGATAAATGCTCTTCTCCATTAGAATAGTTGGAAGAAATGGTGCACTCCTTACCAACATTTGGATTTTCTTTTTGGTTATCATGTGTAAGGTATTATTTATATTTGTTCGGTGATTTTGGATGTGTGTGACATAATTCTAATTAAAAGCCCTGTGTATATGTCATTGAATTAATTTTGATTGTTATTTTTGTATGTAAAAAAAATTTTAATGCTTGGTGTGAGTATAGACTATAGGGACAACATGTATCAATCAATTGGTGAAGTGTATTTTGTTTCCAAAAAAATGAAGTAATCATCCTAACTTTACTATACCCTGCCACCAAGATACATAGATCTTGTTGCCTATCTTATGTGGCTCCTATCACCTATATTATTTCAATTCATCTTTAGCATTATATTCTTTCTTTCACTTTTGCTAATGTTTGTTGTTAATAAATTATATTGAAGAGTGTGTATTAGGAGGTATTGAGTTTAAGTCATTAAAGTCTAATTAAGTATTCTAAAGTATATATCTTGGAATGAATTAGGAAGGTAGTGATTAAGAATAGGATTTTATTCATTCACAAAGTGTTACTTGATTTGAATCTTAGATTTAAAAGGTGTGTTATAATTCAGTTCTTAGATGCATCCATCCCCTTTAGTTCATTAGTTTTAGCCCTTAGGTAGATTGCCACAACATTGTTCACAATCTTATGCCCTCAAACTAAAATTAAAGAGTAAACTGAGGAAATCCAAACGATTGATCCAAACCCAAACCAATATAGAATTATAAGGATATTTTTCCCCATAATATAAACCAAAGTTTAATCCAATCAATAGGCTTCAACCATTAGTAGTAAACAAGGACCTTGTGTCAAGGTTATAGGCCCTAGCCAACTGCCTTATCAATTCCACATTAATGAAGACATTAGACACCTCTAACTGGCCCAATCCCAAGTTCTATATATTTTAGATTGGCCTATCTACATGGGCCTTTCTATAAGCGTGCTTGAAAAATGCATACCCTTTTTCTATAATGATAGGGTCTCTTAGCCCACTATTTTGGTCTATTAGTTTATCTGTGAGGCCACTAAACTCTAGACCAACCTTTGGTCTCTTTTTTGATCTTGGGAGTAGCACAATTATCTCCTCATCTAGAGGTCTTCTATTTCTTGATGAATTTTGAACCATTATGCAAGTTTATAGAGGCTAGGGTTTAAATACCGTTGTTTAGGATTTTAATAAATTCTTTCCAAACAAGGGATCTAAGAAAAATTTGGCAACATATACCCCCTGCAACTCACTATTTTTCACATTTGAACCAACAATTACCTCCTTTACACTTTGAATTATACTTAAATTTCACAAACGAGGTTAAAATTATTTAGATGTTTGAAATACAACTAAAAAGCCTAATTCTACACTAGAAAACCCTTGTTCAAACTAAAAAACTACACAACACTTCACTCAATCACCTTAGCATTTGTGACTTAAATGAATTTTAATGGGAAATTTATCTTAGCCAATATGAATTCAGAAAATAATAAGCCCATCTGTCATTACTTCCTTCGCATGCTTGAACATGCGACTAGTGGGAGACAAACTAGCCAAGTTTTAATGTGGAATGTTAATCGCTAGATCAACAACAAATCACATTAGTTTGAATTTGCATGCGCAAAGTGACAACCTCCTTTTGTTGTTATATGGATAGGTTTCAGTATTGCATGAACTCAGAAAGAGAGAATATGACAAAAATAAGCCCCACGCAATAGAAGAATTCATTACAAAGTGTCATAATTTTAAAACTTGTCGTCATTTCACAACTTCACAAGAATAGAAAGTTGGTCCCACCATGGATCCATGAAGGTTTATTCCTTTGCAATGAAATTTAGTACATCTTAAAATGTGTGCCAATGATTCACCATTTTGCAAGAGAAAAGTGTCAGAATGTTGGAGCCTTACAAAGACAAGAGCCTCTACGAAATGCATGTGCTCAAATAAATAACTTAAAATGACTAGAGAATAGGGGGACCAATTTGAAATGACATAAAAAGGTGCAACTGCATAAAATTAAAACATATATGATAAATGGCATTATCCTTTAGAACACATTGGACTTATGTCATCAATTTCAGTATAACAGGGCTAGAAAACGACAAAACCAATCTCACTGCAAATCATACAAACAAAGTGATATCATTGTGGATATCTTGACTACTTGGGAAACATAAGAATTTAGGAAGGAAAATAAATTAAGCTTAATAAAGCTTCAAGAGGTTACTTCCTAGAAAAAAGGGGACACATGAACACATGGCATTAATACCGCTAAGTCATAACTTAAAGACTAGTCAAAAAGAAAATGACACCAACGATGAGACATAAGAATGTTAGGGTTTTTGAGGTAATAGAGTCATAGAAATCCCTAGGTTGTAGACCTAACAACCCTAATTCAACTAGTTGAAGATCATCAAAATTTTCCCACTCACTGGACAATATGAAACTATGAAATTTTTTCAAGCTCCACAACATTCCTATAAGTTATTGCATCTAATTTTTCATATACATATATCTATGATAACCAAAATTTCCAATACATAATTTCTTCCTATATATGCCAAAAGGTATTCAAAAGAGTGATGACATAGAAGAAAATTCCTATCAATATACCTCATGGTACATGGAGTCAAAGGGGTATAATAAAGTAGAGTGATATGAGATATTCAAGTAACATTAATAGTTTGGATGTTGCTCATTATACTTCATTCAACAAAAAATAAACATTAGCATGGTTAGTCAAATTGAGCAAACAAAAACAAGCATCCCTATGAAATATTCAAACATACTTGATGATGCCAACAAAACAATAAGAACCAAAGAAACTAAATGAAAGAATACGAAAGCATGTTCATACCTATCCCATGGTGGAATTGGTGCTCCTTTGATGTGAAAAGGATGCCCTTTCCCACCTCCTTGATAAACTAGATGATAATGAAAATGCCTGGAAAATGTGATGAAATGCAAATTCTAATTGTTCCTATAGTGAGAGTGCTAAAATTGTGGATGGATTGTGGAGTAGAAATGCCTTGTATTTATAGGTTGAAGTTTTGAAAAATGGATAGATGGGAGGAATGTGGGACTAAAGGAGAGAAAATGATATTGTGACACTTGTCACATGGCTAGTGGAGGAAGGTGGAGCACATTTTGTAGAAATTGCATGGTTAATGCATGCAGTTGAGGATTTGAGAGGTGTAAGAGAGATTAATGCATGTGTAAGAGGCATTATATGAATATGGTTGAGATGTTTTGGAGGGAAATGGTTTGGGAAAGAAAGTCAAATAAGTGGAGTAAATGAAGGAATATTCCTCGGGAATATGCCTTGTGAGGGAAAATATGATATTAATTAATTCAATAAATTTATTTTCATGTGCAACTAGGGTAGTTGACCATGGGTTTTCTTTGACCAAGGTTGAGTCAAAAGCTAGAGAAATGAGGGATTAGTATTAGGAGTTAATTAATTTAGGATTAATTAAATTGGATGAAATTAGTTGATTTATGACATTTAATTTAAATGTTCTAGTTTATTTAAATCAAATGAGAGGATGTTAGAACATTAGGATTTTAATTAAATATATTGATTTATTTAATTAAAATAGACGAAATTAGTTAGAAAAAAGTGAATTAATCAAATAAACTTAGTTAATTAATAGAAAAAGTAATGTTAATTTGAACATCTACATTTTTCCCCTGTTTGAAGCAATGTACTCACTATGTTGGTTTAAAGAATGACATTTTCAAGATCGAAATTCAAAAACAATTCTATTTTTTTGGATGCCCCACTATTGCCCCAGTGGAAAGTACACTGGTACACTACCCCCTCAAGAGATCGGGAAAAAATTCTAATTTTTAGGGTCGATCTCACAACAAATATGCTTTATCGATGTATGAATGGTTATGATGATGATGCAAATGAGATGGATTAAGATGCTTAGAATAACAAATCTATATTATCCTAAACAACTTAAATGATAATGCAATGCATGTGAGATGGATGATGTTTCCTATTATGATGATATGTATTATTATATGGGATAAGTATGTTGACATTTTATGAATATGAGATGAATGCATTGATGTCATGATATGATATTAGTGCGAAATAGGATAGAAGAATGAGAGGGATCAACCCTTGATTCCAAGAAGATATAGAAGTCCAACAAGTTTATGAGTTATTGATGTAATTTATTAGATATGATGATGAATAATGATGATGTATTTCTTATCCAGGGATTGGGGACATAAAGAGCATAACTTTCCTTATTTTTAATCACATGCAGAAACATCAAGGTATAGAAAACTAGGATGGCATTGTACCTAGTGAGATGGAATTTGACTTGATAATCACATAGGATTATTATTGTTCACACCTGATATCCAAAACCTTATTAGGAATTACTTCAGACATTTCAAACATCTCAGACCAAAAAATAGAAAAGTAAAACCTCCCAATGTAATAGTCAACAAGCCATCCAAAACATCCTTCATACAAACTAAACAAAATTAGCATGACCAAGGTTATATTACATGAATATCCAACAAGCATAGCACACAAAAGATAATGATCAATACCCCATTCCTTTCTCCCTAAATATTTTAGATTAGACATCATCAAGAGGTCATTGGAATGAGCACAATAAGATAAATCAAAAGAAAAGATCAAGTAAATGAACAAGCAAATTTTCTTCATACCTCTAGCCAAGACTAAACTATGGTGAGGTCTGATGTTGATTCCCATTGTAGGAAGGATGCATCCTAGGACATGATGTTATCAAATGTTTTGAGACTAACACAATGAAGGGCTATTGATACCAAGAGTTGAGTAACTTGTTTACCTACTAACCTAGACTTGAGACCTTGACATTTGAGTTTTCACTTTCAATTTTCTAAACTTATTTTCAATTGTATCACCAAAGGTTGGGGGTGACAGTCGTTTATTATGAGGGGATGTTTATTGTGGGTGAACATGAAATAGGGTGGATGGTTTTTGGTTTATTGAATGTTTTTTGGTGTTTTGAAATGTTTTGAGACTATTTTTGGTATTTTCAAGATGTTTTTTAAAAAAAAATTTCAAATTTTCTAATGTTTTTCATTTTCTAAGATTTTGACCAAGAACCTAACCTAGGGATCTATACTAGGGGCCTCAGCGGATGATCAAAGATTATCCTTTCCTACATTATACACGTAGAGACCATGTAGTTCAACTAAAATAGACGTGTTTATTGATGAGAAGTGAACAAATGGATTGCTAGTTTATTTGATGGACTCCTAAAGGACTGACCTAATGTGTCTCAGGGGCACATCAATGATGACCTTGCCTAAATTCAAGCTCAAAGACTCATAGTTCAACAAGATGAATCTATTTTTGACATTTTAAGTTTTTGATCCATTTTTGGGTTTTTGACATGTTTTGGATGTTTTATGGGTTTTTCTAATTTTATGAATTTTTTTGGATTTTTGATTTTCTAAATCTTTTTGGATTTTTTGATTTTCTGAATGTTTTAAAATTTTTGACTTTCTAGAAGACATTAAGAATATACATGAATCATATCCAATGTAGGTATAAGAACATTCTACCAGCATGGTGCAATAGAATACTTCAATATAGGCAGGACAAACTAACCTTACGAATGTGTGATGTAGTACTAGGAGGGATCATGATACAAACATAGGATCAAGCTATGATGCAGATGTAGATAGGTGTCAGAAGGATCAATAAAGTTTAGGAATAATTTTTTTTGAGATGGGAGCTATTGATAGGCTCCCACAGGGGCTCACCTTTAGGTGTAGATAGTTGATATGCTCTTGATTTATAACTTGTCGTGATAATGAAGGGGCCCAACCAATTGGGCTCAAACAATTTTTCCCTTATTGTCTAGATTCGGTACATTCTTCTGACTCTCCTTCAATACGAGATCTTTGACTTGAAAGGCATGACTCCTAATCTTTTTATTATAGCTCCTTTTGAGATGGTTCTAATAGAATTACAGGTGGTTCAAAGCATCCATGTGCCACTCATCCATTAGTTCTAGCTCACGTTCAATCATGACACCCGATATTCTTCATCAATAATAAGATTCTGCAACGATATTCTTAAGGATGGGAGCTTGATCTCAATGAGAAGGATGAGTTCTAATTCGTAGACCAAGGAATAAGGGGTTGCACCTATAGCCATGTGGATACTCATTTAGTAGTCCCATAAGGCAAGATTCAACTGTAAGTGCTAGTCACGACCAACTTCATTGACTATTTTCTTTAGGACTTTAAATATTCTTTTATCCATAGCCTCAACTTGGCCATTACCCTAGGGGTAGTATGGGGTGGAGAAGTGATGTTGGATATTGAATTTTTGGCATAGCTCTCACACATCCTAGTTCTTGAAAGGTGTCTCATTATCTGAGATAAGGGCTTGTGGAACACCATAGTGAAAAATGAGGCTAATTCAAGATAGATTTAGATATCTACTTCCTTGTGACATGGGTCATCAGGATGGCCTCTACCCACTTTGTAAAGTACTTTGTGGCGATGATAATGAACTTGCGTATATTGGATGAGGTGGGAATGATTTTTCTAATGAGATCGAGCCCCCATTGTGAAAAGGGCCAAGGTGTTATAATTGGTTGGAGCTCCTGAGCTAGTGTATAGATGAGATCCCCATGCTATTGACATTGCAAACACCTTCAGACATAGTCATGATCTTCCTTCTCTATCGTAGGCTAGTAGTACTCATTCCTTAGTAGTTTCTTGGCCAAGGTCATACCACTCGAATGTGATCCACAATTGCCATTGTGTACCTCAGTTAAAGCAATCAAAGCTTCCTCAGGGTTAAGGAATCACAAAAGGGTTCCCTTGATACTCCTACGGTACAAGGTGTCACCTAAGATAATGAAATAGGATGACTAGGACCAACAATCTCACACATGAATTTAGACTCTAGTACCTCAAAAGCTAGTACAAAAAACTTCTTTACCAAGAATTGAATGTTTATTCCAGACATTGTGTGGGATATCCAATAATAATCTAATTGTTGCCATAACATTAGCTTCTTTGTTGTTTTCCCTTGGTTTTTACTTGAATGTGATGTCAATGAAGAATTCCTTGAGACTCTCCACCATTTTCTTGTATGGGGTCAGCTTGTCATCTTTTATTTGGTATTCATCATTGACCTAGTTGATGATTAGTTGCAAGTCCCCATAGACCATAAGTTCCATAATTTGCAATTGTACTACAATTCTGAGTCCTATGACAATATCCTTATACTCTGCAATGTTGTTTGTGGAAGGAAAAGATAGCTTATATGACTTCAGAATGCAATCTCCTTGTGGTTTGATGAAGAATACTCCTACTCCTGACCAACACTTTGTGTAGGATCTATCAAAATATACTCTCCAATTATTTGTTGCACTTAGATTAAAGATTGACTCATTGGGAAACTCTGATACCAATGGGTTTGTTGAATATATCGGTGCCTCTACTAGTTGGTCTACAATTACTTGTCCTTTGATGGCTTTTTGTTCTACATACTCAATGTCATATTATGTTAGGATCATGACCCATTTAGCCATTCGTCCTGTGAGTGTTTCTTTTGAAATAAGATACTTATGAGGGTTTATTTTGGCAATGAGCTTAATCTTGTGAGCGAACATGTAGTATGCTAGAATTTTTTTGTAGCAAACACTACTGCTAGGAAATCCTTCTCAATGAATGTATAATTCAACTCATGTCCCATCATGGTTCTACTGATATAGTAAATGGCTCTCTCTTTTCCTATTTCATCATTTGGAGCCAAGAGAGTGCCAAAGGCTGCTTCTATTGCTGATATGTAGTGTATTAATGGCTTGCTTTGGATTGGCGACATGAGGACCGATGGTGTTAACAAGTACTCCTTGATTTTGTTGAATGTTTGGTCACATTTCTTGTCCCACTTGTATGCTACCCCCTTGTGGAGTATATGAGAATATGGGATAGCCTTATCTGCTAGTTGTGTTATGAATCAGCGAATGGATTGGAGTCTTCCCTACAAACCCCTTAACTACTTCATTGTTCTTGGTGCTTCCATCTCGAGAATCACTTTAAATTTGTTAGGGTTTATCTCGATTCCCCTCATATATACAATATACCCTAGGAGCTTCCCTGATTGTACACCAAAGACACACTTCTTAGGATTGAGCCTAACCTTGTATTCTTCTAGCCTGTCAAAGATGGAGTTTAGTTCTAGTATCTAATCTTAATGCTTCCTTTATTTGGCTAATATGTCATCCACAATTTTGTGAATCATTTCATGAAATATTAGCATCATAGATGTTTGGTATATAGCTCTTTCATTATTTAACCCAAATAGCATCATGTGCTAGTAGTAAGTCCTCCATGGATAGGTGAAATTTTTCTTTTGTTGATCCTCTTTGGCTATCATAATCAAATTGTACCCTAAAAACCCATCCATCAATAATAGCATTTCATGCTCATCCATCCTATCCACAATCATGTCTATATTTGGGAGAGGAAACTCATCCTTAGTGCATGCTTTATTTAGGTCCTTGAAGTCAATGCAGATACGAATGACCCCGGTGGGTCTAGAAATAGGTACAAGATTTGAAACCCATTCTAGATAATCAATTGGTCATATGAAGCCAACATCAAGGAGCTTCTGCAATTCAAGTTTGACTAGTAATGCAATTTGTGGATGCATCTTTCTTAATTTTTGTCGTACTATTTTCACCTTTAGATAGATGGCTAGATGATGAACCATAACTTTTAGATCAATACCAGGCATGTCAGCATAGTTCCATGCAAATTTTACCTTTCTTTCTCTTAGAAATGAAACTAGAAGTTCTTCCTCGGCCAAAAGTGATTCTACAAACAAGGTGATATGTGGTGTTTCTTCAATCCCTAGATTGACTGGGTTGCATTTCTCAACTAGCACTGCTAATTTTTCCTAATGAATAGTACTAAGGGGAAGATTGAATCCCTCATCCTTTGGCACCTCAGAGAGGTTTTCACCATTGGATATGTCAAGTTTGTTTTTACTATTTTTGAGTCAAAAAGTGCCACAATTTGGTTTTCACTTAAAGACTTGGATATTACTCTTAATTTTCTATTGTGTAAATGAGGGATTCAATCATTTCTCCATATTATGTCTATGTGTCTAGCTCAATATCAAACCCAACTTTATGATCTCTACATGGTAGAGTATCCTGCAATCCCATAAATTTCAAGAGAGCCTCATCTTTTTTAAACGTGTATTAGATCGGTGGTCCTCATTGATCATAATCGATGAGTTGGGGGTAGACAAGTTTTAGTTCATTGGTTTGGTTACTTGGCTCGAAAGATAGGGTATTGATCATGAAGAGGGGGGAATCCTCAAATAAGTTCTCAAATAACATGGGTAGGTCAGTGATGGGGTCCTTGCTACATACATTGGTTATATCAAAGGTATAGTTATCTAAAGGTAAACCTGTGGATACTGATAATTGAGGACTCAAATCTTTGAATTTTTTAGTAGGGGCACCTTTGCCACGTATGGTTATCTTTAGAAGGGTACATCCAAGGCTAATATTCTTCATGCACTTCTCAAGAATAATGGGTTCCAAAAGGTCATTATCATTTTTCCCAAGCTTTTCATTTTTGTTATAGACTCATTCTTGCATTAATTTCATTCCTTTGTTGTCATTGTCCATGGGAAGATCAAGTATGGGACTTTCATCTTGATATAATAAGCTTTATATATCCCTTTTGTCTACCACTTCCTGACTTAAGTTTCCCCATATTTTTAATCTGGAGGGGTCTACTTTGAAGGTTTGAGATGGTGTGTCAATAAGTCGAGGTTTCCCATGAGATCAAGGAGATTGTGGTAACTCTCCTATTACAAAGGAACATTTTTTCATTTTATAGTCCCCACATCCATTATCTTGGATAATGACTTTAATATGAAATATGTCCAGAATGGAGGGTTTCTTTTTCTCAAAATTGGAGGCTAAGTAGATGGGTCTATATATGGAGATGTGGGTCCCTTATCATTCTTCAGGACTTGAGGGATCTTGTAGTACTTGGCTTCCAAATTTTTGCAATAATAATTTTTTTTGGGATCACCATGGACTACGACCTCTTGATCTTGATAAGGAAACTTTACACATTACTAGAAGGTGGATGTAACATCTTTCATCCCAAAAGGATATTGTAAGGTCATTCAAGATCAAGGACTTGGCATGTAGTTTCCATGACTGCTAGCCCTACTTGAATAGAGAGTTGAATGGTGCCTTGAGACACCCGTTCTTGATCATCATATGCACTGATAGTAACACCCTTACCTTTTTCAATGAAATATTCAGAGAATCCTAGATTCTTCATTAGCTTGAGAGAATAAATATTCAACCTTGCACCTCCATCAACCAAGAATCATTTAACTTTATTCTTATGGACTAGGACTTTAAGATGGAGTGCATGGTTATGAGAGAGTTGAGTTGGGAGGTCATCATCAGAAAATGTTAGGATATGTGGGGTGGTGATATGTCCAACCATAGATTGGAATTGGTCTGCATCAAGATCTATGGGGATAGTGGATGCAAACAATGCTTTTTCTAGGATTTCCCTATGTGCAGGTGAGATTTTTAACAATTCCCTAATGGAAATATGGTCAGGAGTCTTTTTTAGTTTATCCAAGACATTATAACCACTGGGGAATGAATTTGGATTGTGGCAGATGCCTTGGGTGGTTGGGATTGTCCAGGAATGGTAATTCTACCACCACGTTTGGTCACTCCACAATCAGCTCTAGATCCTTTGATATTGACAACGGTGGCCCACTCATCTAAAAAATGCAACAACATGGTTGTAAAAATGGTTCATATTATTATAATTTTCCTTACCATTGGTGTTTCCCTTATTGTGATTAGGCATCAAATTCATGTATATTTTGAGATCTTGATTTCCTACAATTTGTTCAAGGGTTATGGTTTTGTCATCGATGAGGTCCTAAATCAGATTTTTAAGTTGCATGCAGCTAGCTGTCGTATGTCCTTTAATTTTGTGAAAATTGTAAAGGTGTTCCATGTTATACCATGGTGGTTTAACTTGAGTCTCTTAATAATTTTCATAAACATGGATCTTGATGAGGTTTGCATTTACCAGCTATTACATGACAAACTTAATCAACTCCCCAAGTGGTGTGTATTTTCATTTAGGGGGATACTTGTTCCTTGGGGGTGGTCCCCCTTGAGTATTTAGGTTATTAACTACTTGATTATTGGGTTGTTGTGATGATGTGTTGGCTTGTGTGTTGTTTTTGTTATTGATTTGCAGTTGTTGATATGATTATGTGTTTTACCTTGGGGAATTGATTATAACTTTGGCATCAACCACACCATCATTAGTAACATTTTTGTTCTTTTCCCATGTGTGATGTTTTTCATTGTAACTAGTTAATGGATAGTTTTTTGATAAGTAGATGTACCCCCTTGTGCAATAAGGGCTCTTTCAATCTTGAGCTCCTTGGGTATCAACTGGTCATATGTGGTGATGCATTGCATTTTTAGATGGAAGGATAGGGTCCCTTCAAGATTGGTGATGATAGTACTATTTTTTGTTCTTCAAGCATATCCCACTTGCTCCTATTGACCTTGGATCACCATCATTGCAAGAAGGATGCAAATTTTTCCCCGTTGGCTTGTTTTAGAGTAGATAGTTCTTCTAGACTCATGTCCATACCTATGTTGAATGAATAGTTCTGTATGAATAAGTCCACAATTTCTTGGAACTATTTAATTCTGGGAGGAAGGCACGAGAACCATTCCATTGCTGGTCTAACCAAACTTTGAGGGAATAGTCACATTAAATAAGATTCATCATGTGCAACTTCCATACAATGGACATGAAATTCCCTGATGTGATCTTTAGGGTTGTTAGTCTCACAATATTTGTAAAATTTAGGTATCTTGAACCCTCGTGGGAATGGAACCATTGCAATACTTCTATTGAATAGATAGGGGCATAAATTCTCTTTTTCTTTTGTTATTTTCCTGATTGTAGGTCTAGCACTTGTTGTGAGAGAAATTTGATTTGTGCAGACACATCATTTTGCAGATCAAGTGGTAGGATGAATCTATTTTGGGGTGGTTTGATTGCTCGAGTGATGAGTGGGTTGTTTTGTGTGTTCGCGGGAGATTGGTGCAAGTTTTTTTGTGCCACCAACACTTGTTGGTATTACTACAATTGTTGTTGTACCAACAATGCTTGTTGTTGGTTTTCCTACTGTTGTGCCAGCAATGCTTGTTGTTATGGTTGGTATTAATGCAAAGCTTGGTGATAAGCTTGTTGAGCTATAAAATGTATTTTTCTTGAGCTATTTGTGCTTGATACTGAGCTTATGCTTAAGCATGAGCTTGTTGGGCAGCTTGTACAACTTGGGAAACCTGTGCAACTTGTGCAACTTGTGCATCCTATGCGACTTATGTAGCCTGTGTGGCTTGTGCAACTTGTGCAAGTTGGGTGGCTTATTGTTGTTGCAATAAATCATGTGATTTCACTTGGGAAGCTCATTGTGTCATTGCTTGTTGAGTGGCTTGTTCCACCGCTTGCATGGCTTGTTGAGCTTGAAATTGCTAGAATGTTTTTTTTAGGCTTGTTGGGTAGCCTGTAGTGTGATGTTGTATTGATTTGTGATTTTTGGATTAGGTGATGGTGGTGGAGGATTCATAATGGTGTGAGATATTGTGATGATATTTTGTTGAGGTGGTTGCTAAGGTCTCTGAGTGATGACAATGGGTTGTGTGGTAGATGGTGCGTTTGATGTGCTAGGTCCTTGGGAGACCATATTTTGGGGTATTATAGATGGTGTAGTGATTCATTGTGTTACTTGGAATGATGCTACCTGGTGTTGCAATATCGATGGCATGCTTGGATGATTTGGTATGTTGACATGATTCATGGCTGGAGGATTGTTTTGACTTGATTGATTTTGGGTCAGTATGCTAGGTAAAGGGGGTTTCCCTAAACCTAGGATTGGCACGAATGTTGATGTTAGAGGGGGATATGGTGGGAATATTGGTGATGTGTTTCCTTAGAAAATTCATGATTGCATATAAATATTTCCCATTTTTCCAAATGAATCTACTTGTCCTTGTGATACCATGAGAAGAGAGACTTGTGTATCAAGAGAATAAGTTGGTGATGTGGCAAAGGTGGATGGATTATTGGTGTCATGGAAAATTTTTGGAACATATGGATACTTTGGGTCTTGAGCAGTAGTATTTGGTAGACCCAAGATGGTGTTTGTACCCAAGTCTTGGTTATTTACAAGGGGATGTGTTTGAAGAACATTAAGCAATGAACTCCCCTTGGTAATCATGGGTTGACTTGCAGCATGAGATGATGTGGGTTGTTTGATGGGTTGGATGATGTTTTGGATGGATGGTTTGAATGATATTGGTGGCATACTCTCAAGATTTTTTTCCACAATAGTTCTTACATCATAATTAGAGGTGAGTTTAGCCCCTTCATTTGCTAATGCTAACATGTATTATGTAGGATTGAGTCTCGTCATTGTGTTGACAATCTTGTGGTTCTTAGGATTTTAGAAAAACTCTATTATCTAATCTTGGGACATTCCTTGATAATTTTTTGAGACATCCTCGACTTGGCATCCTCCCTCTTGAGGATTTTGAATTATTTGAGGAGGTTTAAGTGGAAGGTCAATGGATATCCTAAGGTTGAATTATGTTTCAGTTTGACTCAAATCACTTGAAGTGGATGTTTATCTATTTTGTTCCATGATCTTCTTATGTCGATATCTAGTTTGGATTGTAAAATAAGCATCAACTTTTAAGAATATGGGAGGTAAACCGCTAACTCCTTAGGTTGGTCTAAACTTTAGGTAAAAATGAAAAATATAGGGTGTTAAGGATCAAATGATGGTAATGAGATAAATGAATGATGAATGATGTGAATGTTTGAACTTTTAAGACCCTTGAAGGAATACTAGACTCTAGAACTTTTTGGATTTGGTTTGGATTTTGTTTGATTTTGATTTTGGAGAATGAACTTATAAACCCAAAAATGTTTGGATGTTATCTTGGAATAAACTTGTCCACAAGGTGATAATTTAATGAAGTGTATAAAGAAGGATTCATCCACACACACTTAGTCAAACAAGATGATTTTTTTTTGAAGGACTACCAAAAGTCTAGCATAAAGGATTTTTTCCAATATTCTAATAGTTGTTTATGAGGTGGGATTTGATTGATGTTTTGGGATGGATGAAAGTCTTGATTTTGATCCTAGGTTAACCTAGAGAGACTTTTGTTTACAATAATTAGGTATTAAAGAACATGTTATAGTTCTAAAACTTTTTTAACTCTACATAGTGAGATACTCAAAACATTGGAAGAGAGCTGAATTTTAACAATAATAGAATGAATAAAATTTTGATTTGTCCTTTGATGCACATTTGTAAAATTTATAGATAAATATTTCTCTAACTTGGTAAAGCATAGAATGATGTTTCTTGAGATTTCTTGGACTAAGATGCTTGTGACTATTGATATACTTTGGTTTTGGAATTTTGATCTTGTGAGAAATCATTTGAAAAAACACAAGTGTGAGGTTCAATTGTTTGTTATCTTTTCTTAATGGATTCTTTTTACCACAAACACTTTCTTGCTTATATTTTCAAATCGAATGGCTATGTCTCAATTTCTTAACATCCCACAAGGTCCATTATGTGGAAATCAAGAAAATCAAGGCAATAATTCCCTAATGTTGACTTTAGAGAGAGAAAATTGAGTTATAGGCCCAAACATTTAGAAGCTTCTAAGGATAGAATCCTTAGGGACAAACAATAATACTTGTCTAGACTTTTCAAAGGTATTTTCTCTTTCTAAATGGTTTGAAATTTTATGACCTTGTTGAACGTTTGTTTGAACACGATTTTGAATCCAAGAAAAGTATATAACTGACTCATAGATTGCACAACCCTAGGATATAAATGGCTATATTTTTTTTATTCCCACTTGGATTTCTCCAATAGCACTTATTTAGAGTGGATGATTAGAAGCTTGACCACACTATCTCCCCTCCATGGCACTCACTTCTATGGGTCAACCAAGCTTTGAGTTCTCATGAATCTCTCATGAAAAATTCTTCATCTCTACTAAGAACCACAAGTATGTGGGACTACTTCAGAGGTCTAACCTCCTAACACCAACAAATATTAGGGATTTTTGGCTTCTACACAAAGGTTCATAATAAGAGCTTCCAATTTAGGGGGTACAATGATTAAATCCTTGTGAGAGGTCTCCCAATTCTTAGAAAAAGGGATTTATACATCATAAAGATATTGGGGGAGAGCTATCATTTACTGCTTCCCATTGTTTATGATTTTCATCGCAACCATAAATTTATATAGCAGTTTGGAAGAGCTTGTCTTATGGTCGTTCCATTGGGGTGAGTAATTTTTCCTACAAAGGAAGGCCCTCTAAAGGTGTTTAATAGCAAGTAAGTACAATAATAGTTCGATCATCTTTTTTTGCATGAACAAAGAGAGAACACACTCTATTCCTTTTCTCACACTAGCATGATTTGTTCAATTTTAAAATACCCAAATTTGAAATGTGGAGGAAATATTTTAGACAACCTAATGTCACTAAAATGCTTTTGATTCTCAAGATCATCGTGAAGCATGAGAGAAGTGCATACACATTCGAATGATAAGATTTTGTAAAGAATATTATAAAATAAAGCAAACACGAATCCTTTTTAGTCCTCAAATGCAGTGATGAGTTCTTTTTATAGCACCAAAATCAAATGTTTGAAGTTGCTTGTTCAATTTTAACCCATAATCAAAGTCTAATAAGTTTCTAAGTTCAATTTTAACCCAATTGAAGAGATCAAATCGATGGTTAATTTTAAACCCCAAAAATGAAGTGAGTTTTCCTAAAACAAAAAATAAAAGTAGGAATGAAAACCCTAGGTTATTACAATAAGCATTTAAAAATGCTCTTTTTTCATGTTCAAATTCAAGGCCCACTTTCAACTCAAAAATTCTCCAAAGATTGTTTCCCACACTCCAATTTTGCAAGTTCCTTGTGCAAATGAAATATCTTATGAAAAACCCCTGCAAATAGTACAAACTTGTTAGAAATAAGGAATGAATGAAAGCAATGCATTATAAAAAAAATTACTCCTGGCATGCAAGAACAAACAATGGTCATAGCACTAAAAGTTAACCAACACATGATGATCCTTACAAAATTATGATGCCAAATGAAAATTGCAGGTCAAGATGAGTCAACACACCAACCAAGTGAGAGTCAAAATTTTGTGCAAGAGTGTTAAATTCTAGGTCTACATTTATTGGATGAAAGAACGTTAATTGCATTTATCCCATACTTAGAATAGAAAGTATTCCCATAGTAATGATAAAATTCACATAAATTATTTTCAAAGGAGAAGACAAATTCCCCTCACCAAACTCATGGATTGAAGTAAATGGTCTATTTGAAAACTATTATTTCTAAGTAGGAGGAAAATGAGATTCACAAGGATCAACAACTAGTCAATTTAAAATCGACGAGCTACCTACATCCCTTTACTGGATCAAATTGTTGAAATAACTATTGTGTGGGTATAGCAATATCTCTATAAGATATGCAATAAATGGTGATATTACTCCAAGTAAGACTCAAGCATACTCGTTACTAGCCGATAAGATAAAAGAATAAAATTTTCCTCAAGGACAGAATATATAAAATATTAAGGTAGGAAGCATCAATATTAAATAGAAAGATATTGCCTCAAGAGTGATCAATATTTAAAGTTTGAATGACCGATATTTATGAATTTATATTACAAACCAATGTGTGTCGATCAATGTCAATAAATGGTGCAACAATTGATTTAAATAGTACCTCTACTAAATAAATAAACGTGTGTAACTATATTTTAGATTTCCAAAAATATCTAGACAAGACAAGGTGCATGATCCTTGAATGTATTTGAATAGAGACTAAGAATTTACTGTAGCTATCAATATTTAATAAGGATGTTGCACTATAATAGAAATTTCCACCACACAACTAAAGTTGAATGAAGGTTTGTCAGAATTCACATTCAAAGGTGAGATAGTAATATTAATAATCGTACCCCCTTGATAAGGATGCCTACCAATCAATCAAGGCTATCAATGCATGCCAAAGACTTTACTTTACCTGCATAATAAAGAAATCTGATAGATACTAAAATTTACCATTGTAGCGAATGAAGTTTACTACCACAGTGCTCTTTAATTGCTTTCTTTACTAATGTAGCTGTTGTGATCTGGTCAGTGTAGTTATTGACCTTTTTCACCTAGCAATTAATGAATTTGTTGATTGCAACAAAGTGGCACAAAGAAGCAATAAGCAAGTGCAGAAATTGATAATCAACATACAAATATTTCTAGAACCAATTTGAATGCAAAATTCAAGTGCTATATATCCTTATCAAGCTTGTTAGAAGAATTAGCATGCCAAAGAAATTTGACTTTTAATGAATAATATTATTATTAGGAATTGTATGCAAAAAATATCAATTAAATGCAAATAGAGATTAAATAAAAATATCCAATGACCTTCATAAATCCTTTTGATAGAGATAATCCTCCATCTACATCTTCCATAATTGATAGTTCTACCCATTGAATTTATGTACCTTCAATTTACCGTCATCTACCATTGCTCCCACTTAACCATGAGACTTCCTACAGATGATAATCGAACACAATCCACTATGATACCACTTGTTAGGAATTGTATGCATAAAATATCAATTAAATGCAAATAGAGATTAAACAGAGGAATGAAAAAACACATAAATAATAATAGTGAGAGACAATATTTAACATGGTTCACCCAAACTCGGGCTACATCCACCAACAGAGAGTCAAAAATTATTATCCAGTAAAGTTAACCAATTACAACCAGTAATCCTTGCAACTCAATACCAATGTTATAATACAATATCAACAAAAAAACCTAACCTTTAACCTTTTATCAAGACTTATGTGAGTTACAAAAATAGGGTTTTTAGTGTCGGCCAATAGAAAAAATTAACTCTTGATGCCTTTATATAATAATAAAATCATGAGAGTTTTTGAGGGCACTGCCTCTCAACACCACCCTATATCAAAATAGGGAGTGCGCTAGGGGAACTACTCCTGGACCCCGCCAGGGGTGCTACCCCTTGACCTTGCCTTGGTGGCGCTGCCCACAAACCCCCATTAAATAATTGGGGGGGAGGAAACCATGCCGATAAAAATGGGTAAAATTTAATCTTTGAGTCTAATTAAGCTCCATACCACTTGGAGACTAATCATAATACTGTTGACCCTATAGCTCCCACTGGAAATAAGCACCCTAGACCTTGTTGTTTTGATTTTATTGTTTTCAGTCTTGAAGACCAAGTAAAGTTGAAGAGGAGCTTAGCTTCTCCCTTGGCACTTCCTCTGTAAACATATCTTCTAGATCACCATCTATATGTATCTTTTCTAGCCTTAACTATCCATCATCCAACATTGAATGAATGAAATGATACCTCAACTGTATGTTTTTTGTCTTTGAATGAAAAGAAAAATTATTTGCAAGATTTATTGCAATCTAGGTGTCTATAAACAAATAACTATTGGCCTATTGTTTTCCCAATTCTTCCATGAAATATTTCAGCCATATCATCTCCTTGCTTGCCTCTGTTGCAACTGCATACTCTGCCTCTATGGTGGATAAAGTAATCACCTTTTGCAACTGTGAGATCCAACTTACAGCCATCCCGCCTACAATAAAGACAATCAATAGGAATCCACCTGGTATGAATATCTCTTGCCAAATCAAAGTCTACATAACTTGCTAAATCAATATTAGAGCCCCCAAAACATAAAATTTTATTGGATGTACCTCTTAAATACCCGAGAACTTATTTTATTGCATTCCAATGTCGCAATCTGGGATTACTCATATACCTACTTACAACTCTAACAATATGTGCAATATCTGGTCTCATGCATACCATGGCATACATTAAACTTCCTACAATTGAAGCATATGGGTATGTGCAGAATCATCATAGAAAAAATAGGCCCTTAAGTGGCAAAAAATTTAGAAAAAACAAAGTTAGGCAACTTGACGTAAAAATTTGAATAAGTTATCTATATTATTTCAAAAATGCGTAAGAATAGAATCTATAGAAAATTGAATGTATTTTCTAAACTACTAGGTATGTATAAAAAAAAAAAAAAATCTATTTGCTAAAAATTTGAAATTTCAATGTAGTGGTACTTAAATTTCAGAGAAAAAATAAGTAGGTGTCTGTTTAACCACCCTAACCACAATAAAATGATAATATTTTTTTATAAGATTTTATATATAAGTAGAGGACTCATGTCCCAATGTGATGCATATTTTTTGTAATTTTTTTCCAAGTAAATAATTAATTATGAATTTTTTATTACAACCATTTAAAAAATATAAAAACTCGTATGTCTGACCTCCTTAACTTGGTCAAAACTCCGTGAAATTCAATTTTTATTTTTTTAATCCTATAATATGCAAAGCATAGAATGTGATGTATGTTTTGGATTCAAAAAATGTGATACCGTTTGAAAGATATAGATGTTTTTCATTTAGCCTATCAATGAAGACTTTAGTCATAATTTGAATAGAAAATGAATAATAATTAATTATTAAATTCAAAGTAAAGCATAATTTATATCAGTAGAAAGTTGAGAATCTCCTTTAAAAACCTTTTTTATTTTATCAATTTTGGGTAAAAAATTAGTTGTCAGCCACATACCCATCATATTGCCACTTTTTAGCCCATTATGATCCTACACATACCCATATGGTACCTTAGACATTTTGGATTCCTCCTCTTGTGTCTTTGGACACATCTCCTTAGTCAATTTCAAATGACTAGGCAAAGGTGTGTTGATAGCTTTTGCATTCTCCATGTGGAACCTTTGCAACACCTTTTCAACATAACCAGCCTGAGATAGAGTCATTTTTTTGTTCTTCTTATCCCTAGAAATCCTCATACCAAGGATTTTTTTGCTGCCCCTAAATCCTTCATAGCAAATGATTTTGCTAACTGTTATTTTAACTCACTTATGTGATCCATGTTAGACCATGCTACAAGCATGTCATCAACATATAAACATAAAATAATGTAGTTGTCATTATCCAACCTCTTAAAATAAACACAATGGTCAAAATTACACCTATTGTAGCCTTGCTTAGCTATAAGACTATCAAATTTCAAGTACCATTTCTAAGGTGCTTGTTTCAAGCTATAAAAACTCTTCTTCAATATCCACACCAATTTTTCCTTGCCTTTGACCTCAAATCTTTGGGGTTGTTCCACATATATCTCTTGCTCCAAATCACCATGGAGAAAGGTTGTTTTCACATCTAGCTCTTCCAAATGCAAATATTCAACAACCATAATATTTAAAATTGTACGAATAGAAGTCATCTTAACAATTCAAGATAATATTTCAGCAAAATCAATTCCTTTTTTCTATGTAAATCCTTTGACAACTAACCTGGCTTTAAATATGTTCTTACCTCCATCTTTCTCTTTCAACCTATAAAACCATTTATTTGGTAAAGCCTTTTTACCTATAGGCAACTTGCATAATTCCCAAGTCTATTTTTTTAGTAAGGATTCTACTTTTTCTTCCATTGCATGCTCCCACTAAACCTTTGTATCCACCTACATAGCTTCATCATATCCTTTAGGTTCACTTATCCTTGAAGATTTTCTAACATTCACTAGAGTTTGTGGTATTTGTTGATATTGTTGTGAAGCATGAGGAACCACTGGAACATCATTGTTTGGTGTATTATCTAGCACTACATAATCATTTTCTTTCCTCTCATGCTACTACAACTGATTTTTGTATAACACTTTCTCATTGAATATGACATCCCTGCTTCTCACAATTTTTTTATTTTCAAAATCCCAAATCTTATAACCAAATTCATCAATGCCATATCTAAAAAATATACATTTCTTTATTTTTGCATCAAGCTTGGTTCTATTTTCATAATCTACATGTGCAAATGCCTCACAATCGAAGATCTTGAGAAAATAATAACTCACCTTTTTACCTGTCTATGCTTCCTCTGAAATACCATAACCCAAAGGATTAGAGGGACCTCTATTGATTAACTAAATAGCATTGTTTACAACCTTTGCCCAAATGTTTAAAGGTATCCCAACATGCAATCTCATAGTCCATGCATGCTCCATTATTGTTTTGTTCATGTACTCAGCCACTCCATTTTCTTGTGGAGTCCTTGGAACTATTTTCTACCTAGTATGAATACCATTATAGGAACAATAATCTTCAAACTCTTTGCTAGAATACTCACCACCATTATCAGATCTAAGACATTTTAACTTTTTACGTATCTCATTCTCAACCAAGCTTCTCCATTTCTTAAAAGTTTCAAATACATTAGATTTCTACCTAAGGAAATAAATTCATACCTTCCTTGTTGCATCATCAATAAAAGTGACATAATATCGAGAGCCACCGAGAGAAGATACTTGAGATGGTCCACATACATCTATATGCACAACTTCCAATTTTTCATCTTTCTTTTACTTCCCATCCTTGAGAAAACTAACTCTCTTTTATTTTCCATACACACAACTTTCATAGAAATCCATATTAATACATTTTAGACCTGGTGAAACATCCTTTGAATGAAGTAATTTCATACCTTTTGCACTCATATGCCCAAGTATATTATGCTATAGTGTTGATTCATAATCCATTGCAACTATCTGATTTTCTACTTGTTGAACTGCAACAACTATTCCTGAACATTGATTTTTATTTGCAATAGCTAAAGTAGAAGGAACAATATGACATGTACAAAGATATAAGGTGCCTACTTTCACACCTTTTGTAGCATTCCAATTTTTATCACTAAATGTAACAACACAACCTTCATCATCTAGTTGCCCTGCTGAAATTAAATTTTTTTAACTTTGGAACGTGCCTTACCTCATGTAGTAGCCAATGATTCCCATTTTGCAACTTAATCTTGATTCTTCCCTTTCCAACAATCTGATAGGGTTCATTATCTCCCAAATAAACCAACTCAAAATTCTCTTTGACATAATCAAGAAAATAACTTATATTTCCTTCATTTTTTTCTCCTTTATTTTTCTGAGACCAACAATATTTCTTTAAATGACCCCGCTTACCATAGTACTAGCAATCCCTCTTGTCTCTAGATTGGGACCTTTTATCCTTTGATTTTCCTCATGACTTCCCATGACTTCCAGAATTGTTTTCTCTCCCCTTTGTTTTGACCTTATGTTTTGCATTGAAAACACTACCTGATGTGGATGTTCCACCTAAGCTTTTCCAACAAATTTCCTCACTCAAAATAACACCAACAACATCATCAAATTTCAATGTATTTGAACTAGAAACATAATTCCTTAGAACAGCCATTGCAAAGCTATTCCAGCTTTCAAGCAAAGAACACAGAATCAAAAGAGCCTTAACTTCATCAAAGTTTACATTTATAGAAGTTAATTGATGGGTAACTGTATTAAACTCATTTAAATGATCAACAACTAACCCACCTTCTGTCATTTTCATATTAAATAATTGTTTCATAAGAAATACCTTATTTGAAGTGGAAGGATTTTCATATAATTTTTCCATGGTTTCCATCAACTCTTGAGTTGTCTTTGCTGTTGTAATATTGCATGCCATTGATTATGCTAGGCATAAATGAATGGCTCCGAGGGCCTTTTTTTTCTAGATGATTCTAATCCTCATCACTCATTATTTCCAATTTCTTGGATATTCCTTCCAATAGCCTCCATAAATCCTTTTGATAGATATAATCCTCCATCTGCATCTTCCATAACTGATAATTCTGCTCATTGAAGTTTTCTACCTTCAATTTACCCTCATCTACCATTGTTCCTACTTAACCATGAGACTCCCACTCAACCGTGAGACTTTCCTGTAGATGATAATTGAACACAACCCGCTTGGATACCATTTGTTAGGAATTGTATACATAAAATATCAACTAAATGCAAATAAATATTAAACAGAGGAATGAAAAAATCACATAAATGATAATAGCGAGAGACAATATTTAACGTGGTTCACAAAAACTCAGGCTACATCCACCAATAGAGAGTCCAATATTAGCATCCAGCAAATCTAAGCAATTACAACCAATATTCCTTGCAACTCAATACTGCTAGAAATGCTACAATACAATATCAACAAAAAACCCTAACCCTTAGCGTTTTATCAATACTTATGTCAGTTACAAAATTAGGGTTTTTTATGTCAGCCAATAGAAAAAATTAAATCCTGACATCTTTATAAAATAATAAAAATTGTGAGAAGTTTTAGGGGTGTTGTCCCTAAGTCCCCGCAGGGCTGCTGCCTCTCAACCCTACCCTATATTGCAATAGGGAGTGCACCAGAGGCACTGCCCCTAGACCCCGCAAGGGGTGCTACCCCTTGACCCCGTCTTGGGGGTGCTACCCCCAAACCCTCGTTAAATAATTTTTGGGGGGGGAATTCCACCAATAAAAGTGTGGAAAATTTAACCTTCGAGTCTGATTAGGCTCCATATACCAACAATTATTCATCGATAACTTCTATATTTGATCTCGTACACAAGTAGGTGAAAGAATTCCAAGATCATGATTAAAAGTGGTCAAAGCTTCTTCACACTATGACATGATCTTCATAATAGATGATGAATACTTTGCTAATACCTCCTTTATTTCCTGCAATGGGCATGATGTAGTTAGACTGCAATAAAATATAGATAAGATAGATGCCTACAATGGGCACAATGTTGATGATAGAGGGTTGCCAAAGAAGAGGCCACGAGTTGTGTGTAGGTCTATTTAGGAGGAATGGGTAAGTTTTTTTGATGTGGCAGTCAAATAGATTTCATGTAGATTGTGGGGTTGAGATGGAGCGGTGGTTGAATATTTAGCTTCCAAAAAAAAACTTGTGTAAAATGCTAAAATTTGTGACAACAAAGGAACCCCTACAAGTAAGGATCTGCACATACCTTCTATGTATAGATGTAAATGTAAATACTAAAACTTAGCTGAGGCTAAATTATTTTTGGCCAATATGCATTTGAAACATAGATTTTTGTGACCCTATGGACTACTCTTCCACTCTTAGGGTTTTTCACCTAAAAGGAGATAGGGCCAGAAATGCTTATGTATCACTCAAATTAGGATGTATGCAATGTTTAATGTAAATGAAGATAATATAATGAAATTGACTAATCTAAGTGACTAAAAATGAATGCAAAAGTGCAATTACAACTATGTTTGAAAACACATTGTGATATGCAAACAAGTATGTAAATGAAGAAATTATGCAAAACAAAAAGGAAAGGGATGAATCTGAGTGCACTTGGATGAATTGTGATGATTCTAGAGTGTTCTAAATGTTGATGGAAATTACTGATTTTTCACAATGGGACTCATTCACCCAGGATGGTGAATCAGTCCTCCTCCTAGTGAAAAAGTGTCAGGAGTTGGTTTCTATCTATCGGGATCCAAAATCTGACAAAATTCAGATTTTTAGTCTTACGGTGGCACTCATTCACCATAGGTGGTGAATCAGTTCTCTCCCAAATTTGAAAAAATTAGGAGACAAATTTCTAACACCAGATCTGGAAAATGTTTGCTTGTCAGGTTGTCAAAGTCAGTTTTGTAGAAAATGGACAAATGACTCTCTCCAACTTTGAAATTACTTAAGTTGAGTTGAAGCACCTAGTTGACTTGAATATAAATCTTCAACACTTAATGACCTCTCAAATCTACAAACAAAGAGTTGCAAAAAAAATGCAATAGGGGAAAAATGATTAAGGGTTAGTGAATAGGGATTTCCGTTGGTTAAACCCCACTTTTGGTAATTAAACCCTTGAAAAGATAATGAAATGAAAGAGAAAAATAAACTAATAACATGCAAGTTCTATCAACTTACCTAACCCTTGATGTTGAAAATCTATAGTAATGCCAATGGATGCTTCAAAGTGCTTGAATAGTGCTTGAATTGATGTTGTAGAATGCTTGAATGCTTGAAATTTGAGAATGAATGCTTGATTGAATGAGGAGATTATAGGAGACGTAAAATGAGGTGAAAATCACATATTTATACAATTATTGTGCCTTAGTATCCATTCATACCTCATTAGAGGCAAACATCAAGTGATTTTGAATAAAATTCTAAAAGGAAATTTTAAAATATTTTGAATATGGGGCCAAGGGGGTCTCATTTGCCACCCATGATGAATGGGTCCCACCTAGGACCTAAAAACATGTGTCATGAAAAATGTTGTATTTAATGTTATTTGTTGGGTTAACATTCAAAAATACACTTAATTAAGTCATATGAAGGCATAAAGGGACCAAATAAAGCATGAGAAAGGGATAATAGTAAATATATGCCTAGAAAAGCATGAAAGCTTGTTACAAGACCTTACAACACTTAAAAATAGGACTTGTTTAGTGATGAAAATGTGGTTTGAGGTGAAATATAACAAATAGAGTCTAGAAGAATGCAGAAATTTCTTACAACACTTCACAACAGGGTATGTGCAGGATTGATATCATAGAAAAAATAGGCCCTTAAGTGACACAAAAATTAGAAAAATAAGAGTTCGTAAACTTGACGTAAAAATTTGAATAAGTTATCTATATTATTTCAAAAATATGTAAGAATAGAATCTGTAGAAAATTGAATGTAGTTTCTAAACTACTAGGTTTATTTAAAAAAAGAAAAAATCTATTTGGTGAAAATTTGAAATTTCAGTGAGTACTTAAATTTCAGGGAAAAATAAGAAGTAGGTGTCTGTCTGAATTACCCTAACCAAAATAAAATGATAACATTTTCTTATAATACTTTTATATAATTATAGGACTCGTGTCTAGATGTGATGCATATTTTTTGTAATTTATTTCCAAGAAAATAATTAATTATGAATTTTTATTACAACTTTTAAAAAATATAAAAACTTGTATGTCTAACCACCTTAACTTGGTCAAAACTTCATTAAATTTTATTTTTCTTTTTAATCGATAGTATGTGAAGTATAGAATGTGACATGTTTTAGATTCAAAAATGTGATACTATTTGAAATCTATAAGTGTTTTTCAATCAGCCTATCAATTAGGACTTTAGCGTAATTTAAATAGAAAATAAATAATAATTATTTATTAAATTAAAAGTATAGCATAATTTATATTTGTGGAAAGCTTAGAATCTCCTTTAAAACCTTTTCGTTTCATCAATTTTGGGTAAAAGAAAAGTCATTTGCCACATAGCCTACAAATACCCATCATATCACCACTTTTTGGCCCATCATGATCCTGCACATACTCAACACCTTTACAAGAAATCGTTCTTTGAATTTTAGTACCTAAATAAGCATGTTCAAGCTATGTTACAACATAAAATCAAAGAAACATAGTTCCAACGCCATGAAATAAGACCTAAAAGTTCATGGAAATGATAAGGGGCCATTTTTCTATGAAACATTTAGCCCCCACTTTAGTGAGAGGATGAACCTACTTCAATCTCACACTAAAGTAGCCATGAACACTGAGGGGAGGGTTCAAATGCACTTATATTAGCAAGATGAAATACAACAATCAAGAGGGATCATCAAGCTCCCAGGATGAAGATCCTATGGAAAAATAAGCATAAGAACAAAGGAACACACAAGTGTTGAAATGAATTGGATGAATCTTTGATCATCAATCCAACTAGTTGTGAAAAGAGATTTAGGCTGATTGTTTGAAAAAGAGAATGTGTACTCACTGTGGGGCCATGAAACTAGTTTTCCACTGGGTGACAAATCTCAAAAGGTTAGATACATACACTAGTTGGTATGCACTCACAAACACAAAGGTGGCTATGGGGAAAAGTCATGTAGCTAGGTGTGCTTCCCACTCAACCATATCAAAGTTATACCACCTAGTAACTTTAACAAGGAACCAGAAAGAAAAATGCTCATGAACAAAAAGGAAAGTACTAGATTCATGCAAGTTGTGTTATGCAAGGTGGCAAAAATGTAAAAATGTAAAAATGTAAAAATGTAATGTAAAATGTAAAAGATGTTCAAAGGAGTCTTGTTTAGTTAATGCAAGGTCAGTCACTTAGGGAAAATTGTGCCTAATGTCTCCAAGAGAGGACCAATCAAAGAATAGTATATTCATAACTTAAGGGATGCAGTGTGTCACATCAAGTCACCAAGAGGAATGTAATATGCTAAGATAGATCACACTTATGAAGGACATCACACCCAATTTCATCCACAAAGTGACAAAAACATCACATAAATGACAAGGCTGCACTAGGAACCAAAAATGCAAATGAGTTATGGTAATGTATGTCCCCCACTTTAAAGGAATTTCTACACACCATTCAATGAAAAATTACTTTAAAGTAGCAAAAGAAATGCAAAAAGAAAACAAGACATGAGAGCCAAATCGGAAAGCTCTATGCCAAGTACTATGTTTTGAAGTTAAGTTGTTTCATGGCAAGGAAAATGAAAAACAAAGCAAGGGAGTTTCCCCCCAAAAAAATAAAAAACACCAAACACATAAGGGATCTATGGATTTGGGGTCAGTATGTTCATTGTTGCAGTATATTGATTAAAGAGAGCTCTAAAATGTCATCATTCCCCGAAGTACATAGAACTGGATGAATGACACAAAGAGATTGAAAACAAAAGAAAAATAAAGTTTGTTTTGGGCCAACATGGAAGATACATTGCGCTCTCAACACTTTACATCATCCCCAAAAGGAAAATACAAGTGAAAAGAAAGAAAATGAAAAGGTTTTTGGGTCAACATGAAGGAGATATTTCAGTCTTGATGCCTTGTGTCATCCCCAAAAGGAAAACACAAGCGAAAAGAATGAAAATGAAAAGGATTTTGGGTCAACATGAAGGAGACATTTTGGTCTTGATGTCTTGCGTCATACCCAAAAGGAAAATACAAAAAAAAATGAAAAAGATAAGGACCTTTTGAGTCAACATAGAAGAGACATGGGGCATCTCTATGCTTTGCATCATCCCCAAAAGGAAAACACAAAGAAAAAGTGAAAAATAGAAGGCACAATAAATAGAAGAATAGAGGTACAAATAGAGGAAGTGTACGAATAGAGAGAACATCAAACACACAATATGGGGGAACACGATATGCACATGAAAAGAAAAAAAAAGGAAAAGATAAAGGGCTAACTAGGTGAATGCAATTCAACCATCTAACAAGTCATCTGCCTCCCAATCATGTCCAGTATAATGCAAGGGTGGTTGACTGTCCAATGGAACAATTGCAAGTTCCGAACTAGGAATTGTATCAAGTTCTTCACTTGGTTGAGATGATTTATCATTTAGGCTCATTGTAGACAAAAATAAAGAGTTAAGAACATTGTACACTTCTTCATCTATTTTGGCTATTGTTGCATTGTCATCGTCATCATCAATATTAATGACGACAGGTGGACGAAGGGTGATTTCTAAGGATGGATGTATCAAAAGCATTGGTTGTTAGATTGGTTCATTTTGTTGTGATTGTTGCACAAGACTATCTTGTGGCAGTTCAAGAGAGGGAGGGTGCTCATCTATCACTTTTTTCATGGGTGGAGGGTGATTTTCTTTATTTTCTTCACTACGAGATTGATGAAAAATGAAATGACAACGACGCATACATTCCCTAGCACCGCAGTTTCATTTTATTATATTTTGGAGTTATTGAGGTGCAAGAGTGGATTGATTCATCATAGGTTCTTCTGGTTCTAAAGAAGGAAGAATAGAAGAAACCGAAGAAGACGGATCAATCACTTTCTCCTTTTCTTTATATACTTGTTTAATTCGAGGAGGCTGAGCAGGATTTGTTTCATGTTCCCTTGGTCATTTAAATGATGGCGGGGAAATGTCGAGGGGTGGTTATTCATGAGGTTTTTTGGTTTTTTCAATGTTAGACTCATTTTGAAACATGGTTTCATCTATGACATGATGTGTGGAAGTGGACAAGGATGTATTACGAAGATATAATTCAGCTATCTAAGTTTTGGCTTTAAAATTTTGATAAGCTAGGAAAAAGAAGTCCTTATGAGGGGTGATAGGTTCCATGGGTTTAGGCCAAAAGGCTTCTAATGATAAGTTACCTTTGGAATATAAAGGCTTAAATCCACTATGGTGTATGGTAACTATCTCATTGTCATGTGGAAACTTCAAACACTTATGAACAACTGAGGGGACCACTATCATTGAGCGAAGCCAAGGGTGGCCTAGTCGCAAAAAAAATTGGTCAGATTGTGGAACAATGGGAAATGCCACATCCAAAGTCTTAGGTCCTATTTGTAGAGGTAGCACAATCGATCCAATTATAGGACATGCAAAACTAGTATGTGTTTTAATCCATCCAGTGGGTTTATTATAATCATCTTGATATAGTTCATGTAATACCAGAAACTCCTCTATGATCACATTCACACCACAAGTGAGATCTATTAATATCCCATTAGTGGGCTTATCATAGATTCGGCCAGCTATATAGACAGGACCATCAAGAAGCTTTTGTAGTATGTCTTTAGCAGATAAAGTAATATCAAGCGATTTATTGTTTTGGCCCTTACAAGGGATAACATCTATCGTAGCCACAAGTTCATCCATAGGACTAACTTGGGTAACTGTAGGAGTTGTATCACATTGCTTTTTGTTTGTATCAACATTCATTACATCATTCTTTGAAGTATCACTAGCCTTAACAAATGAGGTAGTATGTTTAGGCATAGGATTGGTGAAAATTTGAAAATTATGGTTAGGTGGTGTAACAAACTTATTTCCTATCATTAACAGCTGGAATGGTCAATTCACTCGAATCAATGAGGTCTTGAACTAAATGTTCTAGATGATTGCAATGTTCAGTGTCATGTCCATTTTGGTGATGAAAGTGATAATAAGCATTAGGTTTGAAGGTAGGTGGTAATGGCTAATTTGGATCAAGTGGTCTAATGGGTGGAAAAGTGAGAATGCATTTTTGAATTCATTGGTTCTTTGTGTTATGGAGAGTATCAGGTAAAGGAGTGAATTGTTTGTTTGAATCCCCATAATGATAAGGCACAACTACCTTAATAATAACCATTGAATTTTGAACTTGTTGGGTTGGTTGCAGTTGTGGTTGAGGAGGTAGATTAAACTATAAAAAGCCTCTATTAGGATTGTGGAAGTTTTGTGTGTTATATTGGTTTTGATTGGTGTGTTCGGGTTTTTCAACTCAGCTAGATGTAGATTTTGAATCATGACTTGAAAATGAATTTTGGTAGTCACATAAGGTTGTACATATATGCATGAATGAAGGGAATTTCATCATGGTGAGTTTATCCTGATGGTTTGTGTGCAAGTTTTTGATAAACATCTTTTGCAAATGTGCATCTAGAATCTTGGCATCAATTTGAGCATATAAGGATTGGTAGCGTGAGATGAAATCCATCACTTTTTCTTCTATGTTTTATGTACATCACACAAGGTCGGCCATTGTCTTTTTAGGTGTCATGTGAACTTGGAAGTTACTAATGAAATCATCCACCAGTTCATTGAATGAATGGATGGAATGATTGGGCAAGTTGGAAAACCATTCTAATGCAGTATCTTTCAAGATCCTTGGAAAAAAAATTGCTAAAATTTTATCGTCAAGGGAAAATTCACTACACAAAGCAATATAAGCATTAACATGGTTGATAGGATCTCATTTTCCTCCATATTTCTTCAAATGAGGCATTTATATCCCTTGTGCCATTGAGGTACATAATATTTCTAAGGATAAGGGGTTATTGCAGACATGATATGTGGGTGGAGCAGTTTGGCCTTGACTAATGGTGGAAAGTTGGTGTTGCATGGATGAAACAGTGTTAAGGAGTTGTGTAAGAATAGGATTTGGGTAAGTGGGTTGAGGTGGAAGGGAAAATGGTGATGTGGTGTAAGTGATGTTAGGGGAACTGAAAGGAATGCTAAGGGGTGTGAAAGTGGTGGAAGGGACTTGTGATGCCATAAGAGAAGTAGGAATGCTAGGTGGAATTGGAAGAGAAGTAGCCCCATAGTTAGGTTGGTGCATTGTTGTGTGGACTTTCATATTGGTATAAGTTGGTATGGATGCTATGGTTGAAGGGGGAGGAACATGAGATCCTCCTTAGCTAACATGAATGGTTGTGGATTGGGTATTTGAAGAGGCATGTTTATTGTGAATCAGAAACTTTCTTCATCACTCACAAGCCATCATCACTTTCATTTAGGTGATTAAGATTCTCAATGGTGTGTATGGTAGTGGTGGAAATTTTTTCAAGTGACAAATCTTGTTGTAAATGTGAAAACTAGTCATGAATATTAATGACCTTTTCTTGAGGGAGGGAATTGTTTTGTTTGTCAACATTCACTGGATGGAAAGGTGAAGGCATGGAAGTGGTATTGTCAGGGCCTAATGCACCATTGTCCATGCTAGGAGTAGGAGCTCATGATATCCCAAGGTCCACAATGAAAGTTCTATCATGGGATGCCATGAGTCTAGAACTTCTTCTCACTAAAGTATTATCAACAGGGCACCAAACACTCATACAAGTACCACAAAGGATGGGTGAATGAAAATGCAAGCTAATCTAAGAACTCTAAAATGAAAATAATAGAGAGTATACTAAGTGTAACAAAGATCTAACTACAAAAATAGAGATGCAAACAAATGCTAAAAAAATGCCAAAAATTTTGTCTAAAAAGTGTAGAGGGACTTATTCACCCTAGCTAGCAAATGAGTCCAAGTATGATGGTTTTTAGTGTTTTAAAAAAATTTAAGGATGATTTAAATGCTATATAGAATGCAATTACAAATGTAGATTACATATTTTTACTTTTTTCAATGAGATTGAATGCAAAAATGAAATATAAATGAAGTTTTCACTAATGCAAAATGAAAAGTCCTAGAATGCAAAAACAAATCAATGTCCTAATTGAATGTTAATGCAAATGGAAACTAAGATGCAATATGTGAATGTAATTAGAAATCCAAAGTTTTCAAAAGTCGGGTTCACCAAAATGAAACATAGATTTTTGGGACCCTATGGATTACTCTTGCACTCTAAGGGTTTTTCGCCTAAAAGGAGAGATAGGGCCAAAACTACTTCTATATTATAAAAAATCAAGATGTATGCAATTTTGTTTAATGTAAATGAAGATTAATAAATGCAATTGACTAATCTAAGTGATTGAAAATGAATGCAAAAGTGCAATTACAACTATGTTTGAAAACACATTGTGATATGCAAACAACTATGCAAATGAATAAATTATGCAAAAGTGAAAGGAAAGGGGTGAATCTTAGTGCACCTAGATGAATTTTTATGATTCTAGAGCGTTCTAAATGCTGATGGAAATTACTGATTTTTCAAAGTGGGACTCATTCACCAAAGGTGGTGAAACAATCCTCCTCCTAGTGAAAAAGCATCAGGAGTTAGTTTCTATCTGTCAGGATCTGAAAGATGGCAAAATTCAAATTTTCAGTCATAAGGTGGGACTCATTCACCATAGGTGAAAAATCAGTCCTCTTCCAAATTTCTAAAAAAATAGGAGATAACTCTATAACACCAAATTTGGAAAATGTATGCGTTTTAGGTTGTCGAAGTCATTTATGCAGAAAATGGATAGATAACTCACTCCAAGCTTGAAATTGAATTAAGTTGACTTGAAGCACCTAGTTGACTTAAAAGCCAATATTCAACACCTAATCACTTGTCAAATGTGCAAACAAAGAGCTGCAAACAAACATGCAATAGGGGAAAAATGATTAAGGGTTAGTGAATAGGGGTTTGCCTTGGTCAAACCCCACTTATGGTATTAAACCCTTGAAAAGATAATGAAATGAAAGAGAAAAATAAACTAATAATATGCAAGTGCTATCAACTTACCTAACCCTTGATGTTGAAAATATGAAGTAATGCTAATGGATGCTTCAAAGTGCTTGATTGATATTATAGAATGCTTGAATGCTTGAAATGTGAGAATGAATGCTTGATTCAATGATGAGATTGTAGGAGATGTAAAATGAGGTGAAAAACACATATTTATACAATTCTTGAGCCTTAGTATCTGTTCATATCTCATCTTAGGCTAACATCAAGTGATTTTGAATAAACTACCGAAAGGAAATTTTAAAATATTTTAAATTTGGGGCCAAGGAGGACTCATTCACCACACATGGCGAATGGGTTCCACCTAGGACCTAAAAACATGTGTCAGGAAAAATGTTGTATTTAATGTTATTTGTTGGGATAATATTCAAAAATACACTTAATTAAGTCATATGAGGGCATAAAGGGACCAAATAAAGCATGAAAAAGGGATAAATAGTGAAGATATGCCTAGAAAAGCATGGAAGCTTGTTACAAGACTTTACAACACTTAAAAATAGGAATTTTTTAGTGATGAAAAGGTGGTTTTTAAGTGAAATTTAATAAATAGAGTTTAGAAGAATGTAGAAATTTCTTACAACACTTCGCAACACCTTCACAAGATATCATTCTTTGAATTTTAGTACCTAAATAAGCATGTTCAAGCCATGTTACAACATAAAATCAAAGCAACATAGTTCCAACACCATGAAACAAGACCTAAAAGGCCTTGAAAATGATAAGGGGCCATTTTTATATAGCACAACATTCACAAAAGGTTTTGGCTAGTAACTAATAGTCCACCGAGCAAAAGAAATTGCCACAAGTTTGCACCTAATACAAAAGAGGTCATCAATCAAAAATAGATGAGCTCATTGACTTGAAGCATGATGCAAAGATATTTACTGATTTGCATGGATGAGGGCCTTTGGAGGTGTTAGATGGTGTGTGGTGGGTTGGAAACCCTTTGCACCTTTAATCTATAAAGATAAAAATAATTGGTCGCACAAAAAAAATCCCTACTAATATCTCATTTGAAGCTGCATATAAATCAAAATAAAAGACCATGTTGCAATAATAAAGGAGGAAGAAAAAGCATAAAATGAGTTTTAAACCAAAGGAAACAATAAGAATATGTGAATAGAAACAAAGACTATATTTCTACCCCATGATGGGCACCAAAATGTGGATGTTGTTCCTTATACTTTATTCAACAACAAATAAACATTAGCATGATTAGTCAAATTGCGCAAACAAAAACAAGCATCCCTATGAAATATTCAAACATACTTGATCATGCCAAAAAAAAAGGGAACCAAAGTAGCTAAATGAAAGCATACAAAAGCATGTTCATACCTATCTTATAGTGGAAGTGGTGTTCCTTTGATGCGAAAAGGATACCCTTTCCCACCTCTTTGATAATCTAAATGATAATGAAAATGCCTTGAAAATGTGATGAAATACAATTTTTGATTGTGCATATAGTGAGAGTGCTAATATTTTGAATGTATTGTGGAGTAGAAATGCATTTTATTTATAGGCTGAAGGTTTGAAAAATGGAGAGATGGGAGGAATGTGGGACTAAAGAAGAGCAAATGATATTGTGACACTTGTCACATAGCTAGAGGAGGAAGTTGGAGCACATTTTGGAGAATGTGCATGGTTAATGCATGTAGTTGAGGATTTGAGAGGTGTAAGAAAGATTAATGCATGAGTAAGAGACATTAAATGAATATGGTTGAGATGTTTCGGAGGGAAATGGTTTGGGCAAGAAAGTCAAATAAGTGGAGTAAATAAAGGAATATTCCTTGGGAATATGCCTTGTGAGGGAAAATATGATATTAATTAATTAAATAAATTGATTTTCATGTGCAACTAGGGTAGTTGACCATGGGTTTGCTTTGACCAAAGTTGAGTCAAAATCTAGAGAAATGAGGGATTAGTATTAGGAGTTAGTTAATTTAAGATTAATTAACTTGGATGAAATTAGTTGATTTATGGCATTTAATTTAAATGTTTGAGCTTATTTAAATCAAATGAGAGGATGTTAGAACATTATAATTTTAATTAAATATATTGATTTATTTAATTAAAAGAGATGACATTATTTAACAAAAAGTGAATTAATCAAATAAACTTAGTTACTTAATTAATAGCAAAGTAATGTTAATTTTAGCATCTACAAATAGAAATGGTATGGAAAGGTCTCGTGTCTATCTTCTTCTTTTTTGTATCTACTTGCGTGAAGAACTATAGAACGTGTGGGCTATTTTGGCTATCTAGCAACATTATTCTTTCTATAGCAAAAATATGGTCAAACAATAGATAGTAAAAGAAAGAATGGACAGAAAAAAGATAACTAAAAAATATTCCTGAATTTTGTGTTTGACACACTATGAAAGACTGCAAATAATATAAACAACCAATAATAAATAATCAACTTGAAAAAATTATCTAAAATAACACTATAAATAATCAAATTTTAAGTAAATCTATTTTAAATTAAATATTCCAATATATTTAAACTCTAAAAAACATACTATGATTTAACATATTTGACCGCTACATCTTTATTTTTATATTTCTTTTATTTTTCTTTTATTTAATTAAATATTTTAATGGATATTCACCCTTTATGTACTCTTAGCATTCTCTATACCCACACAATTATATGAATTTAAAATTAAATCTTAACTTCTAAAATACTTATATATCTAGAAAAATAAAAATAACAAATAATAAATATCAGATATAAAATAATTAAAATATTAAAAATAAATTTAAATTAATGCTAATCATTTTTTATAAATAGAAATTAAAAAATAATAAAACTCTTTTTTAGGTGAACCTAACTAATATAGTGAAATGTAACAACATTTTGTTTGCATATTATATGCTCAATATTTAATAGTTGAAATTTGTAATTTTAGAGTCTACCAATTTAGATAAAAAATAATTTAAAAGTTTATGTAGAGAACAATTAAGATATTAAGTTTCTAAATATATAAATATATAAATTTTAAATTATATTTTTCAATAGTTTACTTACCTTTCTATTAAATTTGTTAAAAAAATATACCATACATTGAAAAATGAAAAAAATAATAAATAAATTTACATATTTGTAATTTAAAAAAAAGAAAGAAATTAATCATATAAAAAATAAAGACAAACATTAATTTTATTATTATATCAGGACATTAAGATTGTATGCAAATTAAATAATTTAAATTTATCTTGATATATATTAATAATAGAAACAGTTATTTAATCTGAAAGTCTCTTAAAATATAAATATGTGACCGTTGATCTTTATTTTCCCTAAAATATCTAAAATAATAAACATTATTTCAAGAATGGTTTCTGGAGTAAGAGAATTTGGGAGAAATTATATATGTAAGAGAATTTGAGAAATCTTGTATTGAAGGCTTTCTCTGGAGTTTGTCTGGAATGCAGGATTATATGTGGCTTAACTCAGGAGAAGAAACACGCCTAGTTTAATCTCAATCTAATTTCTGAAGTAAGTTATGCAAATTTTGTTTTTGTTCAGTTATATGAAAGATAAAAAACATAATATTTCTACAGTCCATGATGGAAAGTGCTGGTTCCTGTAGTTGTATAGGGATTTTCAGCGTCTGATTTGATAAAGATTTACTGTTTTTATAGTTTTTAGAATTTTGTTTGTGGTGTAAACAGAGAGGGTTGCTGCACTGTGAGAAAAAAATATGGATATGAGGATTTGTACAGAGCAAATAGGACAATTGGGTCCTGCTGATTTCCTTAGATCTGTGAAAAAACTTCCACGCCCATTTGCACAGCTTCATGTGGATGACCAGAAAATAATTTCAAACAGATGTTGGTATTATAAGCCACCCTGTCCAGCAGCAGAAGCTAGCGATGATGATCATGTTACTGTTTTCAGATACATTAACAATAAGCGTACATCCAAAACTCTCCAACCCAGGTATTACTGCCATACGTGTAAGAAGTCCTTCACTTTTATGGGGCGTACCAGTGGGAGAACAAAATCAGATTCCAATGAGAGAAGGAAGCAGACACCTCCTCCAGAAGGGGAAAAAGATGACATTGAAAATAGCCATTGCCTTGATCATTTATATGTTCTTGCAAGCCAGATAAATACAAGTCTTTCTCTGAAGATATGCTGAAAAATGTTCTTGCAAACCAGATAGATACAAGTCTTTCTTTGAAGATATGCTGAAAAGAGTAAGGCTGATAAGACTCAGTTATCAAAGAAATGAAAATTTCTCTTGCAGGTTGCATGTATTTAGAATTCTTCCTAGGAAAACGATCTTTATGTGGAGTTTATATTCTCAATTGCTGAACATTATTACTCTGAGGAGGAGGCTGGAGGCTGAAATTGGTTTTATTTTAAATATTCTTTAAACAAAACTGTTCAATTGCTGAATATAAATACTCTCAGGAGTAGGCTGAAATTGGTTTTATTTTAAATATTCTTTGAACAAAAATGTTCAATTGCTGAATATAAATACTCTTAGGAGTAGGCTGAAATTGGTTATATTTTAAATATTCTTTGAACAAATATGTTTCTTCTGGTCAGGTTTGGTCTGTTTTGGTTTATCTTATGACCCGCTTGTCTAGTTAAAAAACAAATATGTTTTTCCTTAAATCATCACAATAATTATTTCTTCCTCATAAATGATAATCCTGCAAAAGTATTTTTTGTAAGTTGAAAATTGCATTTCGTTATTAAAGTGGGTAGTCTATAGTATTATGAGCATTCCATGTATATGGATGGAACAAACTTTACTGAACTTCTTTAGTGTACTTTAACAGCCAGCACTGCACTTGTCCTACTGAATTGTGCGCATCCCCCACAAACCAAGGATTCGGAGCTGAGACTGGAGGAGATCATTAATCGAGAAAAATATAAACAAATGGATGAATTCTCACATGAAGCGCCAAAGAAAACTTGGTTTCACTTTCTTGGATGATTTTCTAATGAAAATATGGTAGGGTTTCAAAATATCGATTGGGTTCTCCTACGCTATGGGCTCAAAGGAAAACAAAATGACAACCAGATGGAGAAACCCCTCAAGCGGTAGATTAAATCTTGATTCCGATGATGTAGCAAAGGGTAATCCTAGAAGGTCTAGTGCTAGTTCATGGGGGATCTACTCTGGGAAAGGTCTGTGAAGCTTCCCTGTGGTACCAACAATGACGCTGAGTTTGTTGCCCTATGGCATGACCTTAATATGCGCATTGAAAAGGATATCGATTGAAGGTGACTCAATGGTATTAACAAAATAGACAACTGGAGGTTTCAACCCAAGACAGGAAAGATCGGAGAAATGTTGTCAAGATTAAAGCACTACACTCTCTCCCATGTCTATAGGGAATCAAATAAATTAGCAGGTTTCTTGGGAAACTAGGGAGTGGAAGAATGAGGCTCGCTACAAATGGGCGAGTGCACATCGAACTGGTTAAGACTGATAGAAATAATCGAGGAAGATAAGAAAGGGCTCACTTCCCCAATTTGAAAAACACGAGGATGGCATTCGTGCAAATTTATCAAGATCACATTTAGACTCTTCTTAGTATAGTCGGGGACGACAAATCTATGAAACAAATACAGTCGGGGATGGCACATCTATGAGGCGGAGCAATGATTTTGACCTTGAATGGTCAAGTCTTTTACGCGTACCTTCTTGGGGATTCGATTGGATCCTCGATAATGAAAAGAAAGATCTGATTGAGCTTTCACAAGAAGAATATATTTTGATTCATATGTCCCTCAACTACATTCGTTTAGTGGGATTTCTATAAGTAGAAAGGAACAAGTTACACTAAAGTGGTGGGAAGATATTTGAACTTATTCTAGTAAAGCAACATTGCCATGAGAGGTATTACAGAGCTGGTGTATGATTGTAAAGAGGAGAATGATCTCGTGCATGCCATAAGATCGTGGGTGGTGAAGGCCAGAGGCAGAGGAATTCACACACTATAAAATTAAAACATAAAAAAAAGTATTTTTCCAACACAGAGCCGCTGCTCGTAATTTTTCTGTTTCTTCACATTCTCATTCACTTCTCATTAAAAAAAGTACAATTACAAAATATATGCTGTAGGTAAAAAGTCACGTGAAAAATTTTCATGGATGAGAGAACGAAATAACATTTAAATTCAAAATCACCTAACTAACTTTTCCCCTGTCAAAACGCATTTAATACAATGTCCTTTACATAATATAAAAACTTAAATATTAATCCTTTCGTATCCGGATATTTCCTGACGGTGGCGGTTTTTTCCATAGTTCCCTGCGGTATCGCAATGGGTAAAACCCATATTGCGATATTGCGGGCAGCGGTTAGTTGACGGCCTGGTAATCAACGGTAAACACTTGGCAGTTAGGATAAAACAAAACTTCTACGGAGTCTCCCGTGGTATCGCGATGGCTATTTTATTGATTGCGATATAGCGGGCAACGGCTAGGGGTGACGGCCACAGTTAGGGTTAACCTTCCAACACTCCCCCTTAAGCATAACTGCGCTGTCCACCATGCCCAATTTGTTTCTTTGAAAAATAAAATTATCTCTTCCTAGTGCCTTTGTAAAAATATCTGCACTTTGCTCTTCTGATCTGCAAAATTCTAAAAATATTTCACCATTGTTAATTAATTTCCTAATAAAATGATACCTGGTATCAATATGCTTGCTTCTCTTATGAAAAATTGGATTCTTTGAGAGAGCTATGGCTGAATTGTTATCACAGTAAATTTTTGTTGCCTCCATTTGTTCATTTTGCAATTCTTTCAAAATTCTTCTCATCTAGATTGCCTGACATGCTGCACTTGTGGCTGGCACATATTCTGCTTCGGCTGATGAAAGACAAACTATTGGCTGCTTCTTTGAAGACCATGAGACAACTCCAGTCCCAAAGTTAAATACATAACCAGACGTGCTTGTTCTATCATCAATGCTGCCATCACAGTCACTGTTTGTGTATCCTATAAGTTTGAACTCATATGAACTTGAATACTTAATGCCAAAATTTTTTGTTCCACTTATATACCTTAAAATTCTTTTCCCAGCTTTCCAATGGGTGTCTTTTGGTGTTTCCATAAACCTGGAAATCAAACTTACTCCATACATAATGTCTGGCCTTGTGGCTGTGAGATACATGAGACTTCCAACAAGCCTCTTAAACAAAGTTGGATCAACATTAGACCCTCTATCATCCTTGCTCAGTTTCAGACCTGTCACTGTAGGTGTTGGTGCAGGTTTGCACTTCATCATATTAAACCTTTTCAAAATGTTATTTGCATATTTTGACTGTGAAATAAAAATACCATTTTCATTTTGATTCACTTCAATGCCCAAAAAATACTTCATCAAACCTAAGTCTGTCATTTCAAATTCTTTCTTCATGTCTTCCTTGAACAAATCAATTGACAAATTGCCAGTGAAGATTAAATCATCAACATATAAGCATACTATCAATATTTCACCTTCTTCATTCATTTTTGTATACAGTGTGGGCTCACTGCTACATCTTTTAAATCCATTCAACAAAAGATAACTGTCTATTCTACTGTACCAAGCTCTTGGGGCTTGTTTCAATCCATATAGTGCCTTTTTCAATTTGTAAACTTTGTCTTCTTGACCCAGAATTTCATACCCAGGTGGCTGATCCACATAAACTTCTTCTTCTAAATAACCATTTAAAAAAGCTGACTTTACATCCATTTGATATACAGACCACTTATTCTGAGCTGCTAATGCTAAAATCATCCTTATAGTATCCAATCTTGCTACAGGTGCAAATGTCTCATTGTAATCAATTCCAGGTTGTTGTGAATAGCCCTTTACAACCAATCATGCTTTAAGCTTCTGAACTTCATTTTTTTCATTCAATTTGGTTTTATAAACCCATTTCACTCCAATGACATCTTTGTTTTTTGGAAGACTGACTAGTTCCCATGTTTGATTCTTTTCAATTGCTTCAATCTCTTCATCCATAGCACTTACCCATTTATCGTCTTTGACTGCATCTTCAAAATGAACTGGATCTTCTATTTGAGAATAAAATGCAAAAAGAGAAATCTGATCTGAATTATTCTCACCTTCGTTTTGCTCATATATATCTCTTATGCTTCTGATTTTCTGTCTTCTCAGACTTGCCAATGTAGGATTTGACATATCACTTGAACTTGTGGAATATGGACCTGATGGTCCTGCAGTAGATGGTGTTTGTTGTCCTCTTGTTGGACTGCTTCTTTGAATGGTTGAGGTTGTTCTTACAGTCGATGCTGGTGTCACTTGTGGACTAGTTTGTTGAGCTTGAATGGGAGTGGTAGGAGTCACAATAGCTGGAATATTTATTGATGCTGAAACTTCATTCTCCTCTTGAGGTATACTAGCTGAAATATTAACTATCTTCTTTATGCTTCTATCCCATGCTTCATCTTCTACAAATTGTACATCTCTTCTGATTATAACTTTCTTTGTTGTTGGATTATAGAGCTTATAAGCTTTGGATTCTTCACTGTATCCAACAAATATACATTTTTCTCCTTTGTTATCTAGCTTCCTTCTCAATTCATCAGGCACATGTGCATATGCTACACATCCAAATACTCTCATGTGAGTAACACTGTGTTTTCTTCCTGTCCATACTTCTTCAGGTACCATATTCATGACACTTTTTGTTGGACACCTATTCATTATATAGGCTGCACAAGATATTGCTTCTTCCCAATATTCATTTGACAAATTTTTGGCTTTCAACATGCTTCTAGCCATTTCCATGATTGTTCTGTTTTTCCTTTCAGCTACTCCATTTTGTTGAGGTGTGTATCTAGTTGTGAACTGCTTGTGAATTCCATGATCCTTGCAAAAATTAAAAAATTCTCTTGAAATATATTCACCACCTCTATCTATTCTCAACACTTTGATATAATAACCACTTTGTTTTTCAACCAAATTCTTGAACTGACGAAACAGATCAAACACTTCATTTTTCTGCTTTAGAAAATAAACCCATGTTTTTCTTGAATAATCACCAATGAATGTTAGAAAATAAAAACTACCACCTATTGAAGGTGTTTGCATAGGTCCACACAAATCTGAATGTATAATTTCCAAAGGGGCTTTTGCTCTAGTTGACTTTCCTGCTGGAAATGATTCTCTATGTTGTTTTCTTAAAATGCACCCTTCACATACCCTTTCTGGTTTTTCTATTAAAGGTAGTCCCTTGACCATGCCTTTCCTATGAAGTAAATTTAAACCTCTAAAATTGAGATGCCCAAATCTCAGGTGCCATAACCAGTTTTCATCTTTTATCTCAACTTGAAAGATTGTCTGCACTACTGCTATAGTTTCTTTTCTACCCACTTGTGAATTCATTAAGTGTTGTGCTTGAGCATAATTTATATTCAAATCTGGCCTTATCTTTAAGGGAAACATTCTATTGTTTGTCATTCTGACTTTTGCAATAAGTTGGTTGCTTGGGTATTTGTCTAAAATTGTGCACAGACCATTCTTGAAGGTTACTCTATACCCTTTTTGAACAAGTTACGCTACACTCATTAAGTTATGTTTCAGACCAGGCACAAAATACATATTTGAAATATATTTTTTCTCCCCCTGTTTAGTTAGAATATTGACATCTCCTTTTCCTTTGACTGACACTTTGTTGTCATTACCCAATGTAACATCAGACTTTACATTCTCATTTAAACTGGAAAACATTTCTAGATTCCCTGTCATATGATTGCTACAGCCTGAGTCTAAAAACCATACATCTTTTTCATTTGCTTGAGCAACATTTCAAGCTAAAAACATTGTGCTCTTATTTGAATTCTGATTTTGACCTTCTCTTGAAAAATTTGCATTTTGTCTATTATTATCATACTGCTTCTTTCTACACTCATTCATATAATGCCCATATTTTTTACAGTAGTGACATTGGACTTGAGATTTATCATACCTTTGATTTTGTGACTGATTATGTGTTGGGTTTTGGCTTGAGCCTTGATTGTTGCCTCTTCCACTTGAACTTGATAGGCTGTACCTTTCACCTCTGTAAGAGTTTCTTCCTCTTCCTCTTGATCTACCTCTGCCTCTTGCTTGACTAACTGAAGCCTGAGTTTTGAAAGCATGCTCCAGTGATGTATCTGCTGACCTTTTTCAGCCTGTGTTCATGAGAAATCAGAGATGCATACAGCTCATCAACTGAGAACTGTGAGAGATTCATTGTCTCCTCTATAGCAACTACAACCGGTAGAAATTTTGTGGGAAAACTCCTTAAAATATTTTCAAAAACTCTGGTATCTTCCAGATTCTCTCCATGATACCTAATCTGATTAACCACCCCAATGACTTGGGTGTAGAATGAATCTACAGATTCATTGTCCTTCATACATATTGTTTCAAAATCTCTTCTCAGCATTTGTAGCTTTGTTGTTTTAACTTTTTCCATGCCTTGATAGGTTGTTTGAAGTATGTCCCATGCTTGCTTGGACTTTGTTGCTGCTGAAATCCTTGGAAAAATGCTCTCATGTACAGCTTGAAACAGATAAAATAAAGACTTTGAATCTTTCTTCCTTGTGTCTTTTAATAAGTCTTTATCTGCTTGTGTCAAAGTATTGTATGCTACTACATCTGTTGGCTCTGCAAATCCATTCTCTACTAAATCCCATATATCCTATGAGCTAAATAGTGCTTTCATTGTAATTGACCAGTACTCATAATTCTTCCCATTAAACTGTGGAATTTGTGGGTTTGTCAAGCTTGTGCTTGCTGCCATTTTTGAAATTTACCCAGATAATCTACTTTGATAAAATTAACTCTGATAATCAAACTTGCTCTGATACCACGTGAAGGCCAGAGGCAGAGGAATTCACACACTGTAAAATTAAAACATAAAAAAAAGTATTTTTCCAACACAGAGCTGTTGCTCGTAATTTTTCTGTTTCTTCACATTCTCATTCACTTCTCATTAAAAAAATTACAATTACAAAATATATGCTGTAGGTAAAAAGTCACGTGAAAAATTTTCACGGATGAGAGAACGAAATAACATTTAAATTGAAAATCACCTAACTTTTCCCCCGTCAAAACGCATTTAATACAATATCCTTTACATAATATAAAAACTTAAATATTAATTCTTTCGTATCCGGATATTTCCTGATGGTGGCGGCTTTTTCCATAGTTCTCTGCGGTATTGCAATGGGTAAAACCCATATTGCGATATCGCGGGAAGCGGTTAGTTGACGGCCTGGTAATCAACAGTAAACACTTGGTGGTTAGGATAAAACAAAACTTCTACGGAGTCTCCCATGGTATCGCGATGGCTATTTTATTGATTGCGATATAGCGGGCAACGGCTAGGGTGACGGCCGCAGTTAGGGTTAACCTTCCAACAGGTGGGGAAGGAAGATCGTGGGTGGGCAACGGTGGAACAACGGTAGCTAGATGAAAATGAAGTCTACGAGGTGTTCTACACACAATTTGTTTGTTGGAAGGGGCAAGTGGAAGTAATCTGGAACAATATGCTTCTTGCAAACCTTAGGCCAAGAGAAAACACGCCCAATTTAGTCTCAATTTAATTTCTGAAGTAAGTTATGCAAATTTTTTTTCTTTAGTTATACGAAAGGACATAATATTTCTATAGTCCTTGATGGAAAGTGCTGTATAGTGATTTCCAACTTCCGATTTGATAAAAGATTTAATGTTTTTATAGTTTATATCAAGGATTTGGTATATAAATTGCTTTAAAATAAATGTGTGTATGTATGTACGTACGTATGTACATATCAAGAGTTGTCTAAGTATGTATGTATGTACCAAAAGCTAACTAAGCAATCCAATTCAATTCAATAGTCTTCCTAGCTATTAAAATAATGATTTTAATTAGAATTTGGTTTGTGTAAATAGAGTGGGTTGCTGCACTGTGGGAAAAAAATGGATATTAGTGCTTGTAGAGAGAAAGTAGAGCAATTGGGTTTTGCTGATTTCCTTAGATCTTTCAAAAAAAACTGCCATGCCTATTTGCATTAAGCAGAAAATAGTTTCAAACATCTGTCAGAAGGCTTCAGGCAAAATCACTGCCAAAAATTCATCATCAACAATTCATCACCAGTAATTCACCACAGATAATTCATTGCATTAATATTTTTTAATATATATTTCTAAGACCTTCAATTTTTTTGTAAAAGAATAATAGAGATGACTGATGTTGTTGTATAATTGGTTTACTAGCAGTCACATAGGGAAAGCATGTTAATAAGCCAATATGAAATAACGTGAGGTTAGTTCATAGTAGGAGGTGAACCTTAGGATTTTGGACTTTACCTAGGATAAAATAGGTGAAGTAGATCTTAATGAAGAGAGATGTTGGAAAATCAATTTATATATTATTATGGATAATTAGAGGGATAGATCAAGCATATGGATACATATGTATTAAAGTTAAAGCTAACCTATGTGTGCATTGAAAGATATCAATTTGAATCACCTAACTTGAACATATTCTAAATCACTTAATTTTTTGAGTAAAGATTATTTTGTCTTTATTTAATTTGAGCATTGTAAAGCATTTTAGACCTCATGTTACAGTCCACTTGTATGTTCTTATCTCACAGGGAATGCATGCGAGATTAAGAACCATTTGCATAAAAATGATCTTTGTGTCTCCACATCAAAATTTATTAGTTGAAAATTGATTATGAAAATGTAAAACAAAATGATAGGTCATATTGAATGAATCTTATTATTTGCAATGTATCCATTAATTTTAATTTTAAGTAATTAATCATCAATAGATTTTTTTTATTAAAATGTAATATTTAATAATTTTAGTTACAATAGTTATTTAGAATTGATTTTAATTAATAATCTTAGGAATCATAGGTAAATTACAGATCATTGGGAATCCAAAGTAAATTATTTCTCAATGAATACAATTTTTTAATAAATTTATTCTTAAAAAATTACAATTGAAAAATTAAATAAAATTTAAAGTTTTAAATAATTATTATTTTTAATAATCATAATTTCTCTCCAGGATGCATTAACCCTCGCATGGAAAACACTTACCGGCTTCCACATAGGCAACCAACTCCACCACCATGAACCCACATAATTAGCAAACTCCAAGACATCATAAACAACCTTGGGAAACTTGTTGCCAACCATCAGCGACTATTAATATCTAGCATCAACGATTATTAATATCTAGCACCAAGAAATTCTATTCACGATGGGATTTTCATGGGGATGAATTGTTAGCGGTGAATTTTCTTGCAGTGAATTGTTTGGTGGTGAATTTTGCTAGATCCTTGTAGAATTATAAGCCACATTGTCTACCAACAGAAGCTAGTGATGATCAACATGTTATTGTTTTCAGATACATTAACAATATGCATGCATCTAAAACTCTCCAACCTAGGTAGAAGTGGAGAAAGATGACTTTGAAAATTTTATATTTTAAATATTCTATTCACTTAAGAATTTGATTTTATTTTAAAATTATTTTGTTAAGTATTTGGACACATAATTGTATTTTAGTTTTGACATTTTAACCTTATATATGTTAAAATTTTATCCTATAGCTAATATAGATATTTTAAATACATCCATCTAAAAAGTACATTAGACTAAAAGAGGGGCACAAATTTATCCAATCCAAAAAAGAGCAATACAAATCAAGGGCATTACAAATCCTTATCATTCTCCTAAAGTTGGTCAAACTTTTGTAACAAATCTAGGGATAGCTGGCCCCTTTCCACAATATTCCAATCTTGCAAATGTTCAAAAGCCCATTTAGCCAAACAATTCACAACTCCATTCCATTCAAATGGACTATGAAAAAAAGAAATAGAATCCAAGGAAGCACATAGATTTAGAATCTATTTTATAATAACAACCAAATGCAAAGACACATCCTCTAACTGTTGCATCTTTAGCAAAGTGACTACCACCTGAGAATTAGATTCACAAATGATCTGTCTCCACTCGAGAGCACAACCACTCTCCACAACACATAAAATGGAAAGATCATCCATCACATTGTTAGTATACCAACCCTTATAAATAGAAAAGATAAACTCAATAATCCCAGAACTAGTCCACCCAACACCTCCAATACTAGCATGGCCAGGATATCCATGAGAAGAACCATCTGTGTTGATTTTCAACACACCTTGAAGAGGAGGACACCAATGCCCCTCCCTATTTATCTTCTGAAGAGGATGAAACCATTTATTTCTCATAATCAAATAAGTTCTCAGAGCAACTACCCTTTGAAGAGGAAGATTGAGACAAGTACAAAAGGCAACCTCTCCTGGATCCACACCCTCAGCCAAGTCACACTTAGCTGCAATAGTTTATCCCAAAGAATAACGAATCCTCCACCACAAATGTTGGTTAACCATCTTCACATCTTGAAAAAACTTGTGATTCCTCTCCAACCAGATATGCCAAATAATAAAAATTGGTCCTAGAGCCCAAGCAACTTGAAGAAAAAAGGTCTTAACATGGGTCTTCCCCCACTGGGCAAAGAACTCTACCAAAGAAGAGACATGCCAACAAGCTTGGTTCCACACAACTCACCAAGGTGCTAAAGCCTCCTAGAAAATGAACATTGGAAGAAGAGATGAGAAACACTTTCTTCACTTTTACAACAGAAAACACACATTGAGGGACCTTGGAACCCTTTCTTGCACAAGTTATCCTAAGTAAGACACCAATTCTGGACCACCAGCCACAAAAAAATTTGCACTTGGGCCAAGAAAATTTATTCCACACTTGCTTCCACCAAGGAGCCTCAATGTCCCCCACCGCCTGCCTAATCAACTCACCATAACTTGCTAAAACAAAGTATAATTAAAAACAACAATTGAATCTATTTAATTTATATTAAAGTTATTCTATTCCATTTTAAAATTATTTTGTTAACTAAATATTGAAGAATTATTTTATCCTTACCTATAATTTTCTTTACTTTTCAAAAAAATACTATTATTTAATAAATGTTACAAAATTATTTTTATTTTTTAATAATTTTATTTATAAAATTTAAAATATTTTTAAAAGTTTTAATGTCTCCATATTTAAAAAATAATAATTAAATTTTTAACTAAAAATGTAAATTATTTATATAATATATATTTATTTTTATTGTTGATAAAATAAGATAAAATAATATTTGTTTTCCTTTAAATTTATTCATATTTATATATTTTATTTATTTTTAACAAAAAAATTAACATATATTCACATATATATTAGGTTTAGTACACTAAATATAAAATTATAGTTTTATTTAAAATTGTAATAAATATTATATACTTATTTATTACTTTCAATATTTTCATTTTCATTACTAATATATTTATTTAATATTTATATTTTTGTCTTTTATATTTAATTATTTTATATTTAGTTATCTATACCTATCCATCTAAAGAGGTCTTCTCCCAAGATCATATCCTGCTCCAAAATTGTGATAACCACCTTGATTTTGAGTGAGATTTTGTTGCACATGCGGTTGTTGTGGTGTGCTGATATTTTGACCTCCCACATATGGTGGAACACTATTTATCAGTTGAGGTCCAATCTAATTATGTCCTTGGATGCTTGGTACATAATTTAAAGCTCTTATATTTTGGTCCACATACTTTGGTTGAGACATGCTTCCTATACCAATATTTTGTTGTGGTTGGTGAATTTGAGTAGGGTTAATTTGAGTGTTTACTGAAATACCAAATTTCATAAGTATGGAACTCATTTCAAGAGGACTTTGTGAATTGGAGTGGCATGCACATGGAGATGGGGTACCTCCCACATATGCAGTATTAGTCACATTTTGTGTTGTAGTACTTGGTTGAGAATTAGTCCACATACTCACATGGGAAGTACTTAGAGGAATACTTATTTGATTGTTAGGTCCAACTTGATTTTAAAGTGTGGGTGTGCTAGCAATGTTTTATGTAACTCTCATGGTGTCAAAATTTTTCTTCAATTCATCTCTTTTCCGTATTCCTTCTCTAATTCTTTCTTGCTCCAACCTACTTATTTCTAATTGCATATCATTCATTTCCTTATTCAAATGTTCTTCAATCAATGGTGTATTATTAGGAATAGAGGCTTGTGTAATAGTTGGAGGGGATTCATTGGATATTAGAGGTCGTAATCCAATTGTGGAAAAAGAGATTAATAGGATTTTAAAAATAAAAAGTGTATGGCTTTAAAACAACAATACTACCATGGATTGTTTGAATCATAGAATGTCCAAGAGGGGGGTTTTGGTCCAAAAGTTCATATGCAAGGTCAACCATACTTCAACTAGGCACTACAAATTTCACAGGTCTAACTTTTCTATTTTGGCCTACCCACCCAATAATGATGTGTCCTCAACATCTTCATCATCAAAGAGATTGTATCTATCTTGAAAATTATCAAAACTATCTCGACTATGCAAGAACTAGCATTTTTATCAAAAGTAGAGTCAAACTTACTTGCATCCTAGTATCTTACTTATTTGTTCCTCAAATCTTTGTTTCTCTAGGTTGATCTATTTCTAGGAAGCTCCTTTCAACTCTCCCTGTTACACCCCACCGTAGATTCCTAAAATTACTTTTCACTTTATGGTAATTCTTCTAATGAATCATAAGGTTATGTAACCATAGAAATTATGTATTATGATGGATTGTGTAATATTATATTACTACATTAAAAATAAATGATGATGATTATTTGATGTCATGAATATGTTGTTCAAAGTTGAAATAAAATGAGACAATTCTACCTATTTTAAGCAAATGATTAATGAAATTGCAATGAAATGATCACATGGTAATGATTTATAGTCTAACTACCTATTTGTTTTCTTTAGTGAAATTACAGGAGAAAATATAAAACCTTCAAAGAAAAAGAGGGGGAGTATCACCTGGGAGAAGGGTGGCATTGAGGATTATTATCATATCCCCTTGATACTTTGTTAATCATTTTGCATGACCCCTAGTCCCGATGTAATTTGGACTAGGGGTGGAACATTAGACTTTAATGTCCTCACGTAAATAACTGTGTGTGTGCATGTGAGTATGTGTTAAATAGGAACCCTAATGTAATTACTATTAATCTAATTGTCAATCCTATTATGATATTTTAATTTAATGCATTGAATGTTTGGATTAATGTGGACTAATTATTTGGTTGTTGTACTTGTGTGAGGTTTTCCATTGGATGTAGGTACCAAGGGTGCAATGTAAGGTGGATTATGTGGTTCTATTGGATGAGAGAAACATAATTGGTATGTCATTCTAGTGTTGACCATGCATTTAGGTCTATCAACTTGAGGTTCATTCAAACACATGGCCTCAGAAAAATAATAATCACCATAGTTATTCATTTCCGACTAGGCAGAGTCATTAAGATAATCTAAATTGTTTCACCTAAATTATGGATCTTGCTTGATATAGTAAATACACTTGGAACAATAATAGATAACATAGTAAAAATAAATTAAAATAAATAAATATGTATCTAATTAAAAATAAATAAAATATAACTATAATGTATGGGCCAAATAAATAAATTACATTGCCTAAATAAAATTAGTTTACATTTAAAGAAAAAGGACAAACATTGAAGTTGGACACTAGATAAACCAAGAGGTAGACAACAAAATAAATAAATAAATAGTAAACCACAAAGTAAGGAGCTATGAGATATTAATTAAAAAAAAGTGATTTAAAACCACAATTTAAAACAATGAAATAGAAAAACATTAAATCCATACTCCATTGAACCCTTGAGTAATTAAATAAAGTCTTCTTTTTGAACAAATAAGGAAAGATACAGAAAGATGTAGAAAACAAATAAAGTGATGCTTTCATGAGAGAGGAAGGGCGACATGAGATAGATGAGCAGGGAGGTTATCAAGAATCCTTGACCAAGGAGGGGAAGAGGCGTAGCTAGGTTGAAGAAGAGGACATTATAACTTTTAAGGAGGCCTGACAACCCTTGCAACCACCACCCATGGTAGGAAGGGATGTTGACCAACACGCTATGGAGAAACTCATCTCTCTTCTCCATAAATTGAATTGGAGAAGTCTCATTTTTGTGTGGAGAAATTTAGAAAAGAGAAGCAGAGGTGTGGATGAAATTTTGAGAGTTGTTCAGTTCCAACATCAACTAGGTTATCCTCCATTGTCTCTATAGCTGCCTTTACCTTCAAGCACAAGCAATCTAGGTTCTTAAGCTTTAGTTTAGTAAGAACAAGATTTGCAATGATATTTTAGTGATGAATTTAGATATAAGTTTTTTAAAATTTCTTATTTGAATGCTACAATAATGGAAGCTACGATTATCCTCATGCTTGTTTAACATCACTCCTATTTATCCTTCAAGCTTGGTAGATGAACAATATTATTTGAAAATAACATTAGAGAGAGGGCTACAATAGAATGTTTTCTTTTGACAACAATCTCTACCTAAAAATATTAGGAATTTTAACCCAAGACATGGTTGAGTGTCCAATGTGTGAGTAAATGGTTTCATCTAGTTAACCTATAGGAGATGAATATTAGCACTTGTTGTATGATTAAGATAAAATAAGTTAGGAATGGAGGAGAACATAGGGTATTTGATTTTTGACAACAATCTTTTTGTATAAGCAACTAGGAGGGTAAGTTAAGGAAGAAAAGATAGATTACTACCATGGAGGTCTAGCTTACCTCATTTTTCAACCTATTCTCCTATCTAACTAAAGCCTTACTAAATTAGCTACCTGCAACCCCAATAAATTTTATCTTAGTTGGTAGTGACCCCTTATTTTTTACCAATGCTACCTTGAAATTGAATGTAGTGTTAAAACATACAGAAACACTTTTAACTATTGGCTTTAACCATTTAGATGTCTTATATTTATAAATATTTTTTTCCAACATAAATGTTCTATGGCCCCAAGTTAGATAACTCATATCAAAATGTGAAAAATATAGAGCAATCTCATTAGACCTTGCAGCTATCAACTCATATCATAATAAAGAGTTAATCTCATTTAAAACTTGCAACTATTAACTTGTGTCAAAATGTGACAATTTAGAGCAATCTCATTAAACTTTGCAATTGTTAACTCATATCAAAATTTAAGACTTAATCTCATTTAAAACTTGTAGGTATTAACTCGTGTCAAAATGTAACAATTTAGAGCAATCTCATTAAACCTTGCAGCTATTATCTCGTATCGAATGTGACAATATATAGTAATCTCATTAACTCTTGTACTTGATAATGCATATAAAAATTAAAGAGTTAATCTCATTTAAAACTTGCAGCTATCAACTCATATCAAAATGTGACAATATAGAGCGATCTCATTAAATCTTGCAGTTGTAACTCATATCAAGGGTAACAATATAGAATACATTTCAACTTAGTCCTTGCATTTGTTCACTTATATTACAAAGTGACATTATAGAATAAATCTCAATTTAGTCCTTGTAGTCGTTAATCTATCCATGAAGTTTTTGGTCAAGTAGGCATCATAGCCTTAATTTCCTAACCATGGGGCACAAAATGGCATATTTATCCTCAATGGGGGATTACCTTCTGGGTAAACAAAATAAGTCTTCATAACAAGTAGAGTAGGATACCTCTTCCCATATTTGTCTTAAGGAATTGATCCTTTTTTATGGTGTAGCCAAAAATCTATTACCATTACATTTAAATCTATTACCATCAAATATACTATACTAGATTATGGCTCTAAGTACCACCCACACCATACCCTACTATGTTACTTGCTGCTATGTTAGCTATCCATATGAAAGATTATAGTTGTTATGATCCAATGATTATTAAGGCAGCCATTCTCATTTAAATGAGTAATCCTATTAATGCAATCCTTGCTAGACCATGGCTTGAATTAAATTTCAATAGGATCAATGAATCAGGTTCCTCTACCTACTAACCAAGGAAGAAGAGTTTCCTTACTTCCCACTAGAAGGTGAATAAGGGTAAGAAATTCTCTCCATAGGATATCTAGCAATGCCACACTTGGTCTACCTAGGAGGGAAACCTACTGACCTTGAGTTGGGAGCCTACTTCTAGTCTAGTGCTAAGCATAAGCTAGGGAATAATACCTTTTTGAGATGGACAAAAGTCTAGGAGCAGTACTATGCTCAAGATGGATGATAGACTAGGAGCAATACTATGCTTGAGATGGAAAATGGTCTAGGGGTGGTACCAAGCTTGGGATGGACAATGGTCAAGGGGTAGTACTAGCTCGAGATGGACAATAGTCTAGGGGCAGCACTATGCTTGAGATGGACAAGATTCTAGAAGTAGTACTAGGCTCGAGATAGTCATTAGTCTAGGAGCATTTCCCCTAGTTGCTTAGACGATATATGGACAACTAGAAGGTGGATCCCCAACAAGCTAGAGTAGGTAGATCTAAATCCCTTTGCAATCTCATAACTGTTGGAAAAGGAATTATAAGTTTACCATAGCTAGGTGCACCTTGAGAAAAAGGGTCACTAGGAAGACATTTTTCTCATAGCTTACGGGCTAGAATGACAACACACACTCTCTCTCATCACAGGCCACATAATTCACTCGGAGGGGTGGATAGGGTTGAATCCACTTGGTTGGGATCATTTTGCACCCCACCACAACCAGAATGAGTGGGGTCTTGGAGATAAAACAATCCGCCATCATGAAGGTATGTGTAATCTAGTTAGTAGCATTCTTTTTTTATTATGGCAGCAAGTTGTGCTAATGGAAATTATGTAACTAACATGATGTTATACTGCTTGAGCTGATCTCCTTTAATGTTTATTTGTTCTAACATTCTATGTAATCCTTTTTGCATGATGATGAAGAAAAACAAAATTGTGCAGAAATTGTCTTTTTCGTTGGGGTAGTTGTTACAATTCTTTGGTTATGCCATCTGAGCTAGTGATGGTCATGTGTGAGTTGGTAAACTTAATTGGTGTAGGGGATGTACTTTGCATACTTGAGGTAAGATAACTTTTGTGAGCTATTGAATTCCCCATTTCACAATGAGTAGTGGTTTAGGGCTTGCAAGCCTTCTTTCTTCCTTTCATATATAGGTATATGTATGAGCGAATATAAATATACATATGTATACTCGTATTGATATATTCACACTACTTTAAAAATGTTTAGGCATAATATTTCCTTCATGACTACGATGTCAAGTTTGACATAAATATCAACATCACAACTCATGTTAATGACTTCATCCTGCCTAAAGATTACTAACATCTTTTTAGTGGAACCCTTTTAAATCGTGGTTGAGGATAATAAGTTGGCGAATAAGAAAAAGAAGTATGAATTTTTGTTTTGTTTATCATATCGAATTCCATATGATGCAAGTGCCTCTCTTAGCCACGTAACATTAGCCTTACGCAGTTGTTGGAAAATGGAACCGTTTGTAACTAATTCTCGTTGTGAATTATCTCTTGGATCTTCGAAAAACCGATTCTTGTTTTTAGAATTGAAGGATGAAGAGGCA
>VDFB02179234.1:41724635-41969026 GCA_007258455.2 Sequoia sempervirens | reverse complement strand
CACATCCTAAACATTTCTTGGAATCAAGCCAAACAATGTTGTTCAAAAAATTTATTGAAACACATAAAAATATGGAAATCTTGCAAAGGACTTTTGAGGGTTTGAAGCCATTTTATTGTGTGCCTCTTAAGATTCGTAATACTTGCTGTTGCAAATACCATGTGGAGTTTTCAATGTACCATGAGCTATTATGCTATATCCGTTCTACTTTTCATACTAATGAAATGTTGCAGGAATGTGGTGAAATGCATCTTCCAAAATCATCAAGGGACTTGCTAGATCTATTTTTATGTTCTAGAGATGATGGTTGCTTTTTCTATAGAAATGATTGTTTAAATGAAAAGTGCTCACAATTTTTTGGCTTGTTAAAGTTTGTTCAATGTTTTCATGAGAGTTTTGAACATGAATTTGGGATGAAGCTTGTTGAGAAAAAGAGATATGAGATAGTCAAATATACTTTGCAAAGTGGAGGTGAAGGTTCTAGATGTGAGTTGGTTACAAAAGAATGCAGTGTTGCTGATTTTATTTTAGATTTTAAGGACAATCTTTTCTACAAGTATGCAAGACATAGTCATAGGTCTCAGTGGTTGGATCAACAATTTAGGGTACGTAAGGACTCTTTTCTGGTTGGTACTATTATATCAGTGGTTAATATTGCAAAAAACTACACATTGCAACCACAAAACAAGGTACAATATCAGTATTATAATTCCATTCAGATTGCTATTTTTGTCCACATAATGTTTAGACACATGTTCCATAGTATAGAGAGGAGGACTAAAGATAATCGAGAGTATCATTTTATATGAGCATGATAGATCTCACTCATCCTGAGTATGTCTTAACATTGCCTCTAAGATTTTTTTTGAGTTCTTATAGGAGTACGATATAGCATTGGAAGACATCTAATTTAATGATAATTGCAATGTGCCACCAAGAATGCTTTTATGTTTTCATTGAGGAATGTGTATGTGAGAGAGGGGTCTACCTCATATTTAAATCTTTTGGAGTTGGACAATGGGAAAGGGAGTACAAGGATGGAGTGCACAAAAGAGAGCCAAGGAGCAAACAAAAGACAGGAGAAAAATTCAGTGATGCACATTCTATAGTTGATTGGTGTAGTTCAACATTGTCACAGGGGGGACACTTGATTCAATAGTGTGAAGATTCTTTTGGTTAGTTGAGGAGGGTACAGTGGGAAGTAGATTATATTTTCATACAATCAAAGATTCTTCAAAGATGCATTCATTTTGAAGCTCAGATGTAGGCACATGGACCATTTGGACATGGGAGTTGGCTTTTTTTTTTCAGAGTTGTATTCAATGCGAGTGGGATCAATGTGAGTCAAGTGAGTGGGTGGATACATGGGTACCACATTATCTAACTCCTTTATCTCAAACAATATCCATGACAAATGACACAATGGAAAGTTCAGTTGATTACGACTTTCTTTCAGATCTACTACAGCTAGGACATATTTTTGTAGTTGCACCACAGGGGAATAAAGAGAGATCAAACTATTGGTTGGTTTGATGTGTGTGGGTAAGACATAAGCTAACACAACCGATGGAAGATGATGATGGTTTCATGTATCCTACAAGTTCATTTGTGGTTGCAGGAACTTGGTTGTGAACATACATGATTAGAAAGAATGGCATACCTGCATTTGAAGACTATGAGAAACAAAAAACCATTCTCATGTATTTTCACCTTGTTATAGCAATAAATGTTATGTTGTTGAAGTATCATGCCAGACCAAAGACAAAACAACTATGGACACTTAGTAATGTTGATCATGAAGAAATATTGGATACTCTTAAGCAAAGAGATGACCCTTTAAGCACACTTGAATAGCATTTTCAAGAATGGAAGGTAGAATGCTTATGTTCATTATGATTAAGTTCATTAGTGTTCTTTATTTAATACTAATATTTTATATACTATTGCAATGCAAGTGTCTTTAATAGTGATATTTTGTATGCAATTTTGTGATGTTTTTGGCAAGATTGATCATGGACCTGCTGCAACAATAGCTAGCTCTTATTCTTTCAAAGAGGTATGCATATTTTATAGTTTGCATCACTAGCTCATCATCATTCAAGTTGTTTAGATTAATATAGATACATTATTCTAAGCATATTTTCTATTGTGACAATATAGATTTCTCATTTTCCCACTTTTATGACATTCCTAGCATGATTGATCGTGGACTTGCTACAACAATAGCCAGCTCTAATCCTTTTGAAGAGGTATGTGTCTTTTATAGTTTGCATCACCAACTCATCATCATTCAGGTTGTTTAGATTAATATAGATAAATTAGTCTAACATATTTTCTATTGTGACAATATAGATTTCTCATTTTCCCACTTTTACGATATTCCTGGCATGATTGATCATGGACTTGCTGCAACAATAGCCAGCTTTGATCCTTTCAAAGAGGTATGCAATAGATTACAACAATATAGATTGGTTATTCTAAGCATCTTTTATAGTTTGCATTACCATCTCATCATATTTTGTGTCATTTAGAATAATATAGATTGGTTATTCTAAGCTACCTTGATTGTTTGTACAGGTGCTTGTTAGTGTAGAACATTAACATACTACTGTTGTTGAAGACTGTGCCCTGAATGCCTCTAATAAGAAAATTTTGTAAAATTTGAATTCTCAAATTGGAAACAATGTAAAATGGTCATAATTGTGTATGGGCATAATCTATACCCAGTGATGTTTTTTGAAATATGGGTCAAATTTTTGGCATTGTATAAAGGGTATGTTTAAAATGTAAATGGGCCTGTATTTTGGAAACTCATACGTTTTTGTAAAGGGGTCTATTTTTGTACTTAATCGAGCTACAACCAAAGGTTTTCTTCCTGGTTCTTTCCTGTCAGTATGCTCATTTGAACCAGGTTTTGTAATATTTCCCATTTATATATAATAAATTATAATGGCTTGCAACTTTTTCTCCTCAAACCCAATTCTTTAATTCACAAGGGCAACCTCATAGTCACAAACCTATTCCCTTTCATTTTAAAATTCAAAATTCAAAATTTTCACTAAGTGGTGTCATTCACCCACTTTGAGTTGACTAAACACATGTTTGGCATACTTTGATGATATACGCTAGCATTAATAACATACAATATATTCATTATAATCATGAAAACATTCATTTATCTTACAACATTGGAGCAATTAATAGTGAGACATTTTGATTCAATGTAATAAAAATAAGTAACAAATTTCTAAATACCACCAAGTCCCTAGATATTCAAGAGTAGATGCAAAGATAAACATTCATACCCTTATCAACCCTTAATTATGTTAGATTGATTGTGTGTTGATTGATTAGATTTTATACATCCTTGTACCTTGTTGATACATTTTTCTATTTAGTTTTGCATTTTTTATGTTAAGATATAGTAAATTATATTCACTTGCAATTTGAACTGTAAATCTATTTTATTGTTAGAATGAGTACTTGAATGATCATGAGGTGTTGAGGGAAATATTGTTTTCATTAGTATTCTTTGGAATGCTTTGGATATTGTTGTAATGTCATTGAATAAAGGTCATCAATGAAATTGACCATCTCTCACATGTAATGCTTGGGAGTTACGTTGGGAGAAGTGGATCATCTTTCCATAATGTTATGGGTTCCTACTTAGTTGATATGTTCATGGTGGAGGGCTATCTTGAGTGCTATCATAATTACACGTTGGGGTGGTTTGTGTTTTTAAACTATCAAAACCTTCAAAGATTGCTGCCTTTTAGCACTTTGGACTCTTAAGGGAAATTGTCAGTCCAATGTAGCTCGGAGTGATTTTGCATATTTGGGTGCAAGAGAGGACCATCCCTAGCGTAAACATACCCATTCGGATGTGTTGTAGCAGTCTGTTTGGTCGTACGAGCTATGGAGTGAAAGTTGTACCACTTTGCAACTTTACACTGCTTGCATCTAGCAACTTTTCCCTCCATTGGAAAGTCATCACCACAGTAAAACACCTTCGAGATAGTAAAAATTGAGAGAGGTTTTTGTAGATGGTCCCAACACAATCCCATATCCTCAGATGGAGATTATGTAAGCATCACGGTCTTTGAGAAATAGACCTTCAAAGATTGCTGCCTTTTAGCACTTTGGACTCTTAAGGGAAATCACCGGTCCAATGTAGCCCAGAGTGATTTGGTGTATTTGGGTGCAAGAGAGGACCATCCCTAGCATAAATGTACCCATCCGAATGTGTTGGAATAGTCCATTTGGTCGTACGAGCTGCGGAGTGAAAGTTGCACCACTTTGCAACTTTACACTGCTTGCATTTGGCAACTTTTCCCTCCATTGAAAAGTCATCACCACAGGAAAATGCCTCCGAGATAGTAAAAACTGAGAGAGGTTTTTGTAGATGGTCCTAACACAATCCCATAGCCTTGGATGAAGTGTGTGTAAGCATAACGGTCTTCAAGAAATAGACCTTCAAATATTGTTGTCTTTTAGCACTTTGGACTCTTAAGGGAAACTAGTGGGCAACATAGTTAACTTCTTCACAAACTTGGTTTGAAGTAATTTCATTCTTTTTCATGCATTTAAAATGGATTTTTAAGCCTTCCACCCTAAAGGTGACCTCTAAATAACTTCAAAAACCTTAACTACCTCATTCTTATTCATTTTTTTTGCAAACAAGCATTTTCATTCGAAGAGGATGAGCTTTGATTTTTGCTTGTTGGATTGAATGCAGACCGTGACACAATTTTTTTTTTTCTAAAATTGTTCAACTGCTATGTTACTTGCATCATCTTAACTTTCTTGGCTTAGGACAGCTCCTATTGCTATGTTACTTGCATCACATTCTACTATGAATGGTTTGTCAAAACTTGGTAAAACTAAGATAGGTTGGGTAGCTATCTCCCTCTTCAACCTTTCAAATCCTTCATTGGATTCTTTGCTCCACGCAAACTTTGTTTTCAGTCCTCCTTTGATGGTGTCAAGAATCAGTGCACAAATTTCACTAAACCTTCTCACAAATTTCCTTTAGAATTGAGCTAATCCATGGAAACTCCTAACTTCTATCCTTGTCTTTGGAGTAGGCCAACTGAGAATGGGGTATCTTGATGAGTTTCAACTTTTGTACTACCTCCTCTGAGATGACATTATCAGTTGATCCTAAGTCTATGATTACCTTGCAAACCTTACCTTGTATCTTGCACTTGACTCTTAAAAGAGCTCTCCTTTGTTTGTGTTCATCCTCGGTAGGTGCTTTGATCAAAATCCTTGTTAACATGACTTGTTTTCCTTTCTCTGAGTTGTCCACCTCTAGAGTCTCTACCTCTTCCTTTACCAATTTGATGGGGAGACTTACCTTTAAAGAGCACTCTTGCTCTTCCAAATACCTATTCTCTGGTCTTCCTAGGGTATTCCAATTTCAAATTCTTCTCCATTACTCTCAATTCGCCACTAGGCTTCCCTGGGCTCCAAACTGACCCAAAGTGTCCTAACCACTCCAAGGGCTAGGAAAGGTTATTCTATTGTCTCTTTGTTGATTTTACACCTCACTAATCCATCTCATTAGATTATTTCACCATTCTCCCATCGCTTTCTTGAAAAACTCCATTTTAGGCCTTGTAGCTTTTTGCCCCAACTAGGCCTCCTAGAACCCATTTTCTTGGATTTTCTCAAAAACGGTCTTAACAACCCCAAAATATTTTTTGATATTATTTCTAGTGGTACCCTAGGCTTCAATATTTACCAGGTGTAAGGTCTCCCAAGTTCCCATTCATATGATTGTCCTCGTACCTCCCTAATTTCAAGGGTTTCAAGGGTTTTAGCTCCTTTTTCCAACTTTGAGGGCTTCAATGACCTCCTCAACTCTCCTCCTTGCACACACATGTCTAGAATACATGTGCCCACACTCCCATTCTCTTGATTGAAACAAACTAATCCATTTATCAGCTTTATTTACTCCTATCCTCTCCAAGCCACTAGCCATAATGCACTTGCACTCACCTAGTGATTGATAGTTTCTTCACTTCCTGTGAAAACAAAGACTCCTAGACCTATATGTACATTATTTACATAGTCCCCAACTTTATTCCAAGTGGCCATGAGAGGAAAGTGGTGCAAGAGAACCTATGAAACATTAGGCATTTAGGAAGTCTAGGATGCATTTCTTTTGTTTTTGATGTTTATCATGAAGGTCATGTTGACCATCGAGTAGAGAAGATAGTTTAGGGATGTGGTTGATCTTTAGAATAGAAGTTGAGGAAGGGTGAATGGGTTTAAAAACTCATTTTACTTAGTTTTCAAGAAAATTGGCAAAAGATGCAAAATGGTACACTTTGCAACTTTTCCACATGATAACTTACATGTTCGACCAAGGGAGCATAGCTAATTCAGGAACACTATATAAGGTGTGCCTTGACTTGAGAACAGGGTTGGAAGTATTGGTATTGTGGGAAAGTTTTGTGAATTGAAAGAAAAACAGTGCTTTTCTGTGTTATTACTGATTTTTTCTTCAAAGTAAAGCTTTAATGGATTGAAATTGTTGCTATGTTATGTGGAGGATGTAGTTTAGTGTTTTCTCAAGCTTAGTGTGCCATATTTTAGTCTTTTTGATTCAATTTCAATCATTGTTTGTAAACAGTTTGCTTTAACCCTATTGTTGGTCTGAACTAGATAGTTTTGTGGAAATGGGGTGTTAGTTCACTTTCCCACTATACAAATTGTATGACCCTTTGGGAGCAGTGACTAGACTCCATGTGTGTACATATGGTAGGTTTTAGGGTTTGTGTGAGCACAGGAGCTATTGGCAAAGTATTGCCCTAGGTGAGCCAGGAAGAGTCTGGCTAGGGAAGACAAGGAGTGCATAGCACATAACTTGCAGGGGTGATTGAATTTTGTTGAATTTCCTTTTTGTGAAGGTAGATGTGAGTCTTGCCAAGACTTGGTTTTCAAGAGGAAATTCCATCAGTCCATCTAGTTTGAGAAACACTTAGTAGATTGAAAGCAGCTAGAAAAGGCTTAAAAACCCTAGTTTTTGCCCATTTTTAAGTGGAGGCGTTGTATGGGTAGTTAAGACCCAAGACCTCAAAAATCCTTGAGAGGTGTCCATTTGAAGCAAGAAACTCAAAGAAATATTGGGGGTTCTTTCGAGAAATTGAGAGAGTCAACCAATTTTCTTGGAGAAGGAGACCTAATTGGGGCTTTTAGGCTAGTAGCCTTTTTAAGACCTAAACAAGGGTTTGTTGAAAGTGACCAATAAATAGAGCTAGGAGGATACTCAATAACCAAAATTGGATGGATTTCAATGAATTGAAATACCTCCATGCCCCTACAAATTGAAGTTCAATCTTTGGAAGTATTGTTAGTCTTTAGGGCAGATTAAAGGCTAAGGAAGAGTTAGGGTATGTGCAGGATCATGATGGGGCAAAAAGTGGCAATATTATGGGTATTTGTAGGGTATGTGGTTGACGAATTTTTTCTTACCAAAAATTGATAAAACGAAAAGGGTTTTTAGAGGAGATTCTCAGCTTTCCACCAATATAAATTATGCTTTAATTTTAATTTAATAAGTAATTATTATTCATTTTCTATTATAATTATGACTAAAGTCCTAATCGATAGGCTGATTGAAAAACATCTATAACTTTCAAAAAATATCACATTTTTTGAATTTAAAACATGCGTTACATTCTATTCTTCACATACTATAGGATTAAAAAAAGAAAAATTAAATTTCATGAATTTTTGACCAAGTTAAGGTGGTCAAACATACGAGTTTTTATATTTTTTAAAAGTTGTAATAAAAAAATCATAATTAATTATTTACTCGGAAAAAAAATACAAAAAAATATGCATCACATCTGGACATGAGTCCTCTACTTATATATAAAATATTATAAAAAATATTATCATTTTATTATGGTTAGGGTGGTCAGACAGATACCCACTTCTTATTTTTTCCCTAAAATTTAAGTACCACTGCATTGAAATTTAAAATTTTCACCAAATAGATTTTTTTGTTTAGAAACTACATTCAATTTTCTATAGATTCTATTCTTGCATATTTTTGAAATAATATAGATAACTTATTCAAATTTTTACGTCAAGTTGCCTAACACTAATTTTTCTAATTTTTTTGCCACTTAAGGGCCTGTTTTTTCCATGATGATCCTGCACATACCCGTTAGAGCTATGGCATCAAGATTGACTTGGTTGGTTGAATGGAGATGGTAGTGGGGTTGGAAAGACCATAGAGCAGGAATCTATGATTGATTCCTACAACCCCTCCCTATCAGGAAGCCACAGGAACTCAAGTGGGACTCATTATTCACAAAACTAGCCCAAACCGACAGTGAGTCCAAAAATGCAAAAACATGCAAAACCTTAACCAGTTGGTCTAAATGAATAATCTAATTCTAGATATAGTAATTAAATGAAACAAATGAAACACTCAAAGCATCATGTTAGTCTTTCAATCCATTCTTGACTGGATGAAGGCTCAAAAACAAAAATGCACTCAAAAGTTGTTGAATTCCAATCACACAAAAATGCTCTCCAAGTCTCAATTCGTGAAAATGAACTTCCAACCCATGTGTTAGGGTTTGTATGACCTTATATACCTTTCTCCCATGTGATAGGACTCTTGGGTCAGACTTAGAACAACATTAATGCTATTTTTAAACTTTTAGGCCAAATTGCCAAGGCAACATTGCCAAAATGCTCAAATTGCCAAGATTTGTCTAGGAACTCATAAAGTTCAAGACTCTAAGCCAAACCTACCCTAACACACTCTTAAAAAAAACCTAGGGACTTTATATCATAGTCGTTATTCCCTTGGTGGTTGGCTAGAACCACCTACAAGCCAAAAAATTACTAAGATCTTCCAAAAGACCTTAAGGTGCTCCTGCACCAGTTTGGAGGATGAAACTTGTTTGGATTTGTGAGGGAAATTTCATAGAAAGGTTGCATCTATATGCCAAGCATAGTGGATTTTAGCATCCCAATATTTTTCTAAAATTTTTTTGATCAAATTGTAATCTTGGTTATGAGGAAACAATTGAAGCAAAAAAATTTTAATCATCAAGTGAGTTGTTTGAATTAAATACTCTATTCCAACCAACTTATATGTGTAGATCTATTTATCATATGTGAATGTTTTAGATCTAAATATCTTGTTTAAATGTTTTCGCTGATTTTCATTGAATTATTCCAAATCTAATAAATTTGTATGAATAATTTAGTTAAGGATCATTGAATTATTTGAAATGTATGAAATTTGTAGGGTTAATCATATGAGTATCTAGTTGTTACTTATGCAATGTGAAATAATGCTTTGAGTTTGAAAGATGTGTAATGCAATGTAATCAACAATATGAATATAAACTACACAATATTTAACCATTCTTTTTATGCTATTGTACATTGATATTTAACCATTGCTTCAAAGAGTTGAATCATGCACATGAGGAGGAAACTAAATTTCGATTGTCAACTTCTATATATATCAAATTATCCAATAATCAAGTGTATGTCCATATACAAAAATGGCATCAACGCCAACTCAAACAAAGTTTTACAATATGTGGCATATGCCATCTTGGTATCTATTCAAAATTTACATGCCAAAATGTCTATCTCATCCTAAACTATTGGTGGATTATCAAAATGGAGCCTCTTTGAAGCACTTGTTGGCTCTGAAGGTAGTTGCACAAGAAAAAGTCAAACCACAATTGATATTAGATATACTATATAATTTAAAATTGAATAATTAACATAAATATCAATACACATTGAATTATAATTGAACTCTAAAATTGAATTCTTGATTACCTGAAATATACGTCTCTTTGAAGGGTTAGGAGTCCTAGAATATACCACTCTCAAAGAACTAACCAAACCAACTTTTGTAATGTCAATCTATATATGTGAACAAAAACATGAAATTGATCCAAGTTAGCATAGAATTGTCAGTAATAAGAACATATTTACCAAGCACAAAATAAAATAAACACATACCTCTTTAGGTTGATCTTTTTCTGTATCTCCTTTAGGTGTCTCAACAGCTCCTCCTTGAGGTGTTTCAACACCTCCTCCTTCAGGAATTCAAATACCTACTCCTTCGGGTGTTGTGGCACTTATCAACAGTGATGTATAGCTCACAACCGCCTGTACATAAAAATGACATGTACATATGAAACTACAAATCTATGTCAATGTACACATAATCAATAAAAGATCTTATAAATTTTAATTCAATCAAATTTGAGTTCAATTACCTTTCCTTTATCCAACACTGTGCCTCAATAGTCTGGAGAGCGTCACACCTCACACGCACTAGGTGTTTGCTACAAGTAGAGAGTAAGATAAAAATATAAGTTAATATATAATTTAATTACTGACAATTCAAATGACAAGCAAATATGCAGTAAAAAATTGTAAATGAGTGAGTGAGAAAATACATACTGTGTGCGTGTCGAAGCCAAATGAAATGGCTCTAAGGGTGCTATCCGTCACCTATGTGAGCTCCTCCTCATACATTAACTATTAAATAGACCATGTAAATAAATATAAGTACTTGATACTATCTCTTATTAATATTCATTTTAAAAAAATGCAAGTTATGAATTTACACCTTAAATGTTACCTGTGTAACTACTCCAATGTTCGCCTCTCTAGCAGGAGAGGACTCTATAGGGTGTGCTCCACTCCCCTGCGTGTGATCTGCTATAATCTCCACATCTTGGATGTCATAATCAGAAGTGTCTAATGGATGCTCAAGGGGCTTTACAATAGGACCCAAACATATTTGTTGGCACGTATTGCACATATGTGGCACACAAATATGTGGACCTGAGGAGAATGATGCAGCAGCATTGGATCCATCGCCAAGATCACTAGACTGTGGCTAAGCTACTGAAGAAGCATGGGAAACCAATAGACCACTCAAAGAGTGAATGGCCTGGATAGTTTGTGTCACTGCATCCTCCGTAATATCTAGATGTTGTACTAGAGGTGGCAGAGGAAGGGGAGGATGAGGAACATGTGGGTGGGCCTAACTACTCTAGTTGCCCCTGGCCTATCTTAAGGAATACCTCTACCAATGCCCTAGAAGGGTTTAATGTCAAAGTAATTGACATGATGCCCTAACAAAAAAATCAGCATATAATTTTTTAATAAAGTAAAAAGGTACATCAAGATTATTGTTGGGTGGTTTATCAAAAACCATACACCAACGATCCCAAAAGTTATCTACTATGCCCCTATGTGTGCACCATTTTATAGAAAGTTTTGGCTTATTAAAATTAACTGGAAAACCATTGTTGGGGTTAATAAATAAAGAGGCTATTTGGGATTTTGTTATTTGGAGATCTTTCACATCATTATAAGACATTCCACATGCATAATATTGCCTCATGGTTTCTCACCATGAATGAAATGCATTATGTTGGGTGGAGAGGGTTTCTACATTTGTAATTATTCCTATCAATGTGGTTGACATATGGGATAATTGAGGGATTTTCCTATAAACATCACAAATTCCCCTCAATTGCTCCAATTTTTCATCAATTAACTATTCAATTGATGGCTGTGGAGGTGGTGGAGCATTTGAAATTTCTGCATTTTGATTCTCAGCTGGTGGATTTTCATTTTCAACTAGTGGAATTTGTGCATTTTCATTCCTGGAAGCCATAATGCTTAATTAAAGTTAAAAAATAATTAATCTAAAATAAGACAATATAAATGAAACACTATTTTTAAATCAAAATCCATTAAAAAAAATCATTTTTTTATCAAAATCTATTTTGAACTCAATTGTTTCATAAAAATTCAATCAAAAACTCTATTTTGAAAAAAAATCCACAACAAGCATTCATTTTTTTATCAAAATCCATTCTCAATTCAATTTTTTCATAAAAATTCAATCAAAAACCCTATTGTGAAAAAAAATCCACAAAAACTTCATTTTTATCCACAAAAAACCCTATTTTAAAAAAATCAACAAAAACCATATGAAATTATTCAAATCTAAATCAAAATTGAATCAAATCAAATGAAAATAAATAAACTTACCTTTCCAAATTGAATTTAGCCTATATTAGATATCCGTTACGCGAACAATGGATGAACAGTGCGCCCGCAGGTTCTTCTTAGCTAAATGAGTTCAAAAAAGAGACAAAAGTGTTTAATATATACTTTTTATAAATTAGATATCCGATTCAAATCGGATATCCAATTTTGATCGGATATACGATGTGTAAAAGTAGCTTTTGTGTTTGGTATGGTGACACCCGAGCCTACAAAAAGTCAACATGTTCTTTTCGCATTTTATCAATCGATGAAAGACGTGTTTTTTTTCCTCATTACCACTTTTTGGCCCACCATTAACCTGCACATACCTACATATATATGTATATGTATATATATGTGTATATATATGTGTGTAACACCAAATAATCTACATGCTAGAGTCTATTACATATATCAACATGAAGTCAGTTCATAGCAAGCAAATGTAATGATGTCCTTATGAAATAAATCAATATGTCTAACATTATAAGAAAAATAGCAAAGTAGACTATGAAAAAAAAATTAAAACTCTATCGCATAATGGATTGGTGCTTCTATGCAAAGAAGCCCTTTCCCAATCCTTTGCTAAGCTCCATGATGAAGATGATATGAAATACTAACTTGGATGAGTGGAGAGAGATACTAGGATTGTGAAGGAGTAATATAACAGAGGAGGCCTCTATTTATAGCTAAGAAGGATAAAATAATGCCAAACATGGAGCATGTGGGACTAAAAAACCAACCAATAGGAAGGAGTCACTTGTCAACATGTGAGACGTTGAGGAATGAGCACATTTTGGTCAATGTGCCAAAGAGGGGAGATTTGAAATTTGAAATTGAGAGTTAAATGTTGAGATTGACCTTTGTAAGATACATGTAAGAGACATATAAGACCTCTTAAATGCTTTTTTGGATGTACATGTCAAATTGGAGGGAGATTTCAAACATGGAGAATATTCCTCAAAGATTCCATGCTGATGGAAAATGATGAATTTAATAAATCAATAAATTGATTATTTGTGCAAGTGGGAAAAGCTAGAGGATGTGATGGGTGATTAGATTAGATTAATCATTATTTGATTAATTTAAGAGGTGATTAGGTGATTGTGACATTCAACTTAAATATTTGGACTTATTTAAATTAAATGAAAATATTAATAACATTAGAGATTTAATTAAATATTTGGATTTATTTAATTAAATGAAGGAAATTTAGGAGATTAAAACAGATTTATTAAAGAAATGACTTAGGAGATTAATCAAATAAACTTGAATTATTTAATTAATCCAGAAAATATGATGATAAAGGGATGATATGGAATTAGTGAGTTAGGATCAGGCACATGTATATTTTATGTAATGCCCTGCCACGCAACCCTAAGGGAAGTTGCAATTTACTACTCAAATGAACTATTTTTTTTTTAAAAGAATAATTAATACATGAAAGTTCATAACCATTGCCAACCAATCCTCTAAGGTTACGAGACTGGGTTACTTAAACCCAAACAAGAAACATGAATTGAGACCATACCATTTAATTACTTAACATTTAAAGCTCACATACATTCCATACATAATAATTTACATCAACGAATAAGAAATACCACTTGATTCCAATAATAAAATTTACAACATGTTTACAACACTCATTCCACGAATGAGATAAATCCAATAAGTATGATTACATATTACAAATTCCACCTCAATAGCAAATGAGGGGGTATTTAAATACAATATACATCTAAAAAGAATAAAGCATGACATGATACATGATCCCACGAACTCTCCAACTAGAAATCTCAACCACACGAACAAGAAGCCATCCCAACGGATTAGGGTGCACGTTCCACCCAACCATGTGATACCCAAAGGCTCACCCCCTATGCTAGGAGATAGTAACCAAGAATTCCTAAACAAGACCATCTACCTCTAGACACAGGCTAAAACATAACTGAACTGAAAAGGATACAATTACAACATCACTTAACACAAAGGTTACAATGCTTCCAGAGAACAATGATCTTTTATGTAGTACAACTAACTAACTTTTGGTTGACTTAGAGAGAGTGTCACATGAAATTTTCTATGAGTTACCCAGGCTCAACTCTACCAACTGCCAGACCTTCATACCAACTGCGCTTCTCATCTCATCTCAAACCTTATAAGCGAATGAGTTATGAGAGAGGCATTAATTATCTTAATTAGTTTGAAAGTTTTTCATTAGTTCTTTTTTTAAGTTATCACTTACTTAAACCTTGTGTGAGTTACCATGGCACCCCTTTGTGTGCCAGACCCCCACAAAGAGCCACTCTCCTATCGACAACATACACGGCATAAACCACAATGATTAACCGAATAAGATGACATCTCCAAACGAAGGAGGCAACAATAAAGAAAACTCACTCCAAACACTGGAGGAAACAAAAGTACCAAACCCTCTCCAAACACTAGAGGCTACAAAGGTCAAACCCCTCTCCAACCATTGGAGGAAACACAGGTCAAACCCTCTCCAAACACTAGAGGAAACGAAGATACAAAATCCCTTCTTCACAAGGAGGCACAACCACATAACCCTCTCTCAATCCCAAGGAGGCACAAATCCCCATTCATGGAAACCAAGTACAACATAATACAACTCTACACATTTCCCAAGGTGATTCACAAAATGAACCACTACAAGAAACATCCCTTCCTAGAGAACTCTTCTGGAAGACTTGCTAGACATTTGACCCTGTTTTCCCAACGTTGAGAATGAACGAAAACATTATTTAAAAAGCATTTCAGACAACTCAACAACTAATGTTAGGGTTTCCTAAAATTGAGTCAAACAATTACATCGCACAAGACATCTGGAGTAAATAATCATGCTGACAACTTTAAGGATTTTAAACCAATAATTAAATTTTGTTTTCCTAATTACATATATTCATAAACAATCAACTTTAAAATAAAAGTATTTGATTATTTAAAATCTACTTTAAATAAATCCAAAACATTTGATTATAATATTCTCTTTTAAATGTACATCATAAAATAATCTATATTTAAATCTACTATATACGTATAAAAGTATACCTATATACTAAATGTATATACATACTTATATAAATATATATACATGTTGAATATACAACTATTGTTTAAATGCACAAATATTTTTAAAACAACCAATTTTAGATTCCATATTGCAAAATATTTTAAAAGAAAAGCATAATATATATACATTATAAATATATATATATATATAAATAAATAATTATAAAAAAAAATTAATTTAAACAATATTATAAAATATTTACATATAATATATATATTATATATATAAAATAATATATATATATAATATATATATAATATATTAAACATATAATATAATATATAAAAAAAATTAAATTAAAGTAAATTTTAAAAAACAAAATAAAATAAAAATAAAAGGCCAAAAGCCTTTTGGCTGCAGTGCAGCCCCCAACAGGGGACGCAACCCCTGTGGTGGCTGCTGCGCAACCTCTCCCCAACCATGGGGTGCGCTGCATAGCCAACAGCTCCATGGATGGGGGGGTGGCTGGGGCAACACCCCACAAAAAAATTAAATTTTATTTAAATTAACAGGAAAAAAAAAAAACTCCCCTGCCACAGAAAAAAATACCAGAACAGAACAAGACATAGAAATTTTTCCATTTCTTTATTTTATTTTATAAATTTCACAGAGAGCTTTTAACAGAAGGAAAATTAATTTCCAAACATCAACCATACAAGCATATATACATATTTCCTATACACATATATATCTATATTTTTCCATTTTATTCATAGATTGGGCAAATTTCCTTGAAGAGAAACTAAGAAAAAGAATTTAAAGCACAATAACATGATGTAAATTTCTGGGTATTCCCCAAATTGAACAAGAAGTTTAAACTTTTCATTTGATCCCTTCTAAGTTTTCTTTGCTAGTTTTAAAACAAATTCTCATATGTTTGCATTCCATTAAACAATATTTTTGAAGATTTATCAACAGCAAAATGAACATTTGAAACTTTTTTTTTTTCAAAATAAAAACCAGAAATGAAGGAGGAACTTGGTTTTTTCTCCACAAATAGAAGGATGCAATTGGAGCTTTTAGATCTCTTTCCAACCTACCAAGAAAATCCCCTTGCTTCTTCAAGATTCCAAGAACAAAAAACCCAAATCTTTGCTTCTCCTTTCTTCCCCAATTTTCAAATTAAAACCAAAATGAAATAGCAATTCCTTCAAATAGAGTTTCCCCAATTTGGTCAAACCCCTAAAATATCCCCACCCACTAAATTTATTGCAAAATTTGGAGGATATTTCCATGTTTTAAATTTAAAACAAATTTCTATTTTCTAATTGATATGCTATGCATTTTTTTCAAAAATTCGTTAAAACAAAATAATACAATCTTTGCAAATAATTTACTTTCTCAATAATTTCCAAAAGTGAAATAAAAACACATTTCCATTTATTTATTTATTTATTTTAATTTATCTCTACTATCCAAACAAGGTTTATATTTATATTTTAATTAAATATTAATATCCAATAATTACCAAAACAACTATCACATTTAATAAATCACCCTTACTCTAATTAATCAATAAACTCAATATAATTTTATTAATTAAATCAAATCAATCAATAACATAAATAATGTTTGAACATTGCAACTAAATACATTTAATCATCAATTTAACTATGCAATCCATTTAATAACCTCTATAATTTGCAATTAAATAAATACACAAGGTGAAATTGACCAAATTAAAACAACTAACCTGACAACAACTTGACGACACACTATGACTAGGGTTACGACTTGGCATGAAAAAACTAGCTACTATCTCCCAATCAATTTCCATTGGTCAATGGACATGCTCAAACCTGTGAACCAGGTGGAGTCAATGTCATGTACCTATCAACCTGCGAGCAAAGAGTACATCGAACATGCATATATATAATATGATCAAACACACCGTGAAGAGGAAATCTCAGAATCGTAGGGCACTCACAAGCAAGTGATACAATCTCATCCCCTTCACCAATACAATATCACTAATTGATGCATCTAACATCAATGATATGATCAATCGCATAAAAAATCATTAAATCAATTATTTGCTAAATTAATCCGAAACATGCCATAAAGATAACATCAAAATAAAATAACATCACATTAAAATGTAATGTTTACATCTCTTAACAGATAACGGTAAAAAATAACCAAGTTCCATATCCAAAGCATAAACAAACACAATCATAATAGCGAAGAACAATGCCGATCAAAGAGCCAAAATGGAGGGGTGTTACATTTTATGTGTCTACAATATGTATATATATATATATGCACAATACATTATTGAAAATTGTAGAGACATTCGCTTTGTTCTTCGAGGAATTTAAACATAGATGTTACTTGCACCATCAACACTACATGGAAACCATACAATGATTAATGTTGATTCCATTTCACTAGCCTCCTCTATCGGCGTGCCAAATGCTTTTTTAATTGAAAAAAATAAAACAACATTTACTACATGGTGTCAGAGACCTAGAAAAGTGAAGGCCACCAAAAATTCCAACCAATGTTTCCCATAGCCCGATGCTAATTGATGTTGTCTAGCTTTTCCTATATACTTTGATTTACAATGTATAATAAAATAAATGATATTATAGAGTTAATGTTGTTTTTCCAAAAGGAATTCTTTTCGAGAGGGTGGAGCTCAAGAGGCTTGATAGGTTGCTGATGAATACATTTATGTAACTATATCTATATATATATACATATATATATACATACATATTTATATATTATATATATATATACATACATATATATATTATATATATATATACATATATATGCATTCTTCATCACACAAAGTACAAAAAAAATGTGTTTGGAAAACCAATGGATAGAAATAACCGAGGCTAGAGAGCAACAAATCACAAAAGAAAACTGGAATATGTTAGGAATTTTATTCTATTTCAACCATAGCTAGAAAATGGAGGTCATAGAAAGAAGCTTAAAAACAAATTAGCATTGACATATGACCTATGTAAACCATTGCCTTGTTATCCCAAAAAGGGGTTGGAAAAAATTCTCACATGTGACAATTTTGATTTTCTTTTGGAAACATTGTTGCCTACAAACACAAGAGATAGCCTCTAACCATCTATACAAAAGTGCTTATTAAGTTTTCCTTATGACACTTAGTATACAATCCATCACTCTAACAATTGCTTTTCTGAGGCTAAAGAAATAGCAAATAGGAATGTGTATTCAATGCATTCTTTCCCCTTTTCTCATAGCTATCTTGAAGAACAAGCCAAACCTAGAGAATGACATGCAACAATGTGTTATCAAAAATTGAAATAATATAGATTTTTTCTTAGCGAGACCCTGTGAGAAACAAATCAATATAGTTATACGACAATGCCCTTTCAAATATTGTTCAAGCATCTATTATCATTGTGACTGCTTTAAAAGTCAGCTACTATTTATAACTATTGTCACTACATAGAAACCATACAACAATTAATGTTGATACCATTTCACTGGCCTTCTCTATTGATGTAGCAAATTCTTTTAATATGAAAATAAAAAAAAAATATGCCAACTTCCTTTTTTGGCCACATTGATTGGAGGATAGAAATGAGACAATATAGCCCTTGTCTAGATAACAACAGTGAACAATGCCTTGTGCAAAACAATATCAATTTCTTAAAATTTACTATTTTATTTGATTCTAACCATTGCCACAAAAAATATTTCTTGCAACAAAAACCCATATGGAATACCCACAAAACACAAAAAACTTGCAGTAACAAAGTGAATCAAATCCTCCACCACAAAATGTAAACAATTAATGAATCAATATTATACATATAGATACATATATATACACACACACATATATATATATACACAGATACACACACACACACATATATATATATGTATATATATCTATGCATATATATATGTATATATATTTGTGGTTATATATATATGTATATATATCTATGTATATATATATACATAGATATATATACATATATACATATATATATACATACATACATACATACATATATATATTGAAGAATGTGTTTTGGATAACAATATAGACTATATAATATTAAGTATTTGATTATGCATTGCAAAGAGTGGAATATAGCCAAAGCTAGTAAACAACAATTAGATTGTGTTGCGGAGAACAACACAACCTATTTTAATATATTGCAACCATTTACACATAATAGAAGCCATAAATGAGACAATATTAAATTTTGTTGTGTGTAGATTTGTATGTATGTCAAAGTAGATGTGAGCAATGTACATATGTAGGCTTGACAATGCTTATTGTTTTCTCAAAATAGTTATTTGTTTGAATCTTGACATGGCATACTTCAAATGTTATACTTCATATTAATTGTTATATACAACATTGAAGCCTTTTTCCTAATTGTTTCTTTTTCTTTGTACTCTTGGTGTTTTTAGGGAAAAATAGGAGAGATTTTAAAATTGAGACAGTGAACTTGGAATAACCATTTGTATGTTAAGTATTAATTGAGTCATTGAAGCCATTGTTATTATTAATCCTTTCCTATCATATTGTTAATTCCCATGTAAAATAATTGAGTTCCCATGTTGTGTTTTGAAGTCATAGACCTTCTAGCCAGCCGCCAGCGTTGCAGCTCTTCGATTCTAAAAGAGCAGACATAGCAATGTCAGTAGCCTCTAGCTCTTCTGAGGTTGGAAAAAAATCCTCAAGCAACAATCCTATAAGTGTGTTTGTTGTTTAGTTTATGGGTATGTGCAGGATCATCATGGAAAAAATAGGCCCTTAAGTGGTGAAAAATTTAGAAAAATCAGAGTTACGAAACTTGACGTAAAAAATTGAATAAGTTATCTATATTATTTAAAAAATATGTAAGAATAGAATCTATAGAAAATTGAATGTAGTTTCTAATCTACTAGGTTTTTTTTTTTAAATCTATTTGGTGAAAATTTGAAATTTCAATTCAATGGTATTTAAATTTCAGGGAAAAAATAAGTAGGTGTTTGTTTGGCCACCCTAACCACAATAAAATGATAATATTTTATTATAATATTTTAGATATAACTAAAGGACTCATGTCTTGATGTGATGCATATTTTTTTGTAATTTTTTTCTAAGTAAACAATTACTTATGAATTATTTATTACGAATTTTAAAAAATATAAAAAACTCATATGTCTGACAACCATAACTTGGTCAAAACTTCATGAAATTCATTTTTTTAAATCCTATAGTATGTGAAGCACATAATATGACACATGTTTCAAATTCTAAAACTGTGATACCATTTGAAAGTTATAGATGTTTTTCAATCAGCCTATAATACCCCTCATGTTGTTGATACTCTTTGATACTCTTTTGTGTTGGTTTTGTACTTGGTTTGTGATGGTGATTGTTCAACGGATTGGTTCTGTGTAGATGCATAGTTTGGTTGGTTTGCTACACTTGACTTTACTTAAGATGTTTGATGATACATTATGTGGTGATTACATTATTTGGTTATGCTATGGTTGTATTTTATAATATATATGGCGATTATGTGATTCTATACTGCTATGGTTTCTAATGTATTTGCTAGTGAGTCCTGGTGAAAGGACAAAGTGGAATCACTCGCTTGCAAGTGCCCTGCTACCCTGCGATTACCTTTCATGATGTGTTTGCAATGGAAATTTACATGCTACTTGACATTTGTTTCTATGTAGGATGCAGGTACAAGACACTGACTTCGTCTGCTTGACAGGTTTGAGCATGTCCCATAAACCTAATTGGTATGATGTTGAAAAAATGATTTGATAAGGAAGTGCCCCCATCCCAATTCCGTCACCTCATTCTGAGTCTTATGGTGTCGTGATTTGACCTTGTCCTTGTTTTAGTATTGTTTTTGGTTGATTATTTATTTTATTTGTGCATAGTTGTTATTTAATTTATCTTTATTTTATATGGGATTAATTAATGTTATTTTGTGGATATGATTAATTATAGGTAATTGTGATTCAGTTTAATGTTGGATTTAAATATTGTAAATTAAAATTTATTTAATTAATTAAAAGGTATATATTAATTAATTTAAATAAATAATGTTTAATGATAATTTTAAGTTATCTTTTTAAGAAAAAAGGTTTGAAAGGGAAAGGGAAATGTCACCTAGACGTAAGGAAATAACAACTAATCAAGATGCCGTAGTGGTGGGTCACATGAGACACCTATTCAGAGAATGGCCTCCCACATTTGATGGCTATGGTGGGGATCTTGAGGCAAAGACATGGCTGATTGACCTAGATATATGCTTTGCTATGCACCCCTATAGTAGTAATATTAGGGCTAGGTGCGCCTTCATGCACCTTAGAGGTTTCGTGTCCACTTGGTGGTGGCTTGAGGAAAAAAATTACATATTGGCATCAACATGGTGACTTGGGAATTGTTTATGGAGATATTCAGGGCCTGTTTCCTTTCTTATCACTGGAGACAGTGCAGAGCAGATGAATTCCATGAGTTAAGACAGATGGCAATGTCTGTGAAGCAATATGAGCGTCATTTTTACGAGATCAAACAGTATGCAGGGATTGGTAATGATGAGGCAATGCTTGTACAACACTTTTTTAGGGGATTAAACGCTCAAATTAGTGGTGGAGTTAGAGTCTTCAAACTAAAGATAATGGAGGTAGTTGTTGAGAAGGCTTGTCTTGTAGAAAATAATTTTGCAATGGCATTGGGAGGTCACACATGAGTTCAGGTCGACCGTGTTCCAACATTAGGTTTTGGTTCTAGGGGTGAACAACCTCAACCTGCAGGGTCTTCTAGGAATTGTGCCCTCTAAGGGTGGTCCATAGTAGTAGCAACAACCACAACCAAAATAGAACAAATTATAATCTCAATAGGGAGACAATTCTCAGAGTAGGAAGAACCGAAGCTGGTAGTGAATTAGACCGGATCATTCTGAGCAGCCTACACAGAGCACATGGTTGACACCTTCAAAAGGTAATTTTTTGCAGTCGAGTGCACCGTCTGGTGTCAAAGGATTTGGACAAGGAAAAATTTGTTTCTCTTGTAGGAAATAGGGGCATATTGCTAGACAGTGTCCATAGAGGAGCACTTCAAGTTTTAGTTAGAGATCAACTGCTTCTGAGCTGACAATAGGTGATGCAGGTAGAGCACATTGAGTGTTTGCGTGATGGGGCATTACATAGCCTATCAATCAAGACTTTAGTCATAATTCAAATAGAAAATGAATAATAATTATTTATTAAATTCAAAGTAAAGCATAATTTATATTGGTGGAAAGCTGAGAATCTCCTTTAAAAACTATTTTCATTTTGTTAATTTTGGGTAAAAAAAAGTCATCAGCCACATACCCTATACATACACATCATATTGCCACTTTTTGGCCCATCATGATCCTGCACATACCCTTATTTTTGTTGTCAATTATCTTGATTATTTCTCAAGTGCACCAAACAAACAAAGAATATACTTCATTTGAATTAACAATTACTATGATATATGTTTTAACTTATTCATATTTGAACTACCCATCTTGTTTCACCTTCAATTCATTGGCCATTTTGGAGTAGCTTATATGTTAGAGGGGAAAATGTATTAGTTTTGAAATGTGTCAATATTACTATTTTATTTTAGAGTTGAATCATACTTATAAATATCTCATTGATGCCACTATGTTGAGTTTAATTTCCTTGTAGTTGACAAATGTGAATCCAACCTTAACAAGACATGCACTACAATTTATAGATGATGGAGATGTCCCATCTCCAATTCTCTAACTAATCTCTTGCCAAAAAATAGAAGGTGATCAAAGCCTAGTCGACCAATACAAAGTCATAGTATCTGATGGTACCCACATGTAGATGGGAACTTTTCCTACAAAATACAATGACCTTTTGTTCATAGGCTAATTGAAAATAAGTTCGATTGTGTGCTTGATAAACTATTTGTCTAGAAAGTTGTGGGAATCAAGCTTTTATATAGTTCTACCTTGCTTGCACTTGTAGTTTCCTACTTTCTTGTTTGTGGGGGCTACCTTTTAAAGTATTTAATGTTCATTTCATTCCAGGGAAATTGTCATACTGTCCCTAGATGTGAAGATGACAGATTGCCAGCTAATTGGAAAGCCTAAATATTTTTTTAAAGATGAAGGAGAACAAAAAGTTGGTTGTGAGTCACCCTCCCTATCCAAATGAGCCTCCACCTTTGGAATTGATACATCCCCAAGGTAGCAAGATTCTCTTGCTAAAGTGTTGAATGTTTATCAAACCAAATGGACAATAAAAGGTCATGTAACAACAAAGAGGGATATGCACCATTATAGCAAGCAAGGGCATGAGGGGTAGGTATTCAACTTTTATATCATTGATGATGAGGGAAAAAAATATGGATTATGTGCTTTAATGGCATTGTAGATGTGCATTATGATAGGGTTGATGTCGGATGTACTTATTATGTGTCAAAGGGATTGGTGAGACAAGCAAAAAAAAATTTAATAAGTTGAACAAATAGATGGAAATCATTTCAGATAAAAGTTCAATGTTAAAATGTTGTGATGATGAGGCATTTGTGCTAGACAAAGTATTTAAGTTCACCCCATTAAATGAAATTTCAAATTGCATTAATAATAGTTTAATTGATGTTATTGGCATTATGGTGCATGTGGGAATGGTTTCAACTATACAAAGAAAGAATCAGTCCCAAAAAATTTAGAGAACTATTAAAATTAATGATTTGTCATCCTTTTCAATTGATGTTAATTTATGGGGCTTAAACTAGGAAGCAAAGGTTCATGAGTTGGAGAGGTTGTGCACCCCTAGTTTAGAACTCATCCTTGCTATTAAAAATGCATATGTTGGGTACTTCAATGGAGCTATTCTTAGCACAGCCGCAAGGACTCTTCTATATATAAATCCTAACATACCAAAAGCATAGCCATTAATTGAAAGATGATATATTGTTCCACCTACTGTTGAGGCCCCTCAAGCATTCTCACAAAAGGTTGCTATGGGAAATGGCAGAGTCACTATTTCATATATATTCGACCACTGCCTTGACTTGCTAGAGAATTTGCAAGCTACTCTCAATGAAACAATAAAATGTATAAAAAATTGATGCATTCTATTATGTTGAATTCTAGTTGGAGGTGAATGGAAGGAAATGCAAGAAAAAGTGTGAAAAATATAAGAAAAATACATGGTTCTTCCCAAAATGCTAGAGAACAATAGCTGACTGAGACTTTTGATATTTATTGCAACTAAAGATTGAAGACCACACAAGCAAGTTTTGGGAAATTTCTTTTGATGAGGCTGCAACAAGCATATTACAAATGTCAGCAAAACAACTTTAGATGTTGCAATATGTGTCTACCATTGAAATGAGTGTTGAGTCTATTACCAATGTTATCACCTACACGTCATTTGTTTTCATTGTTCTAATCAAAACTCAAACTTATAATTCAGAAAGAAGACTAAAAACAACAATAGTGAAGGTTACAAAGCTCGACTTTGAAGCTGAGTGCAAGCTCTTACTATCAGATTTTTCTACTATTTCTCCTAGCATGCAATAGTCCCCGAAGATAATTGTCGTAATGGATTGAACACCAAAGCAAGCATGGCTAATTGTGACTTTGCATATTTCTTATAGTTCATGTTGGTTGGACATTTAGTTTTTTTTGTTCCCTCACACTCCTTGTCGCATCAAAAATACCTTTCCTTTCTATTGCTATTGCTCTGTTGTTTTTTTGAGTGCTTACATATTAAGAAAATGAAGTATGACTTACAATGTTTAAGTAAAAAAGATTTAGTTGTTTTCTTTTCTATTATTCATGTTGCTTATAATTTTGTTATGTTTTAAGTGTATATTTATGATTTAATTTTATACTATTTATTTACATAGACTTCTTGTCCTTTTTAGGAGATGTATCATTTTCTACACCTTCTCATATAACTACTTGTGGATGTAGTTTCATGTATGTGTACATTTACTTATGCATATAGATAAATATACATGCATGCAATTGAGATTTCCCTGTGTTCTACAAATTCTTGGTACAAATGTGTGTAGATATTTGTTTGTGTGTTGGATATCTATGCATATATGCATACATAATTCAATATTTACAACTATCTATGAGTTTTTTGAAAGATATTTTTTTTTCATCTTGTTTACAATGTTCTAATTGCATAGAATATCTTGATAGAGTTTTGTGTAGATATATATGTCTATAATGTATTTTTCTATGTAACTATCATGTTTGGGTATCCATCTAATGCGTACCAAGTGTTCTTGCTATTGATTTGTGATCCCTAATGATAGTGCGTTGCTAGATGTGGATGTCATATGGTTCTTGGCTATAATGTCTATTATGTATGTTATGTAGGTGAATCCACAACCCAGTGTTGAACAATGCGTCATTGAAACTACAACATACTGCTCAATTAGTTTGGTGAGTTTTAAATGTAAATTATTATTGCAACCACTGAAAATATATGTAGCACATACATGAGACAATGTTCACATGATAAGCTATGCAAAGTGACACTTGTTTTCTCTGTGCATGCAAATCAAATAGCTCAAGTTATACAGGTTGTCTTGTTTTCTGTAAGGGATAGTTGATTGTTGTACTCTAATTTAGGGTATATTTTTATCTTTTTGGTAAGGTTGTATTGGGAGAGACTATATATTTTATTCAAACCAATATTTTTTCATTCATGGGTTGGCTTTTGTAGCACATCCCCTGTGATAATTTTTTCCTAGTGCTTCTCTTTGAAAACAAGTCAGTGGTTTGCATGGGCTTCTCAACATGAATTTATTTCTATGCTTCTTTGTATGGTCTCAGTTTTCTAGCTGTGTTTGCAATGTAATAAAATTCTTAGCATAATCCAGTTTTCTTTTTGTGGTCTTTTGCTCACTACCTTGGCTTTTTTTACCCATTGGTTTGCCAATCACAATTTTTTTGTGCTTTGTGCAATCAAAAATGCATATGTATGTGCCTCTTTAGAAAGGCTCACATTTTTCTTGGAGGTTAGGCATACAAAAACATTGCACCAAATAGCAAGCAACTAAATTGCTCACTTGAACTGTGTAGACCTACCTTTGTATTTTGCTAGAAACTACAGGATACATACCAACAATTGCAGTGCACTATAAATCAAACAAGATGATATTCTCCAACAAAATTGTGCATTCACTATCATCATCATCAAAAGTTTCTCTTCTTTATGGTAAGTGAATTGCTTCTCTTTTGCTCTTCACCTTTATGCATATAGAATCTGTAGCATCTCTAAACTTGGTTCATTATCAATTTTTATATGTGACATGTAATTGGCCTATTACATATATTTTTCTTATAAATTATAAATCAACTTAAATTTCGTGTTTTAATTGTTTCTTGTTGATAAAACATGTTCACAATACCAAAGTTCATAGTTTGCTTCTGTATAGGTTTATCTCACTAAAATGATTTTAGATTATAGCTACATTGTATTTGTATACAAGAAGTAGGGCTCCACAAAAATGCTAAATGGCTTTACAATTCCACATTTTCATGTTGTACGGACTTCACCTATATTCCATCTGTATATAGTGTAAACCTACATATCTTTTTTTCCATTTGTCATTTCACAAATCCATGTAAAATTATAAAAAATGTATAACGTTGATTTCCACTAAACAAATTTCCTCACGTGCAAAAGCATTTCCTTCAACATTCACCAAAGTGGTGGAAAATTAATGTTATTGTGTAGGGATTTGGTCATAGCCAATGATGCTTTATGACCTGATATGGTAGGGTGGAGAGTAGGATTCCTTTTCTATTTTCAAACTCCAATCCATTCCATGCACAAGGCATTTCTATATTTTATTTACTTACTTTGTTGTATTGTAACTCCATTGCATCTCATTTGTAATTAATTCTATAAATCTTTATATTTTTTCTTTTGTTCATTTTCTACCAACCAAAACAATTGTCCTTCATAGGCCTTTTCATGTGATTAGATCTTGTATTGAGTCATTGGTAGTCAAAACATTGCTCTAACCATTGATCATAGTGGTGGATAGTTTATTTTCTTGCTCGGGGGTTTTGTGAGAGTGCACAACGCTCCATGATCCAATATGGTAGGGTAGAAATTGGGCCTTGTTTTTTTTTGTGCATACTACATTCTTCCACACACACCAGGTATGGCTAAATTATAATCATTCCATTCAACCCATTGCAAGTAGAGAGAAAATTATGTATTATAAAATATACAACTTTGATATATTTTTCACTTGCATATCGTCTATCAATAAAGTGTGATCACTGGACTAGAATTCACACTTTGTATATACATAGGTTGTATATGGTTTAACCTTTGCAGTAAAAGTTTTGCATAAGACTATAGTTGTGATTTTTAGCTTTCCACAATGATGTTTGTAATGGAATAAAATAGTTAATGTTATGTGGTTCATTCTATTTTTGCATAATCACCACACTAAACTTCAAACTTTTTTATTATTCTTGCAATCCATATTCCAAGCATAATGTGGTGTTTGATGAACTAATGTGTTACAAACAACCTTTCAAAATAATGATAGTGACTGGAAAATCAGTGACAATGGTCAAATAGACAATCATATCTTCATGTACCCTATATTTATTGTAATAAGAAATATTCATTTCACCATTGATTAGAGTGGTGGGAAATGTATATTCTTGATCAAGGGTTTGGTGAGAGGCCATGAGGCTCCATGACCCAATATGGTAGGGTGGAGAGCAGGCTTTATTGTGTTTAGTTTTATTTTATAGTTTTTATGTACAGATTGTTATCTTTCCCACATAGGATTCACAAAAAAATTCAAATGTTTTAGGTTGTGGTTACAACATACTAAAATAGTTGATCTTATACACTTTATGTTAGCTTGCATTGGCCATTGTTGATAATTGATCTCTTGCTTAAGCTATATCATTGCATAGAGGAGGCTAGCAAAATAACATAGTTGTATAGGAGGCCAATGAAATTTCATCAGTATTGATTGTTGTATGGTTTATGTGTAGTGGTGATTATGCAAGTAACATTTGTTTTAAAGTCCTTAGAAAATAAAATGAATGTCTGTGCAATTATTGAGAACATATTTTTGGGTGTCATTCTCTAGGTTTATGTTGTTGTTGAAGATAGTTGTGGAGGCCAACGAAACACCATCAACATTAATTGTTGTATGGTTTCCTTTTAGTGGTGATCATGCAAGTAACATATGGGTATTTGCAAGATCATCATGGAAAAAACAAGCCCTTAAGTGGCAAAATTTTTAGAAAAATCAAAGTTAGGAAACTTGAAGTAAAAAATTGAATAAGTTATCTATATTATTTCAAAAATATGTAAGAATAAAATATATAGAAAATTGAATTTAGTTTCTAAACTACTAGGTTTTAAAAAAATATATCTATTTGGTGAAAATTTGAAATTTCAATACAGTAGTTCTTAAATTTCAAGGAAAAAGTCAGAAGTAGGCATCTGTTTGACCACTCTAACCACAATAAAATGATAATAATTTTTATAATATTTTAGATATCAGTAGAGGACTCATGTCTCGATGTGATGCATATTTTTTTGTAATTTTTTTCTAAGTAAATAATTAATTATTAATTTTTTATTACAACTTTTAAAAAATATAAAAACTCGTATGTCTGACCACCTTAACTTGGTCAAAACTTCATGAAATTCAATTTTAATTTTTTCATCATATATTATACAAAGGAAAGAATGTGACACATGTTTTGGATTAAAAAAATATGACACCATTTGAAAGCTATAGATATATTTCAATCAACCTATTAATTAGGACTTTAGTTGTAATTCGAATAGAAAATGAATAATAATTACTTATTAAATTCAAACTAAATAATAATTTATATTGGTGGAAAGCTTAGAATCTCCTTTAAAAACCCTTTTCGTTTCATCAATTTTGGGTAAAAAAAGTCGTCAACCACATACCCATCGTATTGCCACTTTTTGGCCCATCATGATCCTATACATACCCATATGTTTTAAGGTCCTTGACAAACAAAATGAATGTCTTTGCAGTTATTAATACTGTATTCTTGGGTTTCATTCTTTGGGTTTCTACTGTTGTTGAAGGTAGTTGTCAGTGAGGATGGCAAGCTTCTATGGAAGTGCAAGTGCATTCATTGGCTATGGAATCTCTGTAAAGGTGGTTGGATGTTATCTTGTGTTCTTTGTATGTGTTCATGGTTGCAAAAGCTATGGGTTTTGATAAATTTGTGTTCATTTTTTGTAGGCAATGGAGAAAGAATGGTGGGAAGAGAAAGAAAGTGGGTAGAGATGTAATTGAAGAAAGCAGGAAGAGGTGTAATTTTTTTATTTTTCTGCTCCCATCATCTGGTTGCTCTTAGTTAATTCTATAATCTCTTCATATTCATAGTTGCTCCAAAAAACATGCTTCTCCCTTAGGAGAGAGAGTTCAAAAAGTGGGATGTTCATATTCCAGTATACATGCTAAACAAATGAATGGGATTTCAAACAACTGTGAAAATTAAGTGATTATAAGACTAGCTAAGAAAATGGGAACATTGATTTCACTATTCATCATAGTAGTGGCCACCCAATATTAGAGAGCAGGGATCATTTTGTTCTATTCCATTTTATATTTTCTACATGTGCAACTAAATTTCTCACTTCAGCAATACCATTCATTGGCATCATGAAAATTTGTTGTACTTTATGGTAAGCAATTGTAGGGGTCTGGTGATAGTTGATGACACTCCATGATCCAAAATGGTAGGGTGGAGAGCATAGCACATTTTGTGTGTGCAGACTTCAATCCATTGCATCCAGAAGGTCTCGCCTTTGTAGTAAATTTTTTGCATAGGAATGTGGGTATTAGTTTTTAGCTCTCTTGTGATGGCTATAATGGAATAAGATAGTTAATTTTATGCAGTTCATTCTATTTTTACATAATCAGCATACTAAACTTCACACTTCTTTTCTTATTCTTGTAGACCATATTCTAATCATAATGCAATATTTGATGGAATAATGTCTTACAAACAACCTTTCACAATAATGATAGTGGCTGGAAAATCAATAACAATGGTCAATTACACAATCAGATCCTAATGTACTCTATATTGATTATAATAAGCAATATTCATGTTTCATCACTAATCAAAGTGGTGGGAAATGTATATTCTTGCTCAGGGGTTTGGTGAGAGTCCATGAGGCTCCATGACCCAATATGGTAGGGTGGAGAGCATGCCTTATTGTGTTGAGTTTTACTTTATATTTTTTATGTAGAAATGGCTATCTCTCTAACATAGGATTCATAAAAAATTCATATGCTTTAGTTTATGCTTACAAGATAGTGAACTAGCTGATCTTATATACTCTATGTTAGATTCTAGTGGGAATTGTTGATTATTGTTCTCTTGCCTAAGCTATAGCGTTCAATTATTGAGAAGGTATTGTAAAAAGGGCTATGTTGTTTCAATTTTTGGTAGGGCTTTGTTGAGTTGCTATCAATTCCCTCTTCCTCTCCCTTTATGCTTTGTGTTTTGTTCTTGAATTCTTAAATTACCTTGCCGATCATTTTATTATTCTTCTACATTGGGAGATAAATTTCAAGAACTTGGGTGTTGATATTTTAGTTTATATGGTCAAGAGATGGAAAAAATTTATGAATGAAGTTCAACCAATTGTGAAGATGAAGTGATTGTAATTGTGGTTCTGAATCAACATCCCAGTTCTTGAATTGTCTTTCCCAAGGGAGAATAGTCGATGATGCTCCATGATCCAATATGGTAGGGTGGAGAGCAGACTTGCTTTTGTATGTCTAGACTTCAATCAATTTCCTACATAAGGTATGCCTATATTTTATTTACTTATTGTGTTCTACTACAACTGTATTGCATCATCTTTGTAATTAATTGTATAAGTCTTTATATTTTCTTATTTATTAATTTTTTACCAATGGTGTGTGTTTATTACACTAACACTTTTTTGTTGTTCTTGTAGACCATACTCCATCAATAATCTAGTGTTTCATGAACTAATGTGTTACAAACAACCTTCCAAAATAATGATAGTGACTGTAAAATTAGCAAAAATGGTCAAATAGACAATCATATCCTAATGTACTCTATATTGATTGTAATAGGAAATATTTATTTCACCACTAATTATAGTGGTGGACAATCTATATTCTTGCTTGGGGGTTTGGTCAGGATCCATGAGGCTCCATGACCCAGTATGGTAGGGTGGAGAGAAGGACTCATTTTGTTGACTTTTACATTATATTTTGTATGTATAGATCGCTATCTTTCTCGCATAGCAATAAAAAAAAATTCATGTGTTTAAGCTTATGATTACAATGGAGTAAAATAGTTGATCTTATACACTTTATGTTAGATTCTATTGGGCATTGTTGATTATTATTCTCTTGCTTATACTCTACATCAAATAAATAATTGAATTTTTTAAACCAAAATTCGTCTATAGTACTTTGTTGCTAGCTATGAAAAGATCCTTAGTTTTTATCATAAAGAAGTGATGCACAAGTTTCCCAAATTATGGGGTGTACTTATATAATTGTGAATTCAAATAATAGTATGCCATGATTATTATTTACCATCTAAATACGCATTAGTAATGTCATCAATTATATAAACATTCAACCTTATCCATAATAATATTATATTTTAATTAACTAATGAAACTTAATGATATTGGTATTATTTTTCAGATTGTTTTAACTGCAATTGATGTAGGGTTCTTTGTTACTAGCTATGAAAAGATCCTTAGTTTGTATCATAAAGAATTGATGTAATGGCTAAATGATGGGGTGGGCTTATATACTGATGGATTCAACTAATTTTATGTCATCATTATTATTTCCCAACTAAATGCACATTAGTAATGTCATCAATTTAGACATTGAACCCTATCCATAATAATATTATAGTTTGATTAACTAATAAAACTTAATCATATTTCTATTACTTAATGAAATCATTTCAAATTTAATAATAATATTTCTCTTTAAATAATATTATTATTTACCCCACCAAACTAATTACCAGTAATAATGATGTTATCACCAAATGATTAATTGAATGTTAATACAATTATTCTTCAACCAAACCTCTATATATATATATTCTACAAACTTAATTTTCCATCAACTATTGATTGCACACTTTATCCTTTATATACATATCTTCCTTTCAACTCATTATGGTTAACACCCTCATCTAATCCCCATTATAATTTAAAATAAAATAATGATGCTAAACTGTAAGGTAAAAATGGGACACAATATTGTTCCCACTCAATAACTTTAATTATCACCTATAATATACTAGTGATCCATTGTATTGTTCGTTGGATTCCCTAATGTGTAATTATATTATCTACATTTGCATATAGCTATTGTTCCCACTCATGCCATTCACATTCTAATGTTTCTTTGTAGAGCATTCCTGCACATCACTTTCCTTTCATGTTGCTCCCCACCTATCAGATCATTGTTGCTTGTTACTACATGAAACTGCTAGTTTTATAATATTTTATATATAAGTAGAAGACTCATGTTCTGATGTGATCTATATTATTTTGTATTTTTTTTCTAAGTAAATAATTAATTATAAATTTTTTATTACAAATTTTAAAAAATATAAAAAATCATATGTTTCACCACCATAACTTGGTCAAAACTTCATGAAATTCATTTTTTTTAATCCTATAGTATGTGAAGCATAGAATGTGACACATGTTTTAGATTCAAAAAATGTGATATCATTTGAAATCTATAGACGTTTTTCAATCAGCCTATCAATTGGTACTTTAGTTGTAATTCAAATAGAAAATGAATAATAATTATTTATTAAATTTAAAATAAAGCATAATTTATATTGGTGGAAAGCTAAGAACATCCTTTAAAAACCCTTTTCGTTTCATCAATTTTGGGTTAAAAAAGTCACCAGCCACATAGCTTACACATGTACCCATCATGAACTTGCACATACCCTGGTATATCTTGCAAACACTTTTTTCCAATGTTATTTAAGTATTATTCTAATTTGACATTATATTTTCTTCCTTTTCCATTTTACCCTTGGAACATCTTTAAATGATCTTTAAAAAGACTAGCTCAAATTAATTTTTTGTTTGTCAAACTTAGGATGTTTAATTTGAACTTCAGTCAAACACTACTCTACTTGAGATCTTGTTTGGTTGGCTTCCTTTACTATCCATTTTTTTTTTCTTTACAACCATTATTCCTAAAAAAATTCATCCAAAAATTATTGGTGATTTAATTTTCTTCTAAACCTTAGAAACTTCAAAGGTTATTCAATTTCTTTTCTCATATTTATGTCTTAACTAAAAATTGACCATGCCCATTCTAGTTGGTGGAATCATGCCATTTTTCATCTTTTCCTTCATGATTTTCTTCCCTTTCTAACCCATACTAGTCTTTTTCCTTTACTTTAAAAGGTACCAACTCTCATTCTTGATTTCAATTATTATTGCTAGTTTTATTCTAGTTTTAAATTAGGATTGCCTTTTGGTTACTAATAATTTGCATCAATTGACATAACTTTTGTTCTTAGCGTAGTTGCATTCCTTCAGTAATCCAAGGGAATCTCTCTAAGAATCATTGGTTCAAGATTTTTAACCTCTAGGGATAATTCTTTTATAGTCCCAATGTTAGACAAGTTTTAAGAAATTGGTTTGCTTATAGTTTTCCTTGTTCTTATTTCCCCTACCATCCTGGATTAAGAATATTTCAAATATTACCCCTAATAAACTTTGAAGAAAATCTTACACAATGAGCTCATAGGTCCAAGTGTTGAACCTGGTAGCTCTAATACCGTATGAAACAAACTACACCTTCTTACAAAGAGTTAACATTAATTATTCACCAAACAATAAATAAAGAAAAACATAGATGAAAAGAGACAAAATTTTATTTTTATTTAAATATGGAACATGCTCCTGTATAACTATCACCATAAATATATAACAAAGAATTTAAAAAATATTTTCTAAATTAAAATAATAAGCATCTATCACTTTTGTATTTCAATGAAATGAATACATCTATTTAAGATAAAGCTATATGTAACACCCCACCATGCAACCCTAGGGGAAGTTGCAATTAACTACTCAAATGCAATAATTTTTTTTTGTTTAAGTACAATTAACATGCAAGTTCACTACCCATTGCCAACATCCCCTAAGGTTACGAGACTGAGTTTACTTAAACCCAAACAAGAAACGTGAATTGAAACCATAACATTTAATTGATTACTAAATTAAATACACATACATTCCATACGTGATAAAATTACATTCAAGCATACGAGATACCACATGTTTCCAATAACAATAATGTACAATATGATTACAACTCTCATTCCCTGAATGAGGTAAATCCAATAAGCATGATTACAAATTACATCTTCCATCTCGATACAAATGAAGGGTAATAAAATTACAATAATAATACAAAAGAATAAAGCATGAAAAGAAACTGGATCCCACAAGCTCTCCAATTGGAAATCCTATCCATACAAACAAGAAGATGACCCAATGGATTAAGGTGCACGTTCCACCCAACCATGTGATACCTGAAGGATCACCCCCCATGCTAGGAGATAGTAGCAAGGATTCCTAGACATGACCATCTACCTCTAGACATAGGCTACACAAAACTGAACTGAATTAAATACAAGTACAACATCACATAACACAATGGTTACAATTCTTCTAGAGTTAAAAAATCAATTGCATCATTCTTACAAACATACTGCTGACTTAAGAGAAGTGTCATCACAATGTCACATGGGTTATCCTGGTAAGTCTTCCTAGGTCCTGACCCCCATCTTGGGATATCCTAGAAAACTCTAATGACTCCTGACCCCTCATGCAAACCAATGCAAAATTAGTTATATCCCGTAGAGACGAGATAACAAACTTGCCATTCTAGGCCTTCTTATCTCATCCCAAGTCTATACAAGCCCTTGTGTTCATGAGCGAGGAAAAATTAATCTTGTTAAGTGTTTGATGCAACCTAAACCTCTAATAAGTTTATTACGTTATCACTGAATTAACTAATTTACAAAGAGTTTCCCTAACACCACTTTGTGTGTCGGGCCTCATTGCAAGATACTCCTCTAAGACAACAAGTGGAATAACTCCACACCCAAGAGTACACAAGTGCAACATAAGGAGAATGAATCCCTATACATGACATAAAGTCAACACAACAATACCCAAGGCAATCCAAAGGTTGACTATCACAACGACAACCCATACAAAAAACATGAAAACCCCCTCTAGAAGACTTACATAACAATTGACACAATTTCCCAACACCGAGAATGAACAAAAACATCACTAGAAATCATTTCAAACAATTAAATAAACTAATGTTAGGATTTCCTAAATCCAATCAACTCAATCAACGTTACTTGCAATTTCTCAAAAATAAATAAAATTACATTCTTAACATTGAAAAATTTAAGATTAATGATTTAACTCCGTGTTTCTCAGTCATACAAAATAATCAAAATCAACTTTTTAAATAAAATCATCTGATTATAAAATCATTTTTTTATTTCAACTTTGATAATGAAATAATCACCTTAAAATAATTTGTATTTAAATATAAATATATATTAAATATATATATAAAATTATATACTTAGTGAATATGCAAATTTATATATATATATATATATTTAAATAATAATAAATTAAACAAATTTATTTAAATATTAATATAATATATATATACATAACATATATATATTATATTATATATATAATATATAATAATTAAATAAAAATTAAAAATAAAAAGATAAAAAAACAAAGGGCATGAATTTAAGGCAGTGATCCCCTCCCAAAGGGAGAGGCTTAGCTACCTACGCAGCCTCCCAAGGCAGGGGCATATCCCCTACTAGGGCAGCTGCCTACGCAACATCCCCTAGAGGCACGCTATGTGGGCAGTGCAACTGCTTGCGACGGCGCTGCCTCCATAGCGCCTCCCATCGGGGCGGCTGTGGGGGCAGCCCCCAACTTCCCCACAAAAAGAAATAAAAACTATTCTATATTTTTTTTTAAATAAACAAAACAAAACAAGAGAAAAAACAGCGGTTCTCTATGAAAAATAGGGTTTTTTGCTAGCAATAAATTTTTTGGGAAAAAAAGAAATTCCCAGCATAATCATAACTTCAACATATATATATAAAAATTCCCATTGTTTAACAACCAAAATTGGGAAAATTTTCCCTATAGAACAAAATACATAGCCAAAGATAATTCAAGCATAAATTCTTAATTTCTAATTCATAATGGAGGTTTCTCTTGTGCATCTCTCAATTTTGTATGGTTTGAATTTTTCTTTGTTTTCTTTCCCATGATTTCAATAGAGTGTTTGCAAGTTTTGAAACAAGATTTGACAGGGGTTTTCCTTGCAAATCAAACAAAATTTAAATCTTTTCAACAACGTAATAAAAATTTTCAAAACATTTCAAAATGAAAACTAAATTCATAGAAAGAAAACTTGGTTTTCTCAAAAGCTTGAAGGGTTGCCAATGGTGCTTTGAATTCTTATTCTATTTCCAACTCCTCTAAGAAGTCCAACTTGCTTCTCCAAAATCCAAATTCAATCCAGCATGAACAAAGCCTCTTTCCCTTTTTTCACAACAATTTCTTTCCACACTTGAAAAATTCAAAATTCAAAAATCCAATGGACTAGCTCTCATAATCCTTCCCCAAATTTAGTCAACTCCTCTAAAATATCCCATCCACCATAGTTATTGCAAATTTGGAGATATATTGATTTTAAAAAAAAATTAAAACCCAAAATTTCTTTCAACATGAATTCCATACATTTTAAAAATTTATTTTCAACAAACAAGGATTTTTAACTCTTTTTTAAAAAAAAAAAAAAAAAATCTTTTACATACTAATTTTCAAAAAGATGCAATTTAAAACATATTTTCATTTTTCGAATTTCAATCAAAATATCTGTTAATTCCAAAATGAATAACATAATTCAATTCATCTCTATTAATTTAATTAATCAATAAAATAAATCTAATCCAAAATTATATTATTTTATTAATTAAATTAAATTAATTAATAAGATAATTAACATTCTAACATTGCAACCACCTATATTTAAACATAAATTTAACTACCCAAGCCATATATTTACCTTTATAATTTGAAATTAAATAAAAACCAAGGTGAAATGGACATCATTAAAAAAACTAAACTCGACTACAACCCAACAACACACTATGACTAGGGTGATGACTTGGCATGAAAAACCTAGCTACTATCTCCCAATCGATTACTGTTGGTCAATGGACACACTCAAACCTATGAAATAAGGTGGAGTTGATGTCCTATACCTGTCAACTTGTGAACAAAGAGTATATCAAACATGCATATATATGATAAAATAAAATGCATCATGAAGAGGAAATCTCAGAATCGTAGGGCGCTCGCAAGTGAGTGAGACAATCCTGTCTCCTTCACCAATATAGACTTTCTAACTAATGAGTCTAACATCAACAATATAATTAAAAGCATAAGCATCATTAATTAAATATTTGCTATGCTAATTCAAAACATGCCATAATGATAACATTAGAGTAAAATTCCATCACATCAAAATATAACATACACAGTGCTTAACGGTTTGTGATCAAATAGAACCAAGTACCATAGTCAAAGTAATAGTAGAACAAAGAATAACAAAGAAAACACTATTTGATCAAAGAGCCAAAATGGAGGGGTGCTATATCCTCCCCCTAGGGTCAGGCTTACTCCTGGAAGCCTACAAACAAATAGGGATAGAACTCCCTCATTCTAGCTACATCTTCCCAAGTGGATGATGTGTCACCTCTAGGACCCACTGGATCCTAACCTGATCAATATCTCACCCTCGAAGAGCGAGCGTTCTGTGTTCCATTATGGTCACAGGCTCCAAAGCCAGCTACCTGTCCTCTACCTGCAATGCATTCCAATCAAGTACATGACAAATGTCTAGATGGTATGACCGAAGAACTGAAATATGAAAAACATCATGAATACGCAAGAGACTGGGTGGTAAAGCAAGATGGTAAGTAACTGGACCAATCTTCTCGAGTATCTCGAGGGTCCAAAAAAGTGAGGTGCCAACTTAGAGCCCTTCCCATAATGAATGGGACTCTTTCGCAGACACACCTGCAAGAAGACTCTATCACCCATAGAAAACTGACAATCCACCCTATGCGTATCTGCATACTTCTTCTACCTATCCTGCGCTACCACCAAGTGCTCTCTAATCCTATCCACATGTTGCTCCATATCTTGCAAACTCTTAGAACCCAAAGTCATTCTATCCTCAAGTCGATCCTGTAATAACCATCCTAGTTGCTCGTTGGACTCAGTAGTGTTATGTTATGTTTTGATGCTCAGATACTATGATGATACTGTTATTATTGATGCTAGTTGATGCTGTTATTTCATTTTGGACATGATTACCTTATATGACATGATGGTTGATTATATCAGTTGATGTTCTGAATTATGATACGATGCATTGTTTTAAATTTGATATGTTATGAGATGATTGTTAGTTAGAAATGTAATTCATTGAGTATGCTATAATTGTTAGAATAGGTGTGACGAAGGACAATATAGCATCACTCATTCACGAGTGCCCTGTTATGTTGCAATTCCTTCTCACAATGCAGTATCTTGATTTAATGCTTTGATATATATGTATATATGCACATGTACACAACTTCATTTGTATGCAGGATTGTAGGTATAAGTCTCGATTCCACCTGCTTCGGCAGGACAGGGCGAGCACCAAATAACCCAACGGATAAATGTTGATACAGAGGTGACGATGATGTCCCCCCGTTCCATGATGTCAGGTTGTCTCATTTGTTGGTATAGTCGATATTGTGTAATTGTCGTCTTTGTCTGTTGTGTTTGTGTTTTGTCTTATTTTATGTGGGAATTGATAATTATGATTTATCTTAATGATTGAAATAGATTATTTATTTTAATGCTGGATTAAATTGTAATTTAATAATTAAATAATTTAATTATGTTTGAAAATCTTATATTGCAATTAATTAATAATTAAATATTAAAAAGGACTTAATTATTTTAATTAATTAAATTGGTGGTGGATAATTAAGTGAATAATTTATTTAAAATAAATATGTAATGTGAGGTGCAAGAAAAGTTGAAAAACAGGAATTAAAGCAATACAATAAATAAAAGAATTAAAAAGACAGTGTGAGCCAATAGGGTTTGAGAGTTGGGAAAAAAGCTTGTTTTAAAGAATTGTTTTTCTTTTTATCTGGGATTTTTGGGAGAGCTTTGGAAAGAGGAGCAATATATTTTATTTCATTATGAATTTTTGAGAGCTCACACACACACAGAAGAACAGAAAGCTGAAGTGCTCCAGGGATTGTTGAGTTCGTTCTGGACTACGGATTGGAATCGGATTCGAAGGCATCTTCAAATTTGCATTGGACTCCAGGTTCCTCTCGTAGTTTTTCTTCTCGTACCATTTCTATTCTCTGTTTGTTTCTGAAAAGAAAAATAGATCTTATTAAAAATAATTTTTGTGAATATAGAGAACCTCTGTTGAAAACTGAAACTAGAGAAAATTATTAGACTAGAAAACAAAGAAAATTCATAGCAACTATACTGTCCAAATTTTGTCAAATCAAGAACCCTGATTTTCTGAAACATACAATCTATCAAAATAGGATTTTAGAATAAGATGATTTAGTTATTGAAGAAAATAAAATTTTGGGGTTTTCTCAATATTTTAATATATAATGGATCTGTGCTATTGCTTTGTAATTTCTCTGTTTTCTTAACATTTAAGAAAATTTGTTTCTCTATTATGTCTCTGTTTGTTTTTATATTTATGAAAATGATATATATATATATATATATAATGTTTATTTTATCTTCTGGTTTCTGTGCCTGTGATTAAAAGAATTATTCTTCTGTATTTTTTTTATGAATATATTCTATATATATATATATATACGAATTTCGTATATATATATACATATTTATTAGTTAAATGTTCTGTGCAAAGTATTGTTTATATATTTGAAATTTGATAAATCAAATTTTATTTTATTTTTTTTGGCCGAATCGGCCGACGGCACTGTACCGAGCGAATTGTTATTTCAAAATAAATAAATTTTATTTTAAAAGAAATTTCATTTTTTTTTTAAAGGGATGTATTTTTTTTATTGGGTGCAGGGGACGTGCTTATCTACAAGGAGAGTCAACATTCTCACACGCTCCTAGATCCACACCACCCAGTGCCTGGCATGGTGCATATTTATTTTTGTTTTTTTTTTTTATGTTTCATTTTATTTTATTTTTTGTATATTTTAAATATATATATATATATATTTATATATATATATATATATATATATTTAATTTTAGGTATATATATATATATTTAAATTCATTTAATGGTTATGTGGTTATTTTTATTTTGTATAAATTAAATTATGATGTATTTTATTTAGATAATAAAATAAAATCATAATTAGTTAAAATTATTTATTTAAATGAAATTTTAATTAATTAATTGTAATATAATTTCATTACGTTTTAAGAATGTAGCTGTGCATTGTATTAAAATGTTTAATTTTAGTTATAATCATGTAAATTTTATTTATTTTAAATTGGACATTGAATAATTTACGATTTGGATTAAACAAATAAGAAAGACAAGATTTTAGTCTTTAATTGTGATGGTAGACCTTGTTGAAATAATCATATTTAATTACATAAACCGGATTGGAGTCAAACGTGTGGGTGCGACCTTAATTATGTTATGTGAGTTTCCTTTCATGTTGTAGTTCTCGTTCAGTGTTGTAGATGTGGGAACCGTATTGGTCTGTAAGAATCTTGTTCCAGAGGCTTGTTTGTTAAAGTGTTATTTGCTTTGTTTATGCTTTTGAGCGTTATTGGTATCAGGTTAGGAAGGGTTGGACGGGTTTGCAAGTCTTTTGAATATGAGCAGTTGCGAGATGGTTAATGCCTCGTGTACCTGGTTTTTGTTTTATGATTTTTATGTGTTAGTCCAACCCTTGCCTGTTTTGAGATATGTTAGGGGTCATAGGAGGGAGAGTGGCTCTTCGTGGGCGCCGGCGCCTCGGATGAGGAAGGGCCAGGATAACCCTCGAAAGAGTAGTAAACAAGTGATAACCTAAACAATAGATTTAGGGGGGTTGGGTAGTTTAAACACACACAAGATAATAAAACTTTGGATCCCTCGGCTATGCATTAGGGCTACCTTAGACTAGTGATAGACTAAGAAGGCCGTGGTTGGCATAGTCATAGTCTCATCTTCACGAGAGACTATTGGCTCCGCATTAGCTACCTTATGGTGCCGGCGCCTTAGTTAGGATGAAGGGCCAGGAGATCCATAGATGGGTGTCGGTACCTCAGTTGGAGGAAGGGCCAGGAGAATCCCATGAGAGCTATGCGATGACACTCTCCACTTGACACCCTTGTGCTTTGTTGTTGTTTCCTCTAGATGTTATCTCTTTGTGATGTATCTTTGAATTCTTGTGAATTTGTTTTATGATTGTTAAGTGATAGTACTTCATGTTATTGTGATGAGTTTATTGGTTTAACTGGTTATGTGATTTGAGTACGTCGTTGGTTGTGCATTGCATGCTTGGGTTGTACTTGTTTTATATCATATTGTGATTGAGTCGGTTGACTTTCATGGTCGGGTTCGCTTCCTCGTCACCTCTGAGCACGGGGGGTGAGTTACTTCGTAACTCACATGGTTGGGTGGAACGTGCTCCGCACCCGTTGGGTTCCCCATCAGCGTCTTGCCATCTCAGCTTTCCACAGTGCAGATGTTTCAGTGATCAGTTGTACTTCATGTTCCTTTATCTTGTATCAATCCTCATGTTGGGAAATTCAATGTAATTCATGTATCAAAGAAAATTGTAATGTAATATTATTTCAATGATGTAATAGTTAGGTTTGATTAGGATCTTGTTAAAAGATTTATCATGGATGTAATTATGCGATGTTGTCATACTCGCATCATGGCTATCAGTTGTATCATTGTATATGATTTTCGTAAATTTAATGGTTATGATGTTTTCGTTATCTTTATTTTGTTTCGTGGTTGCAATGTAACCTCGCGTGCCCCAGAGGACCAAGTGTATTAATGTTATGTGTTATGCTATGTGATTTTGGTTTAATGTTGTTACATGTTACTCTTATTATAAAAAAAAATTATTCGCATTATGTGTGTGTTCTCTGGGGTTTGCACGACGGGCGTTACAGATCCCAACTCAAGGGAGTGGGACATGGTCACCCATACAATGCCTGGAATGGAGGCATGCTGATAGAGCTTTGAAAACCATTATTATATGCGAACTCTACCAAAAAGAGATAATCCTTCCATCACGTTTGTTGGTCCATTACATACATATGTAACATGTCCTCAAGGATCTGATTGACCCTCTTGGTCTGTCCATCTGTCTCTGGGTGGTAAGCTAAACTAAAGTTCAACTATGTCCCCATTGCATGTTGTAATGAAGTCCAAAGAGCTGAGGTGAACATTGGATCCCTATTAGAAATAATCTGATGCAGAATACCATGTAACCTCACTATGTCGTGCATGAACACTCTGGCTATGGATGATGTAGTATAAGAAGAGTGAATAGGTGATAAGTGTGCCACCTTCGTCAGCCTATCAACTATCACCATGATCACATCATGCCATCTCAAAGAGTTGGGTAAACCAACAATGAAATCCAATGAGATAATATCCCACTTCCACTCTGGTACTAAATGCAGCTGCAAATTCTCTACTAGATGTTGGTGTTTAGCATTCACCCACTGATACTCAAGACATCATGACACATAATCTGCAATATCATGCTTCATCCCTAGCCAGAAATACAATAGACATTGATCTGCATACATCTTCTTCACCCCTGGATGGGTTGAATAAGGTGCATGATGTGCTTCAGTCATGACAAAGGTACAAAGATCACCTGATGAAGGAGCTTATATGCATCCCATGTGCCACAATATCTCATCTGAATCCAGAGAATATCCTAAATACCTACCGTCAAGGTGTCTTCCTGCCTCAATTTTTGTCCTAACCTCTTCATACCAACTATCCGCTAGAAGGGCAGAAAGAATCTAACTCCACAAATCTACAATAAGAGTCAACTCAAATATCTCATGTTTCCTCCTATAGAGTGCATCCTCTATGACATTCTCTTTTCCTTAGATATACTTCACTTTGAAGTCATATTCACAGAGAAACTCCATCCAATGCCTTTGCCTAGCATTAAGGTTGTGCTGCATGAAAATATACTGAAGGCTTATGTGATCACTATGCAACTCAAACCTATGGCCAAGAAGGAAATGCCTCCATCTCGTCAATGCATGAACCACTGCTGCTAACTCAAGATCATGTGTGGGATAGTTCAGCTCATGATCTTTGAGCTTTTGTGACTCGTATGCAATGACACGACCCTCTTGCATCAACACTACACCTAATCCCTCCAAGGACTCATCTATACAAACTACAAAGTCCCTAGTCGGATCCAATATCGCAAGTATTGGTGCACTAGTCAACTTCCCCTTAAGATCCTAAAATGTTGCCTCACACTTCTCTAACTAGTCAAACCTTTTCCCTTTCTGCTGAAGGGAGGTGATAGGATAGCCTATCCTTGAAAAACCCTACACAAAACACCTGTAATAACCTGCTAGCCCCATAAAGCTACATATTTTTGCCACATTCATGGGTGTAGGCCATTCTGAGATCATTTGGATCTTTGTGGGAGCCACTAAAATACCTTCCCCTGAGATCACATGACCAAGGTACTGGACCTCAATTTTGAAGAATTCACACTTTGACAGGTTAGCATAAAGTTGATTATCCTGTAAGCACTATAATACCTACCGTAAATGTTCCTCATGCTCTTCCACTGTCCTAGAGTATATCAAAATGTCATCCAGGAACACAAGGAAAAATCTGTCTAGGTATATATGAAATACCCTGTTCATCAGACTCATGAACACAAAGGGAGCATTCGTCAACCCAAATAGTACTACTATGAACTCATAGTGACCATACCACGCTTGAAACACTATCTTAAGGATGTCTGATTCAAAGATATGAAGTTGATGGTATCCTGACTTAAGATCAATCTTTAAAAAGATTGTGGCACCGTTGATTTGGTTGAATAGATCATCAATCGTAGGAAGTGGATATCAATTCCTGATGGTCACTTTGTTCAACTATCGGTAATCAATACATAATTGAAGTGAACCATCCTTCTTCTTCATGAAGATAACTGGTGCTCCCCATGGAGAAACACTATGGAAAATAAAACCCTTCTCTAACAACTCCTCAAGCTGCAAGAAAATCTCTTTCAACTCCTCAGTGGTCATATGATAAGGAGCTCATGAAATGGGTTTGGAACCAGTACAAGGTCTATCTTGAGGTGGCATCCCTGGAATCTTTTCTAGAAAGAATCAGAATACTCCTGAAGAATGGGGTGACTATCAAGAGAGACTTTCTCCTCTCCACCTCCTAGATCCAAATCATCCACTGTAACAGCAAATAACTAGAAACCCTGACACACACACCTTCTCAACTGCATAGTTGAGATGAACCTCAAGGAAATCTGCCTCTAAACTCCCACTATCTCTACCTCTCTACCAAATACCTCAATGCATCGAATTGACTTGTGTTGACAATCTATGATCGCACTATGCACCTCTAACCAATCCATCCCTATGACAATGTCATAAGAATCCAAAGGAATAACTCGAACGTCCAATGTAGTATGAAGTTTTCCAACCTACAATCTAGTACAAGGAAATGGGATACAACCTTTGCATCCAAGGCTAAATCAACCTACCACCTATCGACTTGCCTTACCGCACCTAGTCTACATTGCATCATGACAAAAGAAGAAATGAATGAGTTTGACGCTCCAGAATCAAACAAAATGGTAATTGGGTTACCTGAAAGCATACCATATGTCTCAACAATAGTACCCTGATGCTCTACCTGGTGGTTATCAACTGCTACAAAAACATGATTCCCTCGACCAACATCACCAACTGTAGGCTCAGATGCCACTGGTCCCTGAGAAAACCCAGATGTGCCCCTGTTGGGACACATTCTAGCTATATTGCCTTGTTGGCTGCATGCGAAACACTCAATACCTCTGCCATAGCCCTTGCCTCTAGGTGGTGCACTAGACTACTACACACTACCCTTGAAGGTGAACTGAGAACTCTGAGCTAGCTGATCAAAGTTGAAGCATTTAATACACCTCCAATTCCTGTCCCACTGCCTTTTTTGGAAACCTTTGCATTTCCCATGAGATACCTACTACTACCCACTCTACGACAGTCCTTGCTGAGCTCTAGAAGGTGCACCTCCCTAAGACTGACCTCCTCTAGCACTAGACCCTACTGCCAAACTGCTGCCTATCTGTGCACCCATATGGCCTCCTAGAGCCAAAGCCAGATTCTCCTCTACTAGGTGTGCCTTCTCCACCACTACCTCCATGGTCTTGGGTTTGAAAACCCTCACACCTAGCTACTATCTCCCAATTGAATACCGTTGACCAATGGACACACTTGAACCTATGGAATCAGGTGGAGTCAATGTCCTGTACTTGTCAACCTGCGAACAAAGAGTATATTGAACATGTATATATATGATATAATAAAACACACCATGAAGAGAAAATCATTGAATCATAGGGCACTCACAAGCGAGTGATGAGATCTCATCCCCTTCACCAATACATTCATCATAGACTGAAAATTCTATCATAAACAATTATCTCATGACATAACATGTTACAATAATTAATCATCATTACACCAATTAAAACATGCCAAAATAAAGGATCAGATAAGATACATCACATCACACAAATAGACTAGCACTCTATAGATATCAATCAAATCACACACGCATGATAAAATATCTCAATAACCAAAAGCACATCAAAGCAAACAAGGACACACTGTCCAACAAGAATGCAAAATGGAGGGGTATTACATCCTCCCGCCCTAGGGTTAGGCTTACTCCTGGAAGCCTACAAAAACCCCTAGCACAAACTCCATAAAATCAAACATATTCAATGGTTCTAAAACTGAACCACTCCACACCTCAGCATAAAACAATAGCAACTTGTGCTATAATCAACCCAACCAAGCACATTGTCAATCTATACAAATCAACATGGTGAAGCAGCCATCAACCACATTTCCAAAATACATATCCATGGATTAACATACATGATACATATATGCACCATTACGCATCATCAAGAATCATCACAAGGCCACACATAGTGTGATATCGTTACAATGTTTACTCAAGACAAGGTATGCAACATTATCACTTCAACATTCATTTAACATTTTGCATTTTGAATCCAGGTACAATAGTTTAACATCTACATGATTTATTAAGACTCAAAAATAAATTTGGGGACTATAGGCCTCACCAACAAGATGCACCTATTATGCAATTATCATTAACATACAATGGTTTAACTAATCCCTTTTCTCTAAAATTTTTCTTTCTGCAAAACAATTTTCTATTCATATTATACATTTTCCATGATTATGAATGCAACTTGGGGACTATGTCCTTTACCCAAGGTTTTATCTAATAAAACAAACCTTCATGAATACATAAGCATTTTCTCATAAGATACAACATACCATGGGTTTCAATACACCACACACTTAAAGAAAGGAATCTTCATTAAACCAATGGGAAGAGAGAGAAGACAAGAGATATTTACAGTTCTAACATAGGCATGAATGCAATCATGGTTTCATCATCACACAATCACTTTCACACAAATGCATCGACCATATGAGAGTATGCACAAATCTCTATGTACTAACAACATGATCATTCATTTTCTATTATCATATTTCATAATTTCCATACAATATAACATGCAAAACTCCAAAACCACATAGGGTCAATCAGGAAATCACTTGCACAACGAGGTAAAGCATAAGAAGATATGCAAGGGTGGAAATAACAACAAAACTAGTTTTTGTCCACCATACACAAAACAAAAAATTCACACACTACACAATTGTCCATAATGCATTCTTCCAGCAGGAAGGATATCTGTGCATTGTACACTACATTGAGGATCCTATCCTTTCCACTAGTTTCCTACACCATTGGACCTACACCACCTCACAACAAATTCTGGGTAGACAAGTGAGATCAACCAAAAAGGAAAAAATAAACTAACGAACAAAGCACCTAGGTCAACACCATGGCTCATAATGCCTAGAGTATAACCTATGCAACTAACAACTTAATGGGTTCCACATTATCCTAGAGTAACTAGTGTTTAAACCTAGGATTTGATACCATGTGTAATGCCCTGCCACGCAACCCTAGGGGAAGTTGCAATTAACAACACAAACACAATAATTTTTTTTTTTAATTAAGAACAAAAAGCATGAAAGTTCACTACATAATGCCAACAATCCCTAAGGTTAAGAGATTGAGTTTACTAAAACCCAAACTAGAAACATGAATTAAAACCATTACATTTAATTGCTTGACAAATTAATGCTCATACATTCCATCCATGATAAAGTTAAATCAGAGACATAAGAGATACCACATGATCCCAATAATCTACTTTACAATAATATTACAACACTCATTCCCCGAATGAGGTAATTCTAATACACAAGGTTACAAATTACATCATCCACCTCAATACAAAGAGGGGTAATAAAATTGCATTAATAACTGAAAGAATAAAGCATGAAGGTACTGGATCCCACGAGTTCTCCAACTGGAAATATCATTCACACTAACAAGAATATGACCCAACAGATTAAGGTGCACGTTCCACCCAACCATGTGATACCAAAAGGCTCACCCCTCGTGCTAGGAGATAGCAACAAGGAATCCTATACTATACTATCAACCTCTAGACATAGGCTAACTCACACTGACACAACCAATCACATGAACCATACAACCATAAAGATAAAACAAGGACAACTCCAACATCACTGACATAGGTCACATTGCTTCCAGAAATAAAAAAGATTGAGTATGATACGAAGAGCATACACATAAACCCAAATGCCAACTGTTGTCGTAGAAAGAGCATCATGACATAGCTTGTCATGGGATATCCTCTGGGAATCTTCCTAGGCTCTAGGCCCCACTATGGGTTATCCTGGTGGCCTTAACTGAATCCTGGCACCCATACTCACTCATGTGGAATCAAATACCTCTCGCAAAGACAATATAGATGACCTTGCCATTCCAAGCCTTCCCAACTCATCCCAAGCTTATACGAGCACTTGTGTCCATGAGTGAGGCTCAATTATCTTAATTAGTGTGAAATATTACCTACACTTCTAAGTACATTAATTTAGTTATCACTTGATTAAACCACTTCTGAAGGTTGCCCAATTTACCTCTTTGGGCTCTAGCCCCTAATAGAAGCCACTCTTCCACTTGACAACCTACCAACACAAAATCAATCACAAAGGGAATCCCAAGTGCATGTCAACAAGATAAAACCACTCCAACTCTAGGAGAAACATATGAAGAAATCTCACTCCAAACACATGAGGCAACAAAAATCAAACCCCTCTCCAAACACTGGAGGCCAAAAAAGTCATAAACCACTCCTTATACAAAGGAGGCACAAAACACCCCCATTCATGAAAACCGAGTAAAACAACAGGATACAACAATATGCCCTACCCAAGGCAACACAATTGTTAACTAACATAATACAATAACCCCAAAAGTTAAACCCCATCTGGAAGACTTAACAACCCTTCAAAACAAACTTCCTAAAATGAAAACACAGATGAAGGGTACATTCAAGAAGGGTGATCAAATAGGAATTAAATCTATATTTGGATTTCCTAAATCCACTTCCTTCATTACATTCAGTAATTTATTGCCTTAATAAAACTAATTTAATAAAGTCTCTTTCAGACAAAAGATGAAAGTTAAACCAAACATTTTAATTCCCTAATTGTTATTAAATAATAACAAAATAAACATTTAATTCTTCGATTTAAAACATTCCATTTTAAAATAACTATTTCACCTTTGCAAAATAAATCATTTTAAAATCTATTAATCTCCTTGTTAAAACTTATTACTTTTCAAATCCAATATTTGACCTTTTCAAATATATTTTCTAAAAACAATAAACCCATAAATTCATCTATTGCATATTGATTTAAAATTCCCCCCAATTACATAAAAGACACCCATTATTTTAATCATCTATTCTAATATACATTTTTTAAATTTCTATTCCCAATTATTTATATATTTTATTAGTAATATATATTAATATTTTAATATTGTAAAATATGATATAAAATATTATTTATAAATATTTTAATATTATACTAGATAATATATAAAATATTATATATATATATATATATATATATTCTCACATAAAAAAATGAACTAGAAAAGACCCCCATGTTTTCTCCTCGGGCCGTGCGCCAGTGAGCTGGATTGGCTGTGTTTACACACAGTTGAACCCCAATGAATGGGGCGACTGTGTGTAAACACAGTCGAAACCCCCAAAGGGGTTGCTGGCTAGGGGACGCATTGGGCAGGGCTCCCCCACAGTGCCTCCCATGGGCAGCGCTGTGGGGTGAGCCCCCAACGACCCCCCAACACTTCATTTTTTATTATTATTATTTTTATTATTTTATTTTAGTAAAAAAAATGACTGCGGTTTTTTAAATTTTCCCAGTACTTTAAGTGGGTTTTCAACAACAATTTTAAATATAAAAAAAAATATTTGAATGCATATATATATATATTTTTTTATTTTCCCCATATACATATTTTTGTTTAAATTTATAAAAATAATAAGTGCAGTTGAGCAAATAAATCCCAGAAATGAAACATTTACAACCCAAATTGAAATATTTCCTTCAAGAAAATTATTCCCAAATAGAGGTTTTTTCAAAGTTTTGAAGCAAGATTTAACATGGGTTTTCTTTCATCTTAGTCTATTTCAAGTTTCTCAAACAATGATTTTGCAAAAAACGTGTCAAAACTATGATTTTTTCTTAAAAACAAAATTAATTTAATTAACATGAACCTAATTTCCAAAAGCTTGAGAGGATGCCAAATGGTGCAATGATTCTTCCACAAATTTCAGCTCCTTCCAAGCAGTCCAACAAAGTTTCTCCACAATCCAAAAATCCAAAACCCACAATCAAAAATCCCTTTTCCTCTCTTATTTTTAAGTTTTACATCCTCCCCCAAAAACTCTATGAAAATCCAAAAATAAGAAGGGAGAATGAAAATATCTCAAAAAATCTATTTCAACCACCAAAGTCAATTTTGAAAGTCAAATAGTGAACATCTTAATTTTCTTTTCTTTTTCAATTTTCTAATTTTAAACAAAATATCTATTAATTCCAAAATGAATAACTTAATACAATTCAACACAATTAATTTAATTAATCAATAAAATAAATATAATCCAAGATTAATTTTTTTATTAATTAAATTAAATTAATTAACTAATTAAATAATATCTTCTAACGTAATAAACTAGATTAATTTAATAAACAACTTAAATACATAAATCCATTTATTTACCTCTTTCAACTTGCACTTAAATAAAATCGGGGAGAGAAGAACAACAAAGAAACAACTTAACCTGACTAAACCCGACGACACACTAAGACTAGGGTGATGACTTGGCATGGAAAAACTAGCTACTATCTCCCAATCAAATACCATTGACCAATGGACACACTCAAACATGTGGAATCAGGTGGATTCGATGTCCTATACCTGTCAACCTCTGAACAAAGAGTATATCAAACATGTATATATATGATATAATAAAACACACCGTGAAGAGAAAATTATGGAATTGTAGGGTACTCGCAAGCGAGTGATGTGATCTCATCCCCTTCACCAATACACTCATCATAGACTAATAGTTCTATCATAAACGATTATCTCATGGCATAACATGTTACAATAATTAATCATCATTACACCAATTAAAACATGTCAAATAAAGCATCAGATAAGATACATCACATCACACAAATAGACTATTGCTCTATAAATATCAATCAAATCACACACACATGATAAAGCATCTCAATAATCAAAAGCGCATCAAAGAAAACAAGGACACACTGTCCAACCAGAATGCAAAATAGAGGGGTATTACAAAAGGTGACTATGAATGAAATGGATCAGTTAGATTGTATGAATCAAATAATCATGAAGAAAATTTTGAATAAATTTTAGTTAACACTATTAGAAAATTTTTAAATCAATTTTTAAATTTGTTTAGAAGTGGGGACTTAAAAATTAAATTAAATAATAAATTTAAAATAATTGTTTCTTCTAGCAAGAATATTTAAATTTTATATTTAATGGCAACAAATGCATATGTATATTGTCACTTTTTGTGTATCATATTGAATCAATTAATGATTTAATTTTGAAGTTAATGGAAGTTTTTTGTAAGGGTCATCACTTGTATTTTTTTAAATTGGAGAAAAAAAGTTCACATTTTTTTCATGGAAGAAAGACATTCAATACTGAGTACTTTTTTATAATTAGTATATTTCTATAGTTTTGGAAATTAAAGTTTTAGTATGCATGTTTTTTTTTACGAGATATGGAAATTAGGTATAGAAATCTACACTTGTAATTCTATTGCTATCTAGACAAGGTGTGAGAGAAATTTGTATCTAACAATTGGTTTTCCAATTCAAGATTCAACCTAGATTATTTGCCACTAAATATTATAGAGAAAATAGGGAAATTGTAAAATAACTCCTAAAAGAATAATTAAAAATTATAGCTAAATCATGGATGAGTTGGAATCCATAGTAAACATTTCCATAGAGCATAAGTATTATGGGTTACAATGCAATTGAGAATAGAAAAATCCACTTTTAAATGAATGATTGAATAGTGCAATTGGAGAGTCAAAATAGATAATGTTGTAGGAGGGGAAAGTTCAATACAAAATATCCAAGACAATATATTGATTCAATTACATTATGAGAAGATCCATTTTCGTACTATACATATGTTGCAGATAATACATGATTAAATGTTGGCTTCTCTACAAATAGCACGTAAGCTAAAGATGCGACCACTTGGTAGTACATAAGAAACATGTTACAAACCATGTTTTCTATACATGTATCTATGTGATAAAAAGATATATGGAATCAAAAGGAAAAAAAAAAAACCCATGCTCGTTATCCACCCTTCCATATTGGGTATGTGCAAGATCATCATGGAAAAAATAGGCCCTTGAGTGGCAAAAAAATCAAAAAAATAAGAGTTAGGCAACTTGATGTAAAAAATTGAATAAGTTATCTATATTAATTCAAAAATATGTAACAATAGAATTTGTAGCAAATTTAATGAAGTTTCTAAACTACTAGGTTTTTTTTTTTTTAAATCTATTTGGTGAAAATTTGAAATTTCAATGCAGTAGTACTTAAATTTCAAGGAAAAAATAAAAAGTAGGTGTCTGTCTGACCACTCTAACCAAAATAAAATGATAATTTTCTAAATAAGATTTAATACATAAGTAGAGGACTCATGTCTAGATGTGATACCTATTTTTTTGTAATTTTTTTCCAAGTAATAATTAATTATGATTTTTTTATTACAAAATTTTAAAAATATAAAAACTCGTATGTCTAACCACCTTAACTTTGTCAAAACTTCATGAAATTCAATTTTTCTTTTTTTACTCCTATAGTATGCAAACCATAGAATGTGATGCATGTTTTGGATTCAAAAAATGTGATACCATTTGAAAGCTATAGATGTTTTTCAATTAGCCTATTGATTAGGACTTTAGTCATAATTCAAATAGAAAATGAATAATAATTATTTATTAAATTCAAAGTAAAGCATAATTTATATTGGTGGAAAGCTGAGAATCTCTTTTAAAAGTCATTTTCATTTCATCAATTTTGGGTAAAAAAAATCACCAGCCACATGCCCTACAAATACCTATCATATCACCACTTTTTGGCCCATCATGATCCTGCACATACCCATTGGCATCATGGAGCCCGAGGGACCCTAGCTAAACCCTCGAGCAAAAGAAATATGAAATGCCCACTGGAAATTTTGTGGAGTTCCATCTTCTGGAATTGTCATCTACGCTTTAGCCTAACACCTACAAATAGAGGAGAGAGGCATTTCAATGGAGGGGGAAAGAAGATTAGTGAGGGAGGATCAAAGATTAGTAAATATATAGAAAAAATCAATAAACACAATTAGAAAGTAGAAATGACGAATAATATTTGCAAGGTGTTCACGAGATCTATTTATTGATCATGGAGAAGTTTTGAACTTACACATGCTATTGGTTATGGTTAAGAACTGGAAGGAGGATTGGCTTGAGTTGTTAGAGTGTTGAAGGATTTGAAACCTACGCAGCACATTAGTGTTCAAACCATGAAACTTGCTATGAAAACAAATGATAAGTAAAGAATGAAAGATATAAAGAATAAATTAATCATTTATGCAAAATATTCAAGCAAAATTACTTACTGATTGCATAGCCCAACAGTTTGAATAGCCTCCAACCTGCCAAAAGATGGAGCTAAATGTGACGAATTTAACAATAGTGTGTTATCAAAGAAACACCATAATGGCTCTTCTGAGAATACAACTTTATGAAAGTATACTCTCCCAGACACCAACATTCAATATTGCATTTACATACATATATTAGATGGAAAAATGTGAACATATATATATGCATGTATATATATATATCCATGTAATGCAACTTAATCAAAATACACTTTCCCACACTGCTACATTCAATATTGCATTTACTTCGACCAACCGCATTTGCTTCATCCACTGCCATAGTACAACCACAATAGAATGCAATAGGGCTTGGGTGAAAAAACACTTAGTATATACAATTATTCTATTTGTTAGGATGGTACAAAGAAGCAATTCAATCAATGTGCAAATTTATATATGCAAAGAGAAGAATAACTTATGTAGCGATTAACAACATACAACCTATTTCTAAGGATTTTCACTGCAAGGAATTACAACGCTTGGAAGATGTATAGAGTAAAGAATGTAGTAATGTGGGAAAGTATAGACCAAAATATGCAAGAAAATATTTTTAATTCAGTTGCATTGTGAGAATAGGCATTTTGGTATTATGAATATGTGGTGCAAAATATGCAAGAAAATAGGTTTATTCAATTGCATTGTCAGAGGTTTATTCTTAGCAAATAGAAACTTCAAATAAATAGTGTATCAGGTAAAGATATAAAGTTCAATAGATTCAATGAGTCTTTTGACAATACAATTTAATCAAGATACTTCCTCACAGATTTTGTAGCACATGAGTGTTAAAACCCTCGAACTTGCTATCAAAAGGAACAACAAGAAGAGACTGAAAGGCATGAACAATAAATTAATCATTAATGCAAATTACCTAATATACATATACACATATATAACCATGCAGATATACATGTAATCCAATATATGTACACATGTATATATATGTATACATGCATATATATGTATATGTATATATCTATATATATATATATATATATATGTGTGTGTATAGTGTACATCATGCTAGATGAGTAGTTTGCATAGATGGTTAATTTATTGTCTATGTGTTCTTGTCAAATGCTTGTATATTTTCTGTTATACCCATTGTAGAGATTTGAAAGAGATTATTGTTTTGCATGGATGGAGGAATTGCAATTAAATTTCCTTACTTTCACAAGAAAATATGTTGAGGGTTAGTAATTTGTTTGTCGTTGGTTTATGGTTCTAGGTCTATGTGTCTATTGACCAATGAGGAAAACTTAGGTAGATCCTTTGTTTAAGAGGTAAGCTCTAGGCTATGAGTAAAAGCCATAGACAAGTCTTGTCTATTTGTCTAAAAGAAAGAATTATGAAAGATCTATTACAAAGAAAATCCTATTCATGGTCAGGTTGATGGAAGCCATGTTGGAAAAGATATAACAAGAAGACATTAACAATAAATTAATCATCTATGCAAAACACCAGTGTAAAAAAAAGTATAATGCCACAAACCTCATTAAAAATTCCACGTGTGTTGTGTTGTACTAAATACTAGAGAGTAATAGAGGAATTATAAAAGTGGTATTAGAATAATACAAAAAAGTGTAGTGAAGAAAAATGCATATCATCACAACACATGGATAAAATGGTTAAGGAAAATATATTTTCAAGTCTTTGAAAATGTGAATGCATGTCTACTTGTACATGTATATATATGTATGTACATATGGATAAATATATGTATGTATGTTTTATTAATAATTTTGTTACAATTTCCCCGTTTTCCTATAATACTCAATTACAGATAATGCAACTATTGTTATACAATTTCTCTATTTGTTAGAACACTACAAACAAGGTGGGCATCAAAGAAAAATGAAAACCATGGTAGCTCAATGAATGTGCAAATCTATGTTGGCAAAGGGAAGAATAAATTACATAGCCATTCAAAATATAAAATGTTTTCTTCGTAAGGATTTGAAGTGAAATCAATTAGAGGGAATCAAAGGGGCTAATTGAACAAAAGGTGTATAGCACCAAATATGCACATAGTGTATATATGTGTGTACATATGTGTCACCATTCCATGCATATAAAAATTTATTTATTCATTTAGTTTGAATAGAATAGAGTATAAGTTGAATTTTTAAATCATAGCTCAATTCTTACCCAAATTGCTTATCTTGTATTAATATGTTTAACATAGGCATTAAGATATAACAGAAAGAGAATAACTAATGTAGTCAAGTACATGTATAAATATGTGCATGATTGTTTATATAAAGCAACAAATATATGGAGGGTATGTAGCCATGGAGGGAGGGGAAAATTCATTGTATAAAAGAGGAAAATATAAATATGTTAAGCAAACCTTATTTATGATTAGTTTTGTGGGTGTCTTTCAGGAACCAATTGTAGAATACATGGGCTGCATTTTTTCTTGTTGATATATCTTTGTATTGATCACAACATCATACAACTACAAAGCAACATTTCATATTGTTATATCAGAACACATGTATGAAATTAGGTAAGGAATGGGGAAAAGGCATTGTGGAATGGCCGACAGGAAGAACAATAGCGAAGGTGCTGCAAGTTGTAGAAGGGGGCAGCTATGGATCTCTCCAAAATGACACGCAAAAAAGGTGCATATCAGTTTCTTTGATAGGTTTACAATGAAACAAACACTAGAGTTTTTCATTTCACAAGGAAACCAAAACAATTGATATTGTTATAGTAGAACAATGAATATTATCAACTGGCATATGAGCAAACACCTGCCATTTTGTGTTTGTTGAGTGGGGCAGGATGAGGAAACCATGAAGGCAATAAACTCCATGGTCATTGTGGACATGCTCAAGGAAGCCAAGACAAACAACATGGAATTTTATCATGTATCATAGAAAAGAAAATCGATGTACACAACACTATATATTTATGAATGTAATATATAGGAATAGTGAAAGAGGGAATCAAAAGGAAAATAATTTTGCAAAAAAACATTTGTAGCAATTTGAATCAAATAAAGCTAATAGAAAAGATAACAGGAGAACATTTAAATTTTTGGAAGGAAAACATGGAGGAGGAATGTGAGAAGTCAACATATAAAGGCTATCAGAATAGAAAACACAACATCATTGGACAATTTGAAACTTATTAATCAAATGCAAGGCAATTTTGTTTTAGAATGCATCCACAACATGTGCATACAAAGGTTTATATATTGTAATGTTGCAAAGATGTTATTTACTTATAGAAATTTTTTTTTCTAGTTATTGTTGGTTCTAAGATCTCCATGCATTTTAGACAACTGGAGTATTTTTTATTTGCATATATATTAAAGTGTAACAACTATAACTATATGTTTACACCATTGTATGTTCAAATTAGTTGTAAAAGAATTATAGGTATGCCAATAAATAGTTGACTTCATGAAATTTTAAAAAACTTAAAGAAAGATGGGAAAATGGAATATACAAAAGAGTGAATTGGTTTGAATGCCATATAGTAAAAGCATCGCTAAATGAAATCTTAGATGAAGAAGTCAGTAATTTAATAGAATAGAATAATCAAAACATGGAATTGGCTTATACAAGTTGTGTCATCTAGTTATTTATGTGTGGTATCTTTGTGCATCTTTGGCACTATACCCATTTTACACAAATTATTACTTGGTATGGTTTTTAAAGATAGAACTCAGAAAAGGTTTCAAGAGGCGAGGGTGCACAAGTTGAGGTAGATGCAAGAATAATTATCTTGGATCCTTTTTTGTTTGTTGGCCTATCAGCTAGAACCAGAAGTAGTTAGCAAGGCCTACAATTGCTTGAGGCACATTTCTTTGTTGTGGTGATGATTAGTGTACTTGTTGGTGTCAAGGCTAGAGTATCTCTCAAATGAGAAAGGTGGATCAATATGAATTCTTTAAATTGATTTTACACATGAAATATTTGTAAAAGTCAACCCTTGCCTCTCTTTGGTACCTATGTTTATTGTTGCTCTATCCAATGTTAAGCCATGTGCTTTATGTATTGTGATTCCCCATGCCATAGTGAGTGGAATTTTTGTTTGACTCCCTCGACTTATAACTAGGATGGGGATGTCTCTTGGATGTTCTAGGTCCCATGGTGGGCCAATGTAATCTTGGAAGCAAACAACAACATAGTCAGGTGGGTTTGGTGGTTTAGAATATGGATTGTAGAGAATAGCCGTAATGTAATGCCTACCGTGCAAACCCCATAGAAAAAACATTGCAAACAATTTTTTTTTTAAATACAAAGTAAACATGCAACTAAACATTAAAAACATATTCACATTGCACATTAACATTATCACATCTAGCTATCTAGGTCACGCGAGGTCACATCACATAACAACCATTAACAAAAAGGTAAAAGATGAAACTAAATAACTTATTAAAAATTAAATTCATCATAACATTACAATAACTTTTTATAGAAGTGCATCCATGAACCATAAGTAATAGTATCATTACATCACATGTAACAACCATAAGGAATCTCAAACCATAATGTTTACAAAGGTTCCTAAATAATACATCATCGTTTAAACATTACATTACATGATGTTGATAAATGAATTACAATAAATCTCCCATACTTGTGGGATAATACATAGTACAGTAACATCTGAATTACAAAGTGAACAACTAGTACACACTCCAACTAAAGAATGCTAAGAAGAATGGATGTCGATGGGGAACCCAACGAGTGTGGAGCACGTTCCACCCAACCACGTGGGTTATAAATAACCCACCACCTGTGCTTAGAGGTGACAAGGAAGAAATCATGACCATGAATGTCATAAACCAATCCCAATAAAAGACAACATAGAACAGTAAATCCAAAACAACATGATCAAGGATTACAAAGGACATAAATGACAACATTCATGAGTCAACATAATAAACTTAAAGCCATAAATCTCATCACCAAAAACCATTAACCAAGTAACCAAAGAAAAATCATGAAACATTTCCAAATGAAACTGAAACAATAGTCAAAATGCAATTCTAGAGGCATCCAAGAAACAAGGCATAGGGGTGTCTAGTGGAGAGTTTCATCACATAGGTTACATGGGTTATCCTGGCCCTTCCTCCAACCTGAGGCATCGGCCCCCATCTATGGTTATCCTAGCCCTTCCTCCTACTTGAGCCGCCGGCCCCATAAGGTAGTTCATGTGGAGCCATCAACCTCTCGTGAGGATGAGGTTATGACTTTTCTGACCACGGTCTTCTCAGTCTACCATTAGTCTGTGATAGGCCTATTGCATAGATGAGGTATCCAATTATTATCTTATGTGTTTTACTAACCATCCCCATAAGTTCTATTATTAGGTTTTCACTTGTTACACTACTCTTACGTGGGTTATCCTAAGTTGTTCCTCCTTTTTAGGTGCCAACCCTCATGAAGAGCCACTCTCCTAGAAGACCCCGAAACATAAACCAAAACAAGGCAAGGGTTGTACCATAATCAACAAAGCATATATCACAACCAAAGATATGTGAGGCATTATCCATCTCACTAAATACATAAACAAAGTCTCAACATAACTAGTACAACACTTCCAAATAATAACACCAATAAATTTCAACTCCAAAAGTACAACAAAACGAGGATAACATTCAATGATTAAATCATGCCTCTAGAACTAAGGTTCTCAATTACAACAAGGTTCCCACATCGATACACTGAAACAATAAAACATCTAAAAAGAGCATAATCAAATCAATTTAACTAATTCCTAAAACTTGATTTAATTCATTTTTCTATTAATTTATTTTCACAATTAAAACTCATCACAACTATAAATTCAATTTTCAAAACATAAAATAATATGTGATTTAGTAAATTGATTATCCATTTATGTATATATATATAAAACAAAATTCATATATAAAAAATAAATAAATAAAAATACAATTTGAAAAGGCACTATGGCCCACCACCAAGTCATAGTCCATGTGACTGTTGTGCGCAGCAACCCTACGGACTACTACGCAGAGTAGTCCATGGACTATTGTAGCAGTCTACTGGCTGCGCAGGGTGAGGGGAGGGGTACGGTTGCACTGTCCCTCCCATCGCCCATAAACTTTAATGTGTTTATCTATATTTTTTTAATTTTTCATATCCAATAAAAATGGATGCAATGCACGGCTTCAGCCATAAGGAATTTCAAAACATAGTTTCATTATATAAACACATAAAATATGAACGCAAATATATATATATATATATATTTATATACATATATATATTTATATATACATATATATATTTTCGAAGATAACACCATAAGAGAAAAACTAGTTGGATACATAGAAGTAGATATAATATATATATATATGAATAGAATATATATATATATATATATATATAAAATAACATATACTCAAAATCTATTGTTTTCAAAAGGAATGCTATTTCTTTTCCTCTATGTCAAACATAGCTATACTAGACAATTTTAGGATTCAATGATAGATTCTACTTTTAACAACCAAATTGTGAAACACAAAACATTTTCAGAAACATGTTTAATTTTCCTCCATAACTTGGTTTGCTATTCAACAAATTCTAAATCCTTAAGTTTTCTTTTTCTTTCACAGAATATCATATTTAATTTAATTTAATTTATTTATTTATTATTTTTTTTTATGAATTCAGGAAACTAAAGAAGATGCAAATGGAACCTGGAGTCTTGCGCTATTCAAAGTCTTATGAAGCTTTGCTTGATCCAGATAGCCCTTGAAATAGCTTTTGTTCCTTCCTTCAGAACTTCATCGCCCAATTTCCTTGCTTAGCTTTCTAATCTAGTATTCCATTTAGAAAATCTCTCCAGAATAATGAAAACAAAATAATTAAATAACTTCCTAGAAAACTTCAAAAGATCCAATAATTTAGAATAATTATTTTTCCAATAATTTAGAATAATTATTTTTCCAATAATTTAGAATAATTATTTTTGTGCAACTTTTGTCCAAATCTTCCCGTGAAATGACAAGTCACTCATATTTGTAATTAAATAAAAGATATCTCTTTTCTTTTTAAAAAACTCTAAAAAAATAATATAAAAGAAATTTTCTAATTTAATTCCAGCTTTTCCACCAAACTCAATAATCATTTGTCCTTTTTATTTTTTCTTTTCTTTTATTGATCTTTTTTCTATTTATCAATATTTTTTGTTTTAATTCTGATTTTACAAGCTTTACTTACAATGCACACCATTTCATTTATTTAATTTATTTATTTTCATAATTATCTTTAGCAATCTAATTAAATTAAATTAACAAGATACAAATTCAATATTTAATTAACGATTTAACTAAAACACATGACTTTTAAAATAAGACTTTTTAAATATTTTAATACAAATTAATCCAACACTAATATAAAAATTTATTAACATCATTAATTAAATAAATCACCAAATACAAAACTCCAACGTAAAATAAATATGAACAAGACACTCACACAAACCACAATAATAAATTATAGAACTAACAACACAAAGATGCACAATACCATTCAATCTAGACGGTTTGATAGACATGGGATAGGGTGACTTCCTTGTCATATATGTTTCAAAATTATGCCCGTTGGGTTATTGGTGCTCGCCCTTTCTTGCCGAAGTAGGTGGAATCGAAACTTTATACCTACAATCCCTGAATACAAACAAGGTCATGTACATGTACATATATATAAAATCAAAGCATTACATTGTCAGAAGGAATTGCAGCGTAGCAAGGAACTCGTGAATGAGTGATGCTACACTGTCCTCTCATCACATCTATTCTAAAAATTACAATATCAATGATGAAATAATATTTCTAATTAACTGATCATATCCTAAAATAAATTACTAAATTACTACATCATAATATATTACTGAAATAAAATAACATCATCAAATCATAATTTCATATCAAAGAACCATGTCCAATAATGAAATAACATCATCACCAAAAGTCTAACTATCCAAACCAAACAATAAATAGTACTATCACAATATCAAAGTATCAAACTAAAGCATAGAAAAATAGTAAATCCAAACATCATACATGAGGGGTATTACACATAACAACAACAAGGGATCTATTAATGAGGCCAACTTGAATCCACAAATTCTTTGTTAGCATCACTTGTTCACCAACACAAAGTAGCAATTTTTGGAGAAGTTGGTCATCATCTCCATGATCAGATGTCTATTGCTGAGCTATTTGAGCAATGCTAACGGCTATTGGTAGATTTAACTATTTGATCATTTTTTTGTTGTTATATGTAACCAAGTCATTTGTCACAAACAAATGTGTAGCAACATCAAATTGTTGTCTTTTTGTGCCTGAGAGAATTTTGTTTGTTTATGTCATAACCTCTTCCCAATCATCATGGACAACCTCAACATTTCTTATATGAAGAAGGATTTTGCAAAACTTTCATTGCGAAGGGCTATCTCCTTTTTGGTGAAAGATAGCGTCTAGGGTTATTGAGATCATGAAAGTTTTCCACAAAGCTATAGCCAATGAAAATGAAGCATAAATAGGTGTATCCATGATAGGTGGAAATTGAGCGAGATCACCAACTAGGATCATAGAAACACAACCAAATGGATTTTTTTATTTATATGGGAACAATTGGTGTAATCAGCTATCTGTTTTCAATAGCAATTTTGGGCCTAGAAAACTCATTTCATTGATCAATATGTACTCAATATACTTAAATTGTTCTTGGAATAATGTTAATTAATGCCCTTGCAAAGGACTCATATCCTTTATGGGAATCCAAAGTGTTGTATGGATTGTAGAGGCACATTTTTTGTACACAGCGACACTTGTAGGAGCCAATGTGAGCAAGTAGCTATTGGCTCTAGCAAAAAAGGTGTTCATTTATTTTCGAATACAATTTATGCGAAAGAATTTATCAAGGACAGTTGTCCCTTGAATAATCATACAAAGAGGGGCTTTGGGTGAAGGTTGTATATGGTGGGTTCAGATTATTTCAAGGGCCAATTGTTGCTTTGGTGAAATTTGATGGGTTGACATATCTACAGGCAAGAATTGAACCATAGCTTGCTCATGTTGTGTCTTTGCTGATGAGATGAACTATAAAGTAATATTATGGAGTTGTTTAGGAACATGGTTTTCATTCTATGGATGGTTCATATCAAAATCCTGCCTACCCAATACCTAAAGATAATTTATAATAAAGCTAGTAGTAGCACCAAGCCAAGAGAGATCATTCATATTCATCCATAGAAGGATGATGGTTTAAATCATCAGTATCACTATCATCCTATTCTTCAGTTGTGGATGTAACTGGAACTCTATTAACATGTGAAGGATGATAACCAATTATTTTTAAAAGTTTCTAATTTTCTATTATTTGTTTTCTCTGAAGACCTATATATGTTTGTATGTGCCGAAAAGTTTTGTATAACATAAGTTTAGTCCAAAAAAAATGTCTCAAATATCTATGTATCTTCAATAGGAGTAGTCTTGAATAATGGATAAACAAGGACAACTGCAGGATGGAGTATTGGTTTTCATTTTTCCTTTTTGCATTGCTCTGAGTATGTATATAGGCAGACCGAGTCAATAAGGGATAAAGCAGCTAGCTCTGGAGGCCTTTTCATATAGCAATGAATATATTTTGTTGGAAAATCTTCAATAGTATCATCTTTGTTTATATGGAACCATGTCTTTTTGCAAACATTCAACCAAGTGTATTGTCCGATTGAAGTAAGAAAAGGCAATTTTTGTAACATATGACATGTCTCTTGTGCAGAGATGTCACATTCCACAAGCATATTCATCTTAAATTTTTGGTATGCAACCAATGCTCTATCCTCAACTATATTTGTATTTGTAACTCTTTTCAACATATCTAGATAATTTTATGATTTTTTCTCATATTTAGCTACATATTTAGAAATATAATTCAAAACAATTTTCCTAGAAACAACTACCTGGCAATCAACATTGGCATGCCAAATTGCAAGCCTAGTTGGGCTATGAATATTTAAGTGATCATCATTTCTTGCTGGTTTGTAGGATTTGTTAGAGTCAGCATCAAATGTCAATGTAGAGGTAAGTTGTTGTTGCCATGTTGTTTTATATCGACATTGCAATTGCTCTCCTTTTCTTCTTAAAAAAGTATATTTAGAGCATTTTGTGTTCCTTTGAACTATGTTTACCAACTCTTCATAATCTATGATTGGATCATTGGTCAGGATCTAGCTCATCGTAAGCAAGCACTAGTTTTCTTCAGAGCAATGATACATTTTGAGCAATCTTTGTGTAGGACAACATGGATTCCAAGCTAAATCATATCTATCAAAAAAAATTCTTACTATGGTAAGATCATGGTCATTGGACCAATCAAGAGTATCCATGTCAAGAGCTTCTAAAATCCATAGAAAACCATGCACATGTTCAAAGCCATGATGTCGCCATTCATATCTATACCAATAATTTTTTGCATGCAAAAGCTTTTCGATCACCTCTTGATGGAAAATTGAGAATATATGATGCAAATATAAAGATACTGTAAGTGGATTCTAAACAAAACTATCTATTAGTGTATTTTTTCATGGCTCCATCACTAAATGAGATGTAGTAGAGAAAACATTTTGTAGGTTAGTCCATTTTTTGTCTGTACAACTCAAAGTGAAAAAAAGGGTGTGTGTACCAAGTTGGTCAATCATAGTGGTTAGCTAAGCCTGACAAGAGTTCCAGAAAGAGTGGGTCCCATGCAACGATACTCCATATTGCATCAACTGATTGGCTAGTTGGTGGTTGGGGGTAGCTTGAAGCTATTGCCTCAAAATAATCAACGACCTAGGGATTCTATCCTTTTCATTTTCTCTAACAAAACCATAGATATTTTGTTGGTTGTAATGTCTTATAATCAAGTTGTAGAGAAAATATCTATACCTAACATGTTTCCCAAACTTGTGGTCAAAATATCTCATTAGGTGGAGTGAATATTCATACAAGTGAATTTTAATATTTGTCATTTGCAGGGGAAGCACTGCTCTAGTGGGGAACAATGTTGGGAAGTCCAATAAAAATAAACCTTTAGTGTTATATTCATTAACAAGAGAAGAGCTAACTTTAGGCCAAGATAAGATATTTTGGTCTCTTTTTCCAATTTTCAAGACGCCTTTTATTACTTGCAACTCTCGTCTACCATTTGGTATGCAAAGAATAAATGATGAAAAGTTTGAAGAGCCATTTTCTTCTTGTCCAGCATTTTTTGAGCTGGTTGATGGTATTAGTTCTTCATCTAAAACTTGCTCTATTGTATGTAACAAATTGGACACATCAACAACAAAATTAGGTAACATATTAAGATCCTCAACATCAATCTCAACATCATTATTGTATTTGTCATATTGGATTTTGTATTTCAATGCATCTATGACATGATGTTTATTAACATAACAATCATAATTCTCACCTTCAATATTGGTCTTGCGAACAATAATGAACTCAAGGTCTTGCAATCAGTGCGGCAAAAGTTTTACAATGCTTGAGATATCCTGAGGGAAGATTATCGTGTGACCACTATATTTAAATTGTCCTCCTCTAGCATGGGCGACCTGTAAAACTAGAGCCGCCCTAGAAATAATCCTCCCTTCAACTTGTTTTAAATTTTTGAGTAAAAATGGTTGTTGGCCTGGATCCATTCCATTTGTGGAGTTTAACCGATGGGCAGCTTTTTTAGAATAACACCTTACACATATGGCTTCTGACCTTAACGTTTGAGTATGCATTCCTATATATCTTTCCCTACATATTTGGAAAATAGATAGGTTGGATAGCGCATCTATACAATGTCATTTGAAATTTCTTTACCACAACATGATAGCTATTATTGAATATTTCTTTGAGGTATTGTTCGTGTGTTCGCACAACAAGGGAGCCCCTCTAAGATTATATACAAGGGTTGCCATTTTCCATTGGAATTTCATGATGCAAGGGAGCACTATTACAAATTTTGCATGAAAATGTGCTTGTTCTAGCTATCCTTTACCGTAAGTATTTTTTGTTATGCTTCATGCATATTTCCTCTCTATGCTCCCTATAGTACAAATAGTTCTATTTTTTTTTACCCTTTCTAAATTCAGCAATTGATTGGGTTGTGCAACTTGACTCTGTCCGTACAACCTAAGAATATCCATACAAGCTCAAGTACATTAGGATATATAAATATACATAAATACCCATACGTTGAAAGTGGCAATTATACATAAACATATAACAAAATATATATGTCTATCCATATGTATATGAATCAATATCTATGAATGAACAAAAAAGGAATAGCATAGGTTGAACATTAGGAAATATGAAATTCTAGTTGAACATACATAGTGGACTTGGGAACCTTAGGACAAGGAGGGTTGGATATTAAGACTATGCTTGTGTGAGGCTTAATGCATCTGTCATTGTTATGCAATGGGGGCAAGCAAAGCAAAGTAAATGTGAGTGGGAGGTATAAATGCAATATTGAATGTTGCAATCTCACAAACTATTCTTTGATTAAGTTGAATTTTCAAAGAAATCATTGTGGCATTAATTTCTTAGTAATTGGGAAAAATATACTATCTACATATCTAATCTACGATATTGTAGTATTTCTTTTTGCATATACATAGACATACACATATCCATATACATACGCATGCATATACACATATACATATGTGTATGCATACATTCATACAAATACATACATGTACATAAATAACCATATACATACATATACATATACATATACATATATACATACATATACATACATATATATATACATAGACATATATACACATATATACATACATATACATATACATATAAAATATTGATTGTTGCAGTGTCAAAAACTATACTTTCATTAGGTTGCACTATCAAAAGAGCCATTGCTGCCATTTATTTCATAGTAAAAGCACAAAATCTATTGTCCTCAAATCTGATCTATCATATTGTAGTATTTGTTTTTGCATGTCCATAGACATACACATATGCATATACACATGCATATACATATACATGTACACATATACATATACATAGGCATATGTGAATACATATACATATACAAATATACACATACATATACATATATGTATACATATATACATAAATAAATACGTATACATCTATATACGCATATACATACATGTACATATACATATACATATATATACATACATATACATATACATCAAAGAAATCCTTTTATATGCTGGAAAATAGGAATGCATAACTAGTTCGACATGTATATGCTTTGTTAGGATGGTCCATTTAGATGTACACCTCAAAGCGAAGAGAATATGAAACAATAATGCCAAATTTGTAACAAGTACAAGATAAAGTAGAACCATAGTTATAGGATCAGGATCTGAAGGCTGGGTGGCCATGCCCTCAGAGCCAGAATCCATGGAGAGACCAACAAGGGTTGGCAAGAAATAAAGATTGGAGGCCTCTACACACCCATGAACAAAGCCCACTTCCATAGACATAGTTCTATGAGCTTATTTGCAGTGACACAATGTTGCAATTTGAGTTTGCTAATTGATAACTCTATTTCACAATTTAAAAAAAAGATTAGTGTACTACAGCATCCAAATGCTAATTGATCCACAACTTACAAATATCAATTTATAATCATTCCACTTTTAATACTATTTAAAGAAGACATGATACAATAAGAAGAATAGAAAGAAACTTTTAATGGTATGCAAACACCAGGGGATACATCAAGAATAATAAAAATAATAAATGCAAATGCATATACCCTCATATGTATCTCTCTATCTTTCAAGATGCTTATATGTGTGTGCATGTAGGCTTTTATTTTTTCTATGATCCGAGGAAGACAATTCTTTCATTACTATAATTTTAATGCAACACTAATATGGATTTTTTGGCAATGCAAATTAATCAATATATTTTCCTACCTTTATAACAAAAGAAACAACAACCATTACTGAAGAATCAAACAGATGTCATGCTTTAGTATTTTCCTAATAGTTCTTTTAGGATTTTCCTATTTGTCTATAATATTTATTTGCAAATAGTGAAGCTTTAATGTAGAATATATGTATGTATATATGTGTACAAATAATTAAGTACATATATGCATTGAAGTTCCCCTTTATGAACACATTTACAAACACACACATATAATCATATATATATGTATCCATATGTACATATGTATATATGTGTCTATATACAGAGGACTATATCTAAATACTTGTGTATAGTATATTTTTTTATCACTGTTTAACTCTTGAGCTTGGAATTTATGAAGACAAGAAACATTCGAATTGATTTTCCCCTCAATTAACCATTTGGGAAGGCTACAAATTTAAACCTTTATGGTTGCTTATACCATATTGTCTACTCTAAAGTTTGGCATTAGTATAGGCGGAAAAAGGGTTGAATTTGAAGCCTTCTCAACCAGTCAGCTAAGGGAAAATTCAGTCTGGATGCTTACTTGCATTATGGGGACCCTACATATTTTTTATGTAAAAAGATCTTGCCAATTTATTTGAACTTATAGGAAGAAAACAAAATTTGAAACATATTGATACAAGATTCAACTTACATCCTTTATAGGAAAATATCAAAGACAAATAGAGAATTGTATAATAGGTATCAAACACATCCTTTATTGGTTTCTCAATTGAAAATTCAAGCAACATTATTTCCCACTAAATATTATAGACAAAATCAGCAAATTGCAAACAACTATTGAAAGAAAAGCTAAAAATCATAGCCAGATCACAAATGAATTGGAACCCACACTAAACATTCTCATAGAAGGAAAGTAGGATGCATAAAACTTGGTTTGTAAATTTAAATTTGAAGCTACTTTGTTTGGTAGAAAACCCATATATAATAGAACTCATAAAGCCAATGAACACCAATAATCTACACAACCTCCCCACAATGGCACAGGCCTAATCAACAACTGAAGCTACATCAGCTAGCGATAATTTTTGGTCAAGCCAATGGGGAGCCCGCTTGAAAGTTCAAATAGATAAATTGAATAGATAAAAGTGATATTAGAAACAATAACACTTGCCAACTACCAAACTAATTTTATATCCATCATGTTCATAATCTGCAAATGGTCCTATGTTAATGCATCCACCAACACAAATGTAAAGAGATAACCAAAACAATAAATGTAGGGAAATAAAAAACACTAACCCTAAGCATATTTATTTAGCAAACAAACAAGGTTCCACTACAATTCCCCCCTATGGTAATCAGTAGAAGGCGAAAAATGCACAAGGATAAACCCAATCACATTGTGAGAAAGTGTCTATCAAAAAATATGTACATTATGTGATTGCTCCAATTCGTGGATGGGCTGATATATATATATATATATATATATATATATATATATATATATATATATATATATATATATATATATATATATATATATATATATATATATATATATATATATATATATATATATATATATATATATATATATATGTATGTATACATGGATAAATATATGTATATATATGTATGTATACATGGATAAATATATGTATATATGTTTTACTAATAGGTCTATTACAATTCCCCTAGTTATGTATAATACATAATGGCACATAATGTAAATCTTTTTATACAGAGAAATATAGCAAGAAGACATTAACAATAAATTAATTATTTATGTAAAACACCCATTTATAAAAGAATATCCAAGCAGCAACTTCAAACAAAACAACCTATGGGCTAATAAATGTTCATGTATCTATTTATATATGTATATATGGATACACACATGTATGCATGTTTTACTACCAGTACTGTTACAATTTCCTTGTTTCTCTATATAACTAAATGCCAGATAATGCAACTCCTCTTATACAATTACAACTATTTGCTAGCAAACTACAAAGAATACCCCCACTATATTCAAATGAAAAACATGTGAGCTCAATGATAAACCTATTGAGTTGTAGAATCAGTAAGACGTTTTGTAATGCCCTGCCACACAACCCTAGGGGAAGTTGCAATGTACTACACAAATGAACTATTTTTTTTTTAAACAAACAATTAGAACAATTAACTTGCAAGTACACTAACCATTGCCAACCAATCCCCTAAGGTTATGAGACTGAGCTACTTAAACCCAAACAAGAGACAAGAATTAAACATAACATTAGAATACATAAAGAAATAAGAACGCATACATTCCATGCAAGATAATTTACATCAAAGAATAGAAGATACCACTTGATTCCAATAATATAGTTTACAACATAATTACAACACTCATTCCCTGAATGAGATAAATCCAATAAGTATAATTACATATTACAAAATTCCACCTCGATAACAAATGATGGGTAATAAAATACAAGATCAACTAAAAGAATACACATGAAAAGAAATTGGAACCCAAGAGCTCTGCAACTGGAAATCTCGTCTGCATGAACAAGAAGAAAACTAATGGATTAAGGTGCATGTTCCACCCAATCGTGTGATACCCAAAGGCTCACCCCCCGTGCTAGGAGACAGTAACAAGGAATCCAAAACAAGACTATCTACCACTAGACACAAGCTAAAACATAACTAAGCTGAAAAGGATACAAATACAACATCACTTAACACAAAGGTTACAATGCTTCCAGAGGACAAGGGTCAAGACATCATCTATACACCACACAATATTTGACTGACTGTTTATGTACATAGAGTGTCATACATAAATTTCCATGAGTTACCCTAGCTCAACCTTCCTAGGCTACTAGACCCCCATCTTGGGTTACCCTGGCTTGCCTCTACCAGCCGCCAGACCCTCATGAAAAACTATGCTTCTCATCTAATCTTGAGCCTTAACAAACACAAGCTTCAAGAGAGAGATACTCATTATCTTTATTTAGTGTGAAAGTGCCCCATTGATTCTTTTAAATTATCACTTGATTAAACCCTAGGTGAGTTACCCTAGCGCCCCTTTGTGTGCCAAACCCCCACAAAGAGCCACTCTCCTAACAACAACACACACAGTACAAAACCACCATCCAATGGGTAAACTAGAAGACAATCTCTCCAATCCAAGGAGGAAAAATATAACAAAACCCACTCTAAACACTTGGAGGAATACGAAATCCAAAGCCCACTCCTTCCAAAGGAGGCACAGACCACAAAACCACTCCTAAACTCAAGGAGGGCACAAACCATTCCCGTTCGTGAAAACTAGGTACATTAACAGGATACCTCAATACACACTACCCAAGGAAAAAAAATATGAAAAGTTGACATCGTAATATGACAACCCATACCCAAATTTAAAACAACAGCTGGAAGACATTATGTATACAATGACTCATTTGGCTCACTCCAAGAATGAATGCCACACATCATAATGAAGAATTTTAGACAATTCTTAACAAATAAAACTAATATTAGGATTTCATAAATCCAATTCACTTAATCATCATGGTGCATTAAAATAATTCATTTGCTATTTACATAATCGAAATAGAAGATCTATTCAAATAGATTATCATTATGTAATTCTAAGATATGCATTTTAATTTTCCAATTCAATCTTACTAACTAATTAAATGCAATATTTAAAATCAATCATCTCATTAAAATAAAACAATTGTTATTTTAATTACTCTAAAATATTGAATTTAAAATCAACTATTCGAATATAAACTTATATTAAATATATATATATATATAATTCATATGCATCAAATATATATATATATAATTCAATATATATGTTTAATTATTTAATTAATCTTTCTAAAATATAAGTATTAAGGAAAAATAACTCATATACCCATTTATTTAAAATATATATATATATATATATATATTATATATAATATATATATAATAAAAAAAAAAATTAAATAAATTAAAATTAAAAAAACCCAAACACTTTTTGGTTGTTGCGTAACACCCAATAGGGGACACAGCCCCTGTGGGGACTGCATAGCATTCCCTCCCCTTGGGGAGTTGCTACCTATGAAGGCAGCGCTGGCTGCCTCCACAGCCAGCGCCTCCTTCATGGGGCCAGCTGTGGGGGACAGCCCCACTCCCCCCTTCAAAATATATTTAATACTATATTTTTTTAATAAAAAATTTTCAAAAATAAAAACACAGTCCCCTATGTTCTAGAATGCAAATTTATAATAGGGAAACCATAAATTTATAATATATACATTATTTTTTAAAAGAACTCTTTGGCTTTATAAGCCAATATATATATATATATATATATATAAACTACAACCCATTTCCCAACTCAAATTGGGAAAATTACCAACAGAAAATGGAAGAACAACAACATTTAATTTCAAAAAGAAGAACATACTAGAGATTTCCAAATACTCACACAAAGTTTTCTGATTTTATTTTGTCTTCTTTCAAATTGCTATTGTTTAGAATAGAAGATTTCTATTGTAAATTTTGATTTCTTAACATCAATCTAATTTGTTCTAAAGATCTAATCAAGATTTAAACCAAGAATTTGAAAACAAGATTTAAAATGAAAATATAAATTTCTTACACAATTGAAACATGAAAACCTGTGATCTGAAGTTTGAATGAAGATCTTGAGAAGAAGATGAGTTGCAAATTCCAACTCCAAACTTTTCTAGATTCCAAATCTTGATCTCCCCTTCCAAAATCCACAGCCCAATTCCAAGAATGCAAAAACCCCTCCTATTTTCTTCCCCAAATTGGAAATTGAAAATTATATGAATTTATATTTTCTAAAATAGAGTTTTTCCCCAAAATTGGTCAAACCCCTAAAATATGCACACCCACTAAATTTATTGCAAAAATTTGGAGGATATTTCCATTTTTTAAATTTAAAACAAAATTCTAATTTCTAATTGAAACCTCGTGCATTTTCAAAATTCTTTAAAACAAAAGAATACCATCTTTGCAAATAATTTACTTTATCAACAATTTTCAAAAGTGAAATTAAAAATACATTTTTCATTTTATTTATTTATTTTAATTTAATTCTAACTATCCAAACATGATTTCTACTTTTATTTTAATTAAATCTTACTATCCAATAATTCCAAAATAACTTCTTTATTTAATTTACCGCCATTAATCCAATTAATCAATAAACTCAATCTAATTTTATTAATTAAATCAAATCAATCAATAAAATAAATAACAAATCAACCTTGCAACTAGATACATTTAATCATAAATTTAACTACACAAGCTATTTAATAACTTTTAAAAAATATGAATTTAATTAAATACGGAAGGTGAAATGGACCAAATTAAAAAAACCAACCTGACAACAACTCGATGACATGCTATGACTAGGGTGGTGACTTGGCACGAAAAACCTAGCTACTATCTCCCAATTGATTTTTGTTGGTCAAAAGACATGCTCAAACCTGTGAACCTGGTGGAGTCGATGTCATGTACCTATAAACTTGCAACAAAGAGTACATCGAACATGCATATATATATAATATGATCAAACACACTGTGAAGAGGAAATCTCAGAATCGTAGGGCACTCGCAAACAATTTTAATCAGATGCATGTCATTCTCGAGTGTTTTCCTTGTAGTTTTCTTACAATTTTCCTATTTCTCTATAATATTTAACCCAAAACAATGGAACTCGAGTTTACAACATATTCATGTATATATGTATGTATATTTGTACATATATGTATATAACATATGCATACCTATTACCTTAAGAGCAATTAAACTTAAATGTTGGCCTATTGTTTTGGTTGTCTGTGTGTATACCCATTTCATAGATTAATAAGAGATTATCATTTTGTATGGATGCAAAAATTGCACTTAAAGTTTCCTTCTGTGAGGCCTACACCTATGATACACCTAGTATTTAGACTATTTTGAGTTGTGGTTATTGATTATGCTTAGAGATACTCTTGATGACATTATACTTAGACATTTGAGTTCTTATGATGATTTGATTATGATGTTGCATGCTTAATTAGATGATTATGATGGTTGACCTAAATTTATGCTAGTTACTATGGTTGTTCAATTTGAATTTTGAAATGATGAAAAATTGAAATATGTGAAGATTAAGGTAAAAAGAATTGGATATGATGTGTGATTAGTGTTTGTTCCAGTTATGATAGGAGATATATATGCTATGTGAAATTATGCAACTTGATTACATGAAATGATGCTTCAATTGTTTTGATATATTATTTATTTGGATGAAAGCTTGTGTATATGAAATGATGATTCAAATATTTTGATATATAATTTATTGGATGGATTAACGTGTGCATCGAGTGTGCAGGTACACTTTTCATGGCCAATGGAAAATGGAGGTAACCTTTGGGAACCCTAAGTGTGTTTACTAGTGAAGCCAAGCTATAGTCCATATGAAGGGACTATAGTTCCATTTTGTAATGTAATTTTCTTTGTGATGTATTTGTGCATGTTTGTAAATTGGTTTTAATTCCCATGTCAATCCATTATGTGGTGAGTTGTCCACCCAAGTGGACAAACTCGGATTTGGTCTTTAGGGAACTTTTTGAGGGTTGAAACGTTGAGTTTTTTAAAGTATTTTTATTGATTTAGGGTCCCTAGGTCAAGTACCTATGGGTTAGGTACCTTTTCAGACTATAATTTTGAGTTAGTTTCATGTTTGGGCACCCTTTCTGAGGCCTTTAAAACGTTTGGCGAAAATAAGGTTTTGAGAAGTGGGATGGGGACTAGTCCCTTTCCACTCCCACTTCTCTATGATGTCTTGGAAGTCCCCCAAGTTCTCACACATGTGAGAGCATACATGGGTGAATGTGCTTGGGAGGGTGAATGGGTGAGTGACAAGTGTCACTTCCCCATTCAAAGGAATTCAAACTTGAAATTCTATAAGAAAAGCTAAGAACAAGGGTTTTGGGGATTTTCTTTTGCATTCTTTGGTTTTGGACTTGAAATTTTGGGGAGATCTTGGATTTGGCTTGGGGAGGTTGGAAAGCAAGCTTGGAGGAGGTGGAGTTGTGCTCATCTTCATCACTTGCTCCCAAAGCTTGGACTAAGGTAGGATTGACAAACCCTCTTGCTTCTTATGTTGTTAAATTTGTATGCACTATGTACATGTGATTGTGTATTTGAAAATTATTTCTCTTAAGTGTTGTTTTCTTTTGTTTTCTTTGCTTTGTATGAGTGTTGGGAAAAAGGGTTGTAATGGGATAAGCTCACCCAAATTTGGGAAGAGCATCCCAAGTTTGGGGAAGGTTGGAGTAGGAACCTCCATGGGGGCTAGTCATTCCTCCTTTAAAAGGAGAGGTTAATAAAAAGGGTATGAGTACCCATATGTTTTTGTGAAATGTGAAAGATGGTTGGGGTGGATAAGGAAATGAGAAGGGAGGGTTGTAATGAAGGGGTGGAAAGGTTTGGTGAATGTTATTCACAGTGATTACTTTTGAGTCCCCAAAATGGAGTGTGTAGTCCACTTCCATTCCCCATTTTGGGTTCGTAATGAACCCTTTGTTATGTGAAAATTTCCTTGGGTGGGTGTGAATAACTTTGTGTGTATTTTGTGTGTTAAAAATATTCGGCTTGTATGATTGTACCTGGTTCCCAAGGTGCCTCCTAGCTTGGGGGCAGTTGGTTTTCCAACCAAAGGTTGGGATGTGAGCACCCATGGCCTATGGAAAAAAAAAAAATTGTATGTATTGTGTAGTTGCAGGTTGAGGAGTTTGCAGTTTTAAGAGTACCTACGATGTATGGAGGAATGTTATTATTGTAGAGTTTCAAGAGGAACTTGCCTCTAGAATGGTTGTTGTTGTGTATAAGCCAATGAGAAACATTGTAAATGTGTCTTGTAAGAAAGCAAAAGAAGTTTGTAGTCAAATGAAGAAAAATGGATATGTTATTGTTTAATGTAAATCAGTTCACACATTGTTGCCTTAAAGTTGCTGTAAGGAATAGCGAAAAACCACTGTCCCAAAAGGAAGAGAAACTTTGTTCTAATCTATTTTAGAAAACAGTGTTATAGTGATAGTAAATGACATTAGATTATTTACGTTTCTGTAATAAAAATTTCTTTTTAGGTCCTTATGTTTGTGAAAATAATATATGATGATATTGGCTCTAGGTGGTATTTTCTTTTCATTCAAGCAAATAAAATTTAATGAGCAAGGGTAAATTTTGTGTTGTATATTGTGAGAAGAAAATATGTAGTTTTCCCTTTTAGAGCAATAAAATTAAAAAAAAATTTAAAAAAAAAAATTGCACTTTAGCCCTGTGTAGTTCAGCTTAAAGTTTAAAGGAATTACAGTACCATACTCTGTTCATGAGATAGGTGCAGAAACTAGTTTCGTTACTAGGCTTACTTAACATTGAACTATGTGTTTCGAGTTACTGCAAGTAAGTAGGAAATGGTAGAACAGAACATGCATTTGCTATCTTAATATGGGGTCCAACCATAACAGAGAAAATAAGATTTCATGTGTAATATGTTTCTTGTAGTTATTGAAATACTTTCAGATATTGTATAGTGTAAATCATGGTACCTTCTTCTTTTCTTGTTTGAAATCAGATACAACTTCTGTTTTAAAAGTAGCAGGGTAAATAGTAGTTGCATTCAACATTTTAGTAACCACCCATGTATATATATGTATATGTTGCAAACAAGGTTTGATAGTTTATCCAACCCCTTTAGACGATTGGTCTCTGCCTTCCTCATACAACTATCATCCTCACGGGAGGTAACTAGTACACCAATCTTTGACTCGACAAGAAAACAACTTTTATTAAGATATACACTACAGGTGGGAGAAACTACAACACCATTGCAATCCATAACTAAATCTGAAACTGAATGTTTCATTTGCATATTATACCCTCACAGGGACCCTTGCAGATTGTTGGGTTCTACTCGTATCATCTAATACAGAGTTGCTTGTTAGTTAAAATAAAAATAAAAATATTATCCACATGCAAAAATCATTCATTTCCAACTAAAAACTATGGATAGTTGCTGGTCTCAGAATCCTCACTCGCCGACTGCCTATAGACATTCATTGTTGTTGATTTTTATTTTATTTTAAAATTTACTGACAAACGAAAAATATATAACAGTAATCTTACATTCTTTTATCAACCTGCTAATGTTAGGAAAATAGGTAGAGAGATATTTGAACCAGAGAGAAGTTGATGGAAGCAGATCCAACCGCCATCACCATGCTCCTGCAAAGGAAGTGAAGATAAAAAAAAAGAATGAGGGTTTGAAAACATAACGATTTGGTTGACATTCTAGGGTTTATGGAAGAGTCTGAGTTAAGAAAATAATAAGGAAATGATATTTTGTTTTGACCACCGTGCCAGAGAGTGGCGCTTTATCTCCATTTTCAAAATGGACGCCACACAAACTTGCAATATCATTTATGGAATCAGCGAATTAGGTTGAATGTAATTCTAAGCAAAGCCCTCCAAAAATGGATAGTGTTAACATTGTTACTTTGACAACTGCAAAGTTGAGGCGAGTGATTTTACTCATAACATTTTCGATGTCATAAATATACATTGGTATAAGCAATTGACATATGTGCACAGCGGTGCTCACGGGAGAATATAAGAGGTCTTTCCAATGTAGTTAGCATTATTTTTATGTCAACATTTTAATAATATGCAGAATCAAAATGCGTGCCCTCTTGTAAATATCATCCACTTTGAGTGATAGTGTTATCACAAAATTTTAAGACTGTCAATAAATGAATAAATAAGTAAAACAGCCATGCAACATATCACACATTGGAGCTAGTGTTGAATGACGTAGGAAACAAAATAAAAATAATACATTAAAAATCCCATCTAAGGCCCTACATCGACCCCACTTGAGAAGCCCCTTTAATATTTCATGGGAAACTCTAAGTTTGAATATTCCTTCTATAAGGAAGGGGGAATGTATCCCCATACTCTTAGAAAAGACCCAATTAAATTAAAAGTTATTATATCCATGATTAAAGGCTAACACTTCTAGGAATTCTAGTAAAATAAATACATTTCCTCTTTATGTGTTCCTCTATCTTCCTTTTAAAAGAAATGAGCTATATGCATATAAAGAAAATTAATATGTTATTATTGATACATGTTTGTTATTTATTTTATCTTGTAATTTTACTTTTCCCTTTCTTTCTTTTTAAAAATAAAATAAAAATAAATCTATTTTCTTTAGGAAAATAAGAGTAAATATAAATATGACATTGTTTACTTATTTACTTATTTAGTTAAGTGTAAGTAATTAAATAAATTAATAATAATCATGAAATTAAATCAATAAATAAGGAAATTAATCGTTAGAGAATATTGTAAATATCTCCTTTAATATAGTATTTGAGCTTCAAGGTGAAATGTTAAATGTAGCCTCCTTCGTTATCGTCAAGATGGCCTTAGGGAATAAAGTTTACAATTAAAAATAGGGTATCATTAAATAATCCATGTTTTATCTCGAAATTACTTATACTCATATATGTGACCACAACCCTTCTCATGATCGCTCGATGGTATGTATGATGTCACCAAATATACTCGCTCAACTAAACACCCAACCCTCACCCACAAGAGACGTTACTTAATTGCACAATCCATGAACCATGCTCATGAATGGAATTAAATGATAGCGTTTTGTAAGATTGATTCAAAAAAAATTGTTATTAGCATTTTTGCCCTAGTGTAAATTATGGGCATTACATTTTTGGTATCAGAGCCTAGGTTCCAACACTAGGAACTCTGGGCATATGTGTTCACCATGTTAATATGTGTTATGACATTATCATGTAGGATGCCAGCTAGATTGCGAAAGGTTCGTGGCCGCGGACGTGGCTATGGACTTGGTGTTGGACGGGAGCGAGCCGAGTCACCACTCGTAGCCTCACATGTTCCAGAGGTACCACAACATGAGCCTTCACAAAATCTTAATTCTGAAATCCTCCATGCATTAGAGGATTTGATTAGGGTTATTCATGCTCATCTACCAACAGTAGAAGAGGGACCTAGACCAAACCAGACACATCACGTGACTGAAGTACACAGGTCAGAGCATAAAGAACGTAGCAGAAGTCCCCCTCACATTCCTAAGGATTATAATGATGAGGGTGAGAGGGGATCAGTCCATTTAGATCCCTCACCACAAGTTCCCAATCCTGAGGTACTAGATGAGGGTAGAGTATATCGAGATCCAGGCTATCAGATTCATGAGTTGCTGCAATTGAAACCACCTAATTTTGAGGGATCCACAGATGGAGTAGAGGCAGAGTCTTGGATTCTTAGCCTTGAGAGGTGCATGGGATTGCGTGCTTATGCAAGCAATCTAAAAGCACGTGTTGCGATACTATTGCTTCGAGGTTCAGCATCTACGTGGTGGCGCCAGGAGGAGGGCAAACACCACCTATCTTTAGATACTCTCACTTGGGAGACATTCTTAGAGTGGTTTTGAACACGCTACTTATTAGAGCATTTCAGATAGCGTCGTATTGATGAGTTTCATGACCTACATCAGAGGGGTTTATCAGTAGCACAATATGAGAGCCAATTTTTGGAGCTACTACCGTATGTGGATTATTTGCATGATGAGAAGCTTCTTGTCAACCGTTTCATTAGGGGCCTAAATGTAGGTATATCAAGACCAGTTCACATGGCCGATCCAGAGAACCTTTGAGTTGCTGTGGAGAAGGCCCTTATACCAGAGGAAATTCAAGGGAAATCCCATGGTGCACGAGAGCGGTTTCAGAACCGCAACCACACTCCACAATCACATAGCTTTCGACGACCTCCCCTTCCTTTGAAAGGAGGATTCAAGCCTCAAGTTGGACCACCTAGAGCACTGCAGTAGCAACAACAGCCGAGTCAGAGGGCTAGGCCTCAATGGAGCTCACAAGGTGGCCACTTCAGGGCATGGCAGCCATAGGGTCCTTGATGTGATTAGCATCCACAGACATAGGGTGTCACTCCAGCACATTCACAACAGTCCTCCCCTGGTGGATTTAGTGGTTCCAATAGGATTGGGGGACAACAGCCTAGCAGGACACAGTCAGTTCAGGTGTATACTCGAGGTCCTTGTTATGTATTTGGTATAGTGGGACACTTAGCTAGGGAATGCCCTCAAGGACCTACAGCTAGAGGACAACATACAGGAGGTTCTGAGCAGATAGTGGGAGATGTGGGAAAGTCCCACAGAGTTTTTGCAGCGGTCGAGAACCGCCAAGCTGAGCATTAGGCTACTATCATTGAGACACCAGGTATGATTGGTAATATTCATGTTTCTATTTTGTTTGATTCTAGAGCATCCGATTCTTTTATTTCCCCATCTATAGTGGAGCGTAGCAGGCTAGTGGTATCTAGGAAGGATGATAGGTGGGAGGTTGAGTTAGCTTTAGGAGCTAAGGTGCCCATAGATTAAGTGGTCAGAGATTGCTCACTATAGCTAGGAGATTGGACTACTTCAGTGGATCTTCGTGTTACTCCATTAGGCTCCTATGGGGTAGTCTTGGGTATGGATGGGCTTGACGCACATTGAGCTAAGGTAGATTGTTGTCATAAGACAGTTGAGTGTGTAGATGACCATGGTACAGTAGTGGAGATTACAGGAGTACATAGGCCCATATCTCTTTGCATGATATTTGCTATGCAGCTTAAGTGGTGTATGTGAAAGGGATGTCAGTTATTTGCCATTACCATCAGTGATAGGACCGAGGAGGAGTCAAAGACATCTTTGGATGATCATCCCATCCTTAGGGAGTTTGCAGATGTGTTCCCTTCAGAGTTACCAGGTATGCCACCTCAACAGGAGATCAATTTTCACATAGACTTAGTACCAGGAGCTGAGCCAGTATCATGTGCACCATACATGATGACTACTCATGAGTTTAGTGAGCTCAAATTACAGTTGGAGGAGTTGTTAGAGAAGGGTCATATCCATCTGAGTGTCTCACCTTGGGGCGCTACTTTCATCTTTGTTAAGAAGAAGGATGGATCCCTTCGACTTTGTGTGGACTATAGATAGTTAAACAAGGTGACGATCAAGAACTGTTACCCTCTTCCAAGGATCGATGATCTATTTGACCAACTAAAGGGTGCTAGAGTGTTCTCTAAAATTGACCTCAAGTCTGGATATCATCAGTTGCAGATTTTAGATGCAGATATACATAAGACTGCTTTCAGGACTAGGTATGGTCATTATGAGTTTACGGTGGTACCATTTGGTTTGACTAATGCACTTGCATTGTTCATGAGTCTCATGAACGAGGTATTCTGTACCTTTCTAGATCTATTTTTGATAGTGTTTCTGGACGAAATTTTTGTATATTCACATTCAGAGGAGGAGCATGAGGAGCATCTACGACAGGTCCTCCAGTGTTTGAGAGAGCATCAGTTATATGGCAGCTTGTCTAAGTGTGCCTTCTTTCGTTCAGAGGTTCATTATCTTGGGTACATTATATCAGGCGATGGTATCTCTGTATATCCATCAAAGATTAGAGCTATCATAGAGTGGCTGGCGCCTACTACAGTGACAGAGGTCAGGAGTTTCATGGGCTTAGCAGGTTATTATCGACGCTTTGGTGAAAATTTGAAATTTCAATGCAGTAGTACTTAAATTTTAGGAAAAAAAAATGAGGTGTTTGTCTGACCACCCTAACCACAATAAAATGATAATATTTTTTTATAATATTTTAGATATAAGTAGAGGACTCATGTCTCAATGTGATGCATATTTTTTTGTAATTGTTTTCCAAGTAAATAATTAATTATGATTTTTTTATTACAACTCTTAAAAATTATAAAAAACTTGTATGTCTAACCACGTTAACTTGGTCAAAACTTCATGAAATTCATTTTTTATTTTTTTAATTCTATAGTATGTGAAGCATAGAATATGACACATGTTTTTGATTCACAAAATGTGATACCATTTGAAATCTATAGATTTTTTTCTATCATTCTATCAATCAAGACTTTACTCATAATTTGAATAGAAAATGAATAATAATTACTTATTAAATTCAAAGTAAATAATGATTTTTAATATTGTTGAAAAGTTGAGAATCTCCTTTAAAAACTCTTTTTGTTTCATCAATTTTGGTTAAAAAAAGTCGTCAGCCACATACCCATCATATTGCCACTTTTTGGCTCATCATGATCCTACACATACCCTTTGTGTTGATGTAGCTCAAATTTTCAATGAAGCTTGTGTGTTTTTGGAGAACATAATTCTACTAATTTCTACAAATAGAACCACACATATAATCTATGTGAAACTAAAGAGAATCATTAAGATTATGTTCAAAGCAATTGGTTTTATAGATCTTATAAACTCTTCTCATGCAAAGAATAAAAAAATAGTTATCCCATAGAAGAATAAGAATACCTCACCTAGTTGTGTACACACAACACTGAATACTGAAACAATGTTTTCATCATCTGTGTATATGTTTGGTGTTGCAACCATTACCATAGCAAGCATTGTAGCTATCTCTATGTAGGGTTTAGGGCTATATGAAACTATTGACACACACACACACACACACACACACACACACACACACACACACACACACGCATATATATATATATATATATATATATATATATATGTCAATAGTTTCATATAGCCCTAAACCCTGCATAGAGATAGCTACAATTCTTGCTATGGTACATACATATATATATATATATACAAAATCATTGAAATTATGTTCAAAGCAGTTCATTTTAAAGATCTTATAAACTTTTCTCATGAAAATAGTTAAAAAATTGTTATCCCATAGAAGAATAAGAATAGTTCATAACAGTTGGTTTTACAGATCTTATAAACTCTTCTCATGCAAAGAATAAAAAATAGTTATCACATAGAAGAATAATAATACCTCACTTGGTTCTACATACACAATGCTAAATATTGAAAGAGCCTACAAGGTTTAGGGTTGGATGAAACCATTGAGACACACACACATACATATATATATGTATATATATATATATATTTATATATATGTATGAATGTATATATATATGCATGTATATATATATGTATGCATATATATATGTATATATATTATATATATACATACACACACACATTTATATATACATATGTAGACAGATATATACACTCTTTGCATCTTTCCTGCCATACACATGTTGTGATTTTCATTTTAAATAAAGGTTGTGGGATTATACTCTTTTATACATGGTTGTTTTGCATAAATAATTAATTTATTGTTAATATCTTCTTGCTATATGTCACTATATAAAAAGAGTTGCATTATCTGCCATTCTATACTAAATAGAAATGAGGGAATTATAACAGAGCTATTAGTAAAACATACATACATATATTTATCCATATATATATATATACATACATACAATACATCAACCCATCCGCTAATTGGATTTTCCAGCTCTGTATATTGTTCCTTTTGATAATAGGTTCAAGATTTTTAACATTGGTGTGCTACAAAACCCATGACAAAATATGTGTATATACACATGTGTGTACATGTGTGTGTGTATATATGTGTGTGTGTTTGTGTATAAATAAACACACACACACACACACACACATATATATATATATATATATATATATATACATATACACAATCGAGACTCCAACCCACATTAGTGTTATTCTAATACCTCTTTTAGAATTTCTCTATTTCTCTATAATATTTAGTGTGAGGTGAAGTAGCTCGAATTTTCAATCAAGTTTTTCAGTTTATACTCTTTTCTATAGGGGTGTTTTGCATAGATGATTAATTTATTGTTAATATCTACCTATTATATATTTTTTTCGTTGAGGTTAAGCATAAAAAAATCTTGTTCATGGCTTAGCTGACCGAAATCCCATCAAAAACTTCAAACAAATAACAAACACTATGCATATCTATGTATTTCCAATTTCTTCAACCATACAAAACCATAATGGTAGACATCCATGGAAAATAACTTATAGATTACGAGGAAAAGGAGTTTTAACATAAACAAAAAATAAACCATTTATACAAAACACCCAAGTAAAATGGCCTACATATTGTGTAGCGCCATAGTTTTAAAACCCTCCAATCTACCACAAAATAGAGTAGAGGTCGATGATTCCATTTTTACAATAGTCCACTATGAAACTAACAACACAATGGCCCATTCGATAATGCAACTTAATCAATATACTTCCTCACACATTACGCACAAAATCTGAGCTACATTTGGTGGAATTCAATCTTATAAAGAAAATGAGAAATTGTAACACACCTAGTACACAAGAAATACTATTCAAGGCTCGATTGATGAAAATCTCATTGAAAACTTCAAAAAAATAACAAAACAAATACTATTCAAGGCTTGACTGACAAAAATCATGTCAGAAACTTCAAACAAATAACAAAAAATAAGCAAATCCTTTTCATGGCTCCATTGCTGGAAATCCCTTCAGAAAAATAACAAACACTCTACATATCTATATATTTTTATATCTATATATTTCCAATTTCTCCATCCATACAAAACCATATCAGTAAATATCCATGGAGAACAACTTACAAATTCTAGAGAAGAAGAGTTTTAACATAAAAAATAAATAAACCATTTACACAAAACACCCAAGTAAAATGACCTACATATTACACAATGCCACAGTTTTAAAACCCTCCAATCTGCCATAAAATAGAGCAAAGGGTGACAATTTTATTTTTACAATAGTCCATTATGAAACCAACAACACAATGGCACTATTGATAATGCAACTTAATCAACATACTTCCTCACACATTACACACAAAATATGAGCTAAGTTCCATGGAATTCAATATTATAGAGAAATAGAGAAATTGTAACACACGTATTACACAACAAATACTATTCAAGGCTCGGCTAACGAAAATCACGTCAAAAACGTCCAACAAATAACAAACCCTCTGTATATCCATATATATACAATCACTCCTATCGTAATCTACAATTAGGCAATAAAATTACCAACCCTAACCATTTTAATGGAAGAACCTATATATAACTATTATTGCTCCTATGGTAACGGGTATAAGCCCTAAAATACATAGAGATAACTACAAACAATAAAAAAGTAATGAAAATATTACAAACCCTAACCATATTTCGTGATGAAACAAAAAAAGATTCAACTGCAATTTCTCCACCCATAGAAAATGATAACGCTAGACATCCATGTAGAACGACTTACAAAATACCCATCTAAAATGACTTACAAATTATGGAGAATGATAGCTTTTAAACCCTCCAATCTAGCACAAAAAGTAGTGAAACCCAATGATTTTAACTAGGGAACCGCAAACAATGGATCTTACAATAATCTACTGTCAACCCAACACCACAATGACCCTTTTGACAATGCAACTTAATCAATATACTTGCTCGCACATTATGCAACACACCAGCATTCAAACCCTCAAACCTACTATCAAAATGAATAATAAGTAGAGAATGAAAAACATACACAATAAATTAAATTTTGCAAAAAACCCATGCAAACTGACTCATTGATTCCATAGCTCAACAGTTTTAAAACCCTCGAACCTGCTAAAAAATGGAGCCAAATGTGACAAATTTAACAATAGCCTGCTATAAAACCAACACCACAATGGCTCTTCCGACAATACAACTTCATCAAAGTATACTCTCCCACACGCCAACATTCAATATTGCATTTACTTTGTCTATCGCCATCGTGCAATGACAAGGAACATTGGGCCTCACATGAACAAATGCTTGCCATTCACATTCCCTGTATCTAGCACACCATTCTCAACCGTCACCAACCCACGTAATTACCAATGCCCATGTCACCACACTAAAAAATTGGTGGCCTCTCCACCTCCTAAAAATCTCCAATTCACAGTTGGGCTAATGAAAATCTCAGCGGAAAATTTAAACAAAATAGCCTATCGGCTAATAAAATAATTGCCTTAAGCTAAAGAGACCTTCATCTTCTTATAGTATCAAATGTTGAGTGTTCTAGCTTTGTTGTAGAGTCCTTCCTCAAAAAATGATGAAACACTAAGTAAAGAACTCATCTGAATTTGTGGTTATTTTTGACTGGAACCCTAAGTTACATCCATGTAACTATCTAGGTCTTGGCTACAACCACTTGTCTGAGTCTTAACCCTAACCCTAGAGAACATCATCTCTTGAAACATAAGCTTAACAAATCTTGATAGAGAACAATAACTTCTTGACCTTCCTGTTCATAATAAAGTATAAATAATATATTGACAAAGTTGATACAGTAATGGTTAGTTCTACAGTAAAAAAATATATAACTTTCTTCTATACTACGTTATACTGGAACTAGTTGTCCTGCCCATCAAACTAGTTCAAGAGGTTCATAGCATAGCACAACATGATTTGTTTTTCTATTATAATTCAATTGACTTGACAAAAGAAGGACCTTTCCTAAACCCTCGTGTTACTTAGCGTACTCGAGTTTGGCTCCTATCACTGGTTCATGGTCTTAAAGTATAGGGATTCTTTCCTACTTGCTAGGTTACTTGACATTCTCTCACCAAAATGATAGACTTGACATAATTGATCATAGATTATTAATGGAAGTCTCTTTCTAGAAAATACTCTACAAGATGTTATATTACTTAGTATGATTCCCAACAAGGGTTGGAAATTTACAACATAACTTTAAACTTGTCTTTCAAGAGTTCAACTTATTTTGCAAAATATAGAAAAGGCAGAAGGTTTCTTCCATCTTTGCTGGGGCATTTTCCATTACTAGAAATTATCTGACGATCTGCATTATTTTCCCTTTGAAAATTAAAAGGTCTTGACTCGCACAGGAAAGATACAGTTTCGTTGTTCACTCCTGCTTAGGTTTACATGTAACCTCCAAGTTAGCTATATAAAACATAGATAGTTGGTGCTATCTCCAAGGTTCGAGCACATATACAAGCATTCAGCAAGGATTCTTAGCAAACAACAAGAGTGCAGTCATTGTTCCACTAAGGATAATAAAACTAGCAACAGAAGGAAAACTTGTGGAAGAACATGATGGATTTTGAGCAATATTTACTTGGCTCACTAAAGAACAACCAAAGTTGTTTTATTAAGATTACAACACATCTGGTCTGCTCACGTGTATCTTTAGCTTACCATTGTTTTCCTTAAATTATATCATAATTAATTTAAATGTCAGGAACTCCACGGTTACCCTCTATTGGAAAGACCCTCACAGTCTCGTGGCGCCAGTTTCATCCTCCCTCTAAGACAAGTCCTAACATAAAAGATATTTTAAGTATTTTCGCCCTTATTTGATTAGAGAGTCGGTCCATTACCAAGAATATAACAAAATAGAATTGTTCAGTTCACTCGACTCAAGAAAATGATAGAATATTCATGCAGATAATGGTAGACATATAACATTGCACGTTTATTCTTATTTTCCCACTTTTTCGATCTTTCACGGATAAACCAAAGTATTGATAGGTTGTCAAAAGAGAATATGCACGATAAAGATTCTTCCAAGAATTTATAAGAAAAGATGCCTTACTCCTCTTAACCCCTTAACAACCATTTAAAATCAATTTCAAATCAAGACCATAAAAACATAAATATAACTACGTGCCTACAATTAGATTTGTGGGCCCGAATAGAACTGGTATTCACATGTTTGAGGAAGATTTCTTGTAGGATGGCACACTTCTATGCTACGCTAGAAGATGTTTATAGTAAAAGGAGGTACAACAACGTAGGTCTTGGCTTGTTCAAGTCACCCACGCTATCCGACCTTTTATTGGTATTTTCTTTTTTATAAGACTCACTGGTTCATTGTTATACAGCTCTGCAATCCCCTTTTAAAACTAGTACTTTGTCTAAGAATAGTTTGAATCCCTATTCCGCCGACCCCCATTCATTGTAAAATAGCATATTTATAAGCTCCAAAAAGAAAAAGCTCTAAACGGCTTCCAAAACGATTGCAAGGAGACATGAAAGATCTCACAAAAACAGTTACATCTTAGGCTAGTTGCAGGGATAAAGCAATTTACTTTTTATTAGTTTTCACGTTTACTCACCGCCTATTGCCTCTTCATCCTTCAATTCTAAAAACAAGAATCGGTTTTTCGAAGATCCAAGAGATAATTCACAACGAGAATTAGTTACAAACGGTTCCATTTTCCAACAACTGCGTAAGGCTAATGTTACGTGGCTAAGAGAGGCACTTGCATCATATGGAATTCGATATGATAAACAAAACAAAAATTCATACTTCTTTTTCTTATTCGCCAACTTATTATCCTCAACCACGATTTAAAAGGGTTCCACTAAAAAGATGTTAGTAATCTTTAGGCAGGATGAAGTCATTAACATGAGTTGTGATGTTGATATTTATGTCAAACTTGACATCGTAGTCATGAAGGAAATATTATGCCTAAACATTTTTAAAGTAGTGTGAATATATCAATACGAGTATACATATGTATATTTATATTCGCTCATACATATACCTATATATGAAAGGAAGAAAGAAGGCTTGCAAGCCCTAAACCACTACTCATTGTGAAATGGGGAATTCAATAGCTCACAAAAGTTATCTTACCTCAAGTATGCAAAGTACATCCCCTACACCAATTAAGTTTACCAACTCACACATGACCATCACTAGCTCAGATGGCATAACCAAAGAATTGTAACAACTACCCCAACGAAAAAGACAATTTCTGCACAATTTTTTTTTTCTTCATCATCATGCAAAAAGGATTACATAGAATGTTAGAACATATAAACATTAAAGGAGATCAGCTCAAGCAGTATAACATCATGTCAGTTACATAATTTCCATTAGCACAACTTACTGCCATAATAAAAAAAAAATGCTACTAACTAGATTGCACATACCTTCATGATGGTGGATTGTTTTATCTCCAAGACCCCACTCGTTCTGGTTGTGGTGGGGTGCAAATTGATCCCAACCAAGTGGATTCAACCCTATCCACCCCTCCGAGCGAATTATGTGGCCCGTGATGAGAGAGAGAGTGTTGTCATTCTAGCCCATAAGCTATGAGCAAAATGTCTTCCTAGTGACCCTTTTTCTCAAGGTGCACCTAGCTATGGTAAACTTATAATTCCTTTTCCAACAGTTATGAGATTGCAAAGGGATTTAGATCTGCCTACTTTAGCTTTTTGGGGATCCACCTTCTGGTTGTCCATATATCGTCTAAGAAACTAGGGGAAATGCTCCTATACTAATGACTATCTCGAGCCTAGTACTGCTTCTAGAATCTTGTCCATCTCAAGCATAGTGCTGCCCCTAGACTATTGTCCATCTTGAGCTAGTACTACCCCTTTACCATTGTCCATCCCAAGCTTGGTACCACCCCTAGACCATTTTCCATCTCAAGCATAGTATTGCTCCTAGTCTATCATCCATATTGAGCATAGTACCGCTCCTAGACTTTTGTCCATCTCAAACAGGTATTATTCCCTAGCTTATGCTTATCACTGGACCAAAAGTAGGCTCCCAGCTCAAGGTCAGTAGGTTTCCCTCCTAGGTACCACCAAGTACGGCATTGCTAGATATCCTATGGAGAGAATTTCTTACCCTTATTCACCTTCTGGTGGGAAGTAAGGAAACTCTTCTTCCTTGGTTAGTAGGTAGAGGAACCTGATTCATTGATCCTATTGAAATTTAATTCAAGTCATGGTCTAGCAAGGATTGCATTAGTAGGAGTACTCATTTAAATGAGAATGGCTGCCTTAATAATCATTGGATTGTAACAAGTATAATCTTTCATATGGATAGCTAACATAGCAGCAAGTAGCATAGTAGGGTATGGTGTGGGTGGTACTTAGAGCCATAATCTAGTATAGTATATTTGATGGTAATAGATTTAAATGTAATGGTAATAGATTTTTGGCTGCACCATAAAAAAGGATCAATTCCTTAAGACAAATATGGGAAGAGGTATCCTACTCTACTTGTTATGAAGACTTCTTTTGTTTACCAAGAAGGTAATCCCCCATTGAGGTATAAATATGTCATTTTGTGCCCCATGGTTAGGAAATTAAGGCTATGATGCCTGCTTGACCAAAATCTTCATGGATAGATTAATGACTACAAGGACTAAATTGAGATTTATTCTATAATGTCACTTTGTAATATAAGTGAAAAAATGCAAGGACTAAGTTGAAATGTATTCTATATTGTTACCCTTGATATGAGTTACAACTGCAAGATTTAATGAGATCACTCTATATTGTCACATTTTGATACGAGTTAATAGCTGCAAGTTTTAAATGAGATTAACTCTTTAATTTTTATATGTGTTATCAACTACAAGAGTTAATGAGATTACTATATATTGTCACATTCGATACGAGATAATAGCTGCAAGGTTTAATGAGATTGCTCTAAATTGTCACATTTTGACACGAGTTAATACCTGCAAGTTTTAAATGAGATTAAGTCTTAAATTTTGATATGAGTTAACAATTGTAAGGTTTAATGAGATTGCTCTAAATTGTCACATTTTGACACAAGTTAATAGCTGCAAGTTTTAAATGAGATTAACTCTTTAATTATGATATGAGTTAATAGCTGCAATGTCTAATGAGATTGCTCTATATTTTTCACATTTTGATATGAGTTATCTAACTTGGGGCCATAGAACATTTATGCTGGCAAAAAATATTTATAAATATAAGACATCTAAATGCTTAAAGCCAACAGTTAAAAGTGTTTTTGTATGTTTTAACACTACTGTCAATTTCAAGGTAGCGTTGGTAAAAAATTAGGGGTCACTGCCAACTAAGATAAAATTTATTGGGGTTGCAGCTAGCTAATTTAGTAAGGCTTTAGTTAGATAGGAGAATAGGTTGAAAAATGAGGTAAGCTAGACCTCCATGGTAGTAATCTATCTTTTCTTCCTTAACTTACCCTCCTAGTTGCTTATACAAAAAGATTGTTGTCAAAAATCAAATACCCTATGTTCTCCTCCATTCCTAACTTATTTTATCTTAATCATACAACAAGTGCTAATATTCATCTCCTATAGCTTAACTAGATGAGACCATTTACTCACACATTGCACACTCAACCATGTCTTGGGTTAAAATTCCTAATATTTTTAGGTAGAGATTTTTTTCAAAAGAAAACATTCTATTGTAGCCCTCTCTATAATGTTATTTTCAAATAATATTGTTCATCTACCAAGCTTGAAGGATAATATAGGAGTGATGTTAAACAAGCATGAGGATAATCGTAGCTTCCATTATTGTAGCATTCAAATATGAAATTTTAAAACACTTATATCTAAATTCATCACTAAAATATCATTGCAAATCTTGTTCTTACTAAACTAAAGCTTAAGAACCTAGATTGCTTGTGCTTGAAGGTAAAGGCGGCTATAGAGACAATGGAGGATAACCTAGTTGATGTTGGCACTGAACAACTCTCAAAATTTCATCCACACCTCTGCTTCTCTTTTCCAAATTTCTCCACACAAAAATGAGACCTCTCCAATTCAATTTATGGAGAAGAGAGATGAGTTTCCCCATAGCGTGTTGGTCAACATCCCTTCTTGCCATGGGTGGTGGTCGCAAGGGTTGTCAGGCCTCCTTAAAAGTTCTAATGTCCTCTTCTTCGACCTAGCTATGCCTCTTCCTCTCCTTGGTCAAGGATTCTTGATAGCCTCCCTGCTCATCTATCTCATGTCACCCTTCCTCTCTCGTGAAAGCATCACTCTATTTTTTTTCTACGTCTTTCTTTATCTTTCCTTATTTGTTCAAAAGAAGACTTTATTTAATTACTCAAGGGCTCAATAGAGTATGGATTTAATGTTTTTCTATTTTGTTGTTTTAAATTGTGGTTTTAAATCACTTTTTTTTTAATTAATATCTCATAGCTCCTTACTTTGTGGTTTACTATTTGTTTATTTATTTTGTTGTCTACCTCTTGGTTTATCTGGCATCCAACTTCAATGTTTGTCCTTTTTCTTTAAATGTAAACTAATTTTATTTAGGCAATGTAATTTATTTATTTGGCCCATACATTATAGTTATATTTTATTTATTTTTAATTAGATACATATTTATTTATTTTAATTTATTTTTACTATATTATCTATTACTGTTCCAAGTGAATTTACCATATCAAGCAAGATCCATAATTTAGGTGAAACTATTTAGATTATCTTAATGACTCTGCCTAGTCAGAAATGAATAACTATGGTGATTATTATTTTTCTAAGGCCATGGGTTTGAATGAACCTCAAGTTGATAGAACTAAATGCATGGTCAACACTAGAATGACATACCAATTATGTTTCTCTCATCCAACAAAACCACATAATCCACCACACTTTGCACCCTTGGTACCTACATCTAATGGAAAACTTCACACAAGTACAACAACCAAATAATTAGCCCACATTAATCCAAATATTCAATGCATTAAATTAAAATATCATAATAGGATTGATAATTAGATTAATAGTAATTACATCAGGGTTCCTATTTAACATATACTCACATGAACACACACAGTTATTTATATCAGGACATTAAAGTCTGAAGTTCCACCCCTAGTTCAAATTACATCGGGGCTAGGGGTCATGCAAAATGATTAACAAAGTATCGAGGGGATATGATAATAATCCTCAATGCCACCCTTCTCCCAGGTGATACTCCCCCTCTTTTTCTCTGAAGGTGTTATATTTTCTCCTGTAATTTAACTAAAGAAAACAAATAGGTAGTTAGACTATAAATCATTACCATGTGATCATTTAATTGCAATTTCATTAATCATTTGCTTAAAATAAGTAGAATTGTCTCATTTTATTTCAACTTTGAACAACATATTCATGACATCAAATAATCATCATCATTTCTTTTTAATGTAGTAACATAATATTACACAATCCATCATAATACATAATTTTTATGGCTACATAACGTTATGATTCATTAGAAGAATTACCATAAAGTGAAAAGTAATTTTAGGAATCTACGGTGGGGTGTAACAAGGAGAGTTGAAAGGAGCTTCCTAGAAATAGATCAACCTAGAGAAACAAATATTTGAGGAACAAAGAAGTAAGATACTAGGATGCAAGTAAGTTTGACTCTACTTTTGATAAAAATGCTAGTTCTTGCATATTCGAGATAGTTTTGATAATTTTCAAGATAGATACAATCTCTTTGATGATGAATATGTTGAGGACACAACATTATTGGGTGGGTAGGCCCAAACAGAAAAGTTAGACCTATGAAATTTGTAGTGCCTACTTGAAGTATGGTTGACCCTGCATATGAGCTTTTGGACCAAAACCCCCCTCTTGCACATTCTATGATTCAAACAATCCATGGTAGTATTGTTGTTTTAAAGCCATACACTTTTTATTTTTAAAATCCTATTAATCTCTTTTTCCACAACTGGATTATGACCTCTAATATCCAATGAATCCCCTCCAACTATTACAAAAGCCTCTATTCCTAATAATACACCCTTGATTGAAGAACAATTGAATAAGGAAATGAATGATATGCAATTAGAAATAAGTAGGTTGGAGCAAGAAATAATTAGAGAAGGAATAAGGAAAAGAGATGAATTGAAGAAAAATTTTGACACCATGAGAGTTGCACAAAACATTGCTAGCACACCCACACTTTAAAATCAAGTTGGACCTAACAATCAAATAAGTATTCCTCTAAGTACTTCCCATGTGAGTATGTGGACTAATTCTCAACCAATTACTACAACACAAAATGTGACTAATACTGCATATGTGGGAGGTACCCCATCTCTAGGTGCACGTCCCTCCAATTCACAAAGTCCTCTTGATATGAGTTCCATACTTATGAAATTTGGTATTTCAGTAAACCCTCAAATTAACCCTACTCAAATTCACCAACCACAACAAAATATTGGTATAGGAAGTATGTCTCAACCAAAGTATGTGGACCAAAATATAAGAGCTTTAAATTATGTACCAAGCATCCAAGGACATAATTAGATTGGACCTCAAGTGATAAATAGTGTTCCACCATATGTGGGAGGTCAAAATATCAGCACACCACAACAACTGCATGTGCAACAAAATATCACTCAAAATCAAGGTGGTTATCACAATTTTGGAGTAGGATATGATCTTGGGAGAAGACCTCTTCAGATGGATAGGTATAGATAACTAAATATAAAATAATTAAATATAAAAGACAAAAATATAAATATTAAATAAATATATTAGTAATGAAAATGAAAATATTGAAAGTAATAAATAGGTATATAATATTTATTACAATTTTAAATAAAACTATAATTTTATATTTAGTGTACTAAACCTAATATATATGTGAATATATGTTAATTTTTTTGTTATAAATAAATAAAATATATAAATATGAATAAATTTAAAGTAAAACAAATATTATTTTATTTTATTTTATCAACAATAAAAATAAATATATATTATATAAATAATTTACATTTTTAGTAAAAAAAGTTAATTATTATTTGCTAAATATGGAGACATTAAAACTTTTAAAAATATTTTAAATTTTATAAATAAAATTATTAAAAAATAAAAATAATTTTGTAACATTTATTAAATAATAGTATTTTTTTGAAAAGTAAAGAAAATTATAGGTAAGGATAAAATAATTCTTCAATATTTAGTTAACAAAATAATTTTAAAATGGAATAGAATAACTTTAATATAAATTAAATAGATTCAATTGTTGTTTTTAATTATACTTTGTTTTAGCAAGTTATGGTGAGTTGATTAGGCAGGCGGTGGGGGACATTGAGGCTCCTTGGTGGAAGCAAGTGTGGAATAAATTTTCTTGGCCCAAGTGCAAATTTTTTTGTGGCTGGTGGTCCAGAATTGGTGTCTTACTTAGGATAACTTGTGCAAGAAAGGGTTCCAAGGTCCCTCAATGTGTGTTTTCTGTTGTAAAAGTGAAGAAAGTGTTTCTCATCTCTTCTTCCAATGTTCATTTTCTAGGAGGCTTTAGCACCTTGGTGAGTTGTGTGGAACCAAGCTTGTTGGCATGTCTCTTCTTTGGTAGAGTTCTTTGCCCAGTGGGGGAAGACCCATGTTAAGACCTTTTTTCTTCAAGTTGCTTGGGCTCTAGGACCAATTTTTATTATTTGGCATATCTGGTTGGAGAGGAATCACAAGTTTTTTCAAGATGTGAAGATGGTTAACCAACATTTGTGGTGGAGGATTCGTTATTCTTTGGGATAAACTATTGCAGCTAAGTGTGACTTGGCTGAGGGTGTGGATCCAGGAGAGGTTGCCTTTTGTACTTGTCTCAATCTTCCTCTTCAAAGGGTAGTTGCTCTGAGAACTTATTTGATTATGAGAAATAAATGGTTTCATCCTCTTCAGAAGATAAATAGGGAGGGGCATTGGTGTCCTCCTCTTCAAGGTGTGTTGAAAATCAACACAGATGGTTCTTCTCATGGATATCCTGGCCATGCTAGTATTGGAGGTGTTGGGTGGACTAGTTCTGGGATTATTGAGTTTATCTTTTCTATTTATAAGGGTTGGTATACTAACAATGTGATGGATGATCTTTCCATTTTATGTGTTGTGGAGAGTGGTTGTGCTCTCGAGTGGAGACAGATCATTTGTGAATCTAATTCTCAGGTGGTAGTCACTTTGCTAAAGATGCAACAGTTAGAGGATGTGTCTTTGCATTTGGTTGTTATTATAAAATAGATTCTAAATCTATGTGCTTCCTTGGATTCTATTTCTTTTTTTCATAGTCCATTTGAATGGAATGGAGTTGTGAATTGTTTGGCTAAATGGGCTTTTGAACATTTGCAAGATTGGAATATTGTGGAAAGGGGCCAGCTATCCCTAGATTTGTTACAAAAGTTTGACCAACTTTAGGAGAATGATAAGGATTTGTAATGCCCTTGATTTGTATTGCTCTTTTTTGGATTGGATAAATTTGTGCCCCTCTTTTAGTCTAATGTACTTTTTAGATGGATGTATTTAAAATATCTATATTAGCTATAGGATAAAATTTTAACATATATAAGGTTAAAATGTCAAAACTAAAATACAATTATGTGTCCAAATACTTAACAAAATAATTTTAAAATAAAATCAAATTCTTAAGTGAATAGAATATTTAAAATATAAAATTTTCAAAGTCATCTTTTTCCCCTTCTACCTAGGTTGGAGAATTTTAGATGTATGCTTATTGTTAATGTATCTGAAAACAATAACATGTTGATCATCACTAGCTTCTGTTGGTAGACAATGTGGCTTATAATTCTACAAGGATCTAGCAAAATTCACCACCAAACAATTCACTGCAAGAAAATTCATCACTAACAATTCATCCCCATGAAAATTCACCTAACAATTCATCCCCATGAAAATCCCACCGTGAATAGACTTTCTCGGTGTTGGATATTAATAATCGCTGATGCTAGATATTAATAGTGGCTGATGGTCGGCAACGAGTTTCCCAAGGTTGTTTACGACGTCGTGGAGTTTGCTAATTATGTGGGTTCGCGGTGGTGGAGTTGGTTGCCTATGTGGAAGCTGGTAAGTGTTTTCCGTGTGAGGGTTAATGCATCTTGGAGAGAAATTATTATTATTAAAAATAATAATTATTTAAAACTTTAAATTTTATTTAATTTTTCAATTGTAATTTTATAAGAATAAATTTATTAAAAAATCGTATTCATTGAGAAATAATTTACTTTGGATTCCCAATGATCTGTAATTTACCTATGATTCCTAAGATTATTAATTAAAATCAATTCTAAATAACTATTGTAACTAAAATTATTAAATATTACATTTTAATAAAAAAAAATTATTGATGATTAATTACTTAAAATTAAAATTAATGGATACATTGCAAATAATAAGATTCGTTCAATATGACCTATCATTTTGTTTTATATTTTCATAATCAATTTTCAACTAATAAATTTTGATGTGGAGACACAAAGATCAGTTTTATGCAAATGGTTCTTAATCTCGCATGCATTCCCTATGAGATAAGAACATACAAGTGGAATGTAACACGAGGTTTAAAATGCTTTACAATGCTCAAATTAAATAAAGACATAAAATAATCTTTACGCCAAAAATTAAGTGATTTTGAATATGTTCAAGTTAGGTGATTTAAATTGATACCTTTCAATGCACACATAGGTTGGCTTTAACTTAATACATATGTATCCATATGCTTGATCTATCCCTCTAATTATCCATAATAATATATAAATTGATTTTCCAACATCTCTCTTCATTGAGATCTACTCCACCTATTTTATCCTAGGTAAAGTCCAAAATCATAAGGTTCACCTCCTACTATGAACTAACCTCACATTATTTCATATTTGCTTATTAACATGCTTTCCCTATGTGACTGCTAGTAAACCAATTATACAACAACATCAGTCATCTCTATTATTCTTTTACAAAAAAACTGAAGGTCTTAGAAATATATATTAAAAAATATTAATGCAATGAATTATCTGCGGTGAATTGCTGGTGATGAATTGTTGATGGTGAATTTTTGGCTGAAGCCTTCTGACAGATGTTTGAAACTATTTTCTGCTTAATGCAAATGGGCATGGAAGTTTTTTTTGACAGATCTAAGGAAATCAGCAAAACCCAATTGTTCTACTTTCTCTGTACAAGCACTAATATCCATTTTTTTTCCCACAGTGTAGCAACCCACTCTATTTACACAAACCAAATTCTAATTAAAATCACTATTTTAACAGCTAGGAAAACTATTGAATTGAATTGGATTGCTTAGACAGCTCTTAGTACATACATACATACTTAGACAGCTCTTGGTACGTACATACGCACGTACGTACGTACATTTATTTTAAAGCAATTTATATACCAAATCTTTGATATAAACTATAAAAACATTAAATCTTTTATCAAATCGGAAGCTGGAAATCACTATACAGCACTTCCCATCAAGGACTGTAGAAATATTATGTCCTTGAAAACAAATTTGCATAACTTACTTCAGAAATTAAATTGAGACTAAACTGGGCGTGTTTTCTCTCGGCCTAAGGTCTGCAAGAAGCATATTGTTCCAGATTACTTCCACTTGCCCCTTCCAACCAACAAATTGTGTGTAGAACACCTCGTAGACTTCATTTTCATCTAGCGATCGTTGTTCCACCGTTGCCCACCCACGATCTTCCTTCCCCACCCACGATCTCATGGCATGCACGAGATCATTCTCCTCTTTACAATCATACACCAGCTCTGTAATACCTCTCATGGCAATGTTGCTTTACTAGAATAAGTTCAAATATCTTCCCACCACTTTACTGTAACTTGTTCCTTTCTACTTATAGAAATCCCACTAAACGAATGTAGTTGAGGGACATATGAATCAAAACATATTCTTCTTGTGAAAGCTCAATCAGATCTTTCTTTTCATTATCGAGGATCCAATCGAATCCCCAAGAAGGTACGCGTAAAAGACTTGACCATTCAAGGTCAAAATCATTGCTCCGCCTCATAGATGTGCCATCCCCGACTGTATGTGTTTCATAGATGTGTCGTCCCCGACTATACTAAGAAGAGTCTAAATGTGATCTTGATAAATTTGCACGAATGCCATCCTCGTGTTTTTCAAATTAGGGAAGTGAGCCCTTTCTTATCTTCCTCGATTATTTCTATCAGTCTTAACCAGTTCGATGTGCACTCGCCCATTTGTAGCGAGCCTCATTCTTCCACTCCCTAGTTTCCCAAGAAACCTGCTAATTTATTTGATTCCCTATAGACATGGGAGAGAGTGTAGTCCTTTAATCTTGACAACATTTCTCCGATCTTTCCTGTCTTGGGTTGAAACCTCCAATTGTCTATTTTGTTAATACCATTGAGTCACCTTCAATCGATATCCTTTTCAATGCGCATATTAAGGTCATGCCATAGGGCAACAAACTCAGCGTCATTGTTGGTACCACAGGGAAGCTTCACAGACCTTACCCAGACTAGAACCCCCATGAACAACTAGCACTAGACCTTCTAGGATTACCCTTTGCTACATCATCGGAATTAAGTTTTAATCTACCGCTTGAGCGGTTTCTCCATCTGGTTGTCTTTTTGTTTTCCTTTGAGCCCATAGCGTAGGAGAACCCAATCGATATTTTGAAACCCTACCATATTTTCATTAGAAAATCATCCAAGAAAGTGAAACCAAGTTTTCTTTGGCGCTTCATGTGAGAATTCATCCATTTGTTTATATTTTTCTCGATTAATGATCTCCTCCAGTCTCAGCTCCGAATCCTTGGTTTGTGGGGGATGCACACAATTCAGTAGTACAAGTGCAGTGCTGGCTGATAAAGTACACTAAAGAAATTCAGTAAAGTTTGTTCCATCCATATACATGGAATGCTCATAATACTATAGACTACCCACTTTAATAACAAAATGCAATTTATCACTTACAAAAAAATACTTTTGCAGGATTATCATTTATGAGGAAGAAATAATTATTGTGATGATTTAAGGAAAAACATATTTGTTTTTTAACTAGACAAGCGGGTCATAAGATAAACCAGAAAAGAGCAAACCTGACCAGAAAAAACATATTTGTTCAAAGAATATTTAAAATAAAACCAATTTCAGCCTACTCCTAAGAGTATTTATATTCAGCAATTGAACATTTTTGTTCAAAGAATATTTAAAATAAAACCAATTTCAGCCTACTCCTGAGAGTATTTATATTCAGCAATTGAACATTTTTGTTTAAAGAATATTTAAAATAAAACCAATTTCAGCCTCCAGCCTCCTCCTAAGAGTAATTATGTTCAGCAATTGAGAATATAAACTCCACATAAAGATCGTTTTCCTAGGAAGAATTCTAAATACATGCAACCTGCCAGAGAAATTTTCATTTCTTTGATAACTGAGTCTTATCAGCCTTACTCTTTTCAGCATATCTTCAAAGAAAGACTTGTATCTATCTGGTTTGCAAGAACATTTTTCAGCATATCTTCAAAGAAAGACTTGTATCTATCTGGTTTGCAAGAACATTTTTCAGCATATCTTCAAAGAAAGACTTGTATCTATCTGGCTTGCAAGAACATATAAATGGTCAAGGCAATGGCTATTTTCAATGTCATCTTTTTCCCCTTCTGGAGGAGGTGTCTGCTTCCTTCTCTCATTGGAATCTGATTTTGTTCTCCCACTGGTACGCCCCATAAAAGTGAAGGACTTCTTACGGGTATGGCAGTAATACCTGGGTTGGAGAGTTTTGGATGTACGCTTATTGTTAATGTATCTGAAAACAGTAACATGATCATCATCACTAGCTTCTGCTGCTGGACAAGGTGGCTTATAATACCAACATCTGTTTGAAATTATTTTCTTGTCATCCACATGAAGCTGTGCAAATGGGCGTGGAAGTTTTTTCAAAGATCTAAGGAAATCAGCAGGACCCAATTGTCCTATTTGCTCTGTACAAATCCTCATATCCATATTTTTTTCTCACAGTGCAGCAACCCTCTCTGTTTACACCACAAACAAAATTCTAAAAACTATAAAAACAGTAAATCTTTATCAAATCAGACGCTGAAAATCACTATACAACTACAGGAACCAGCACTTTCCATCATGGACTGTAGAAATATTATGATTTTTATCTTTCATATAACTGAAGAAAAACAAAATTTGCATAACTTACTTCAGAAATTAGATTGAGATTAAACTAGGCGTGTTTCTTCTCCTGAGTTTAGCCACATATAATCCTGCATTCCAGACAAACTCCAGAGAAAGCCTTCAATACAAGATTTCTCAAATTCTCTTACATATATAATTTCTCCCAAATTCTCTTACTCCAGAAACCATTCTTGAAATAATGTTTATTATTTTAGATATTTTAGGGAAAATAAGATCAACGGTCACATATTTATATTTTAAGAGACTTTCAGATTAAATAACTGTTTCTATATCAAGATAAATTTAAATTATTTAATTTGTCATACAATCTTAATGTCTTGATATTCTTTAAAACAATCTATAATAATAAAATTAATGTTTGTCTTTATTTTTTATATGACTAATTTCTTTTTTTTTTTTATTAAATTACAAACATGTAAATTTATTTATTATTTTTTGCATTTTTTAATGTATGACATATTTTTTTAACAAATTTAATAGAAAGGAAAATAAGATATTCAAAAATATAATTTAAAATTTATATATTTAGAAACTTAATATCTTAATTGTTCTCTACATAAACTTTTAAATTATTTTTTATTTAAATTGGTAGACTCTAAAATTACAAATTTCAACTATTAAATATTGAGCATATAATATGCAAACAAAATATTGTTACATTTCACTATATTAGTTAGGTTCACCTAGAAAGGAGTTTTATTATTTTTTAATTTCTATTTATAAAAAATGATTAACATTAATTTAAATTGATTTTTAATATTTTAATTATTTTATATCTGATATTTATTATTTGTTATTTTTATTTTTCTAGATTTATAAGTATTTTAGAAGTTAAGATTTAATTTTAAATTCATATAGTTGTGTGGGTATAGAGAATGCTAAGAGTGGGTCAATATCCATTAAAATATTTAATTAAAAAAGGGAAAAATAAAAGAAATATAAAAATAAAGATGTAGAGGTCAAATATGTTAAATCATAGTATGTTTTTTAGAGTTAATTAAATATTTTGTAATATTTAATTTAAAATAGATTTACTTAAAATTTGATTATTTATAGTGTTATTTTAGATAATTTTTTCAAGTTGATTATTTATTATTGGTTGTTTATATTATCTGCAGTCCTTCATAGTGCGTAAAACACAAAATTCAGGAATATTTTTTAGTTATCTTTTTTCTTTCCATTCTTAATTCAGGAATATTTTTTAGTTATCTTTTTTCTTTCCATTCTTTCTTTTACTGTCTATTGTTTGACCATATTTTTGCTATAGAAAGAATAATGTTGCTAGATAGAGAAAATAGCCCACATGTTCTATAGTTCTTCATGCAAGTAGATACAAAAAAAATAGAAAGACACGAGACCTTTCCATCCCATTTCTATTTGTAGACGCTCAAATTAACATTACTTCTGCTATTAATTAAGTAACTAAGTTTATTTGATTAATTCACTTTTTGCTAAATAATGTCATCTCTTTTAATTAAATAAATCAATATATTTAATTAAAATCCTAATGTTTTAACATCCTCTCATTTGATCTAAATAAGCTCAAACATTTAAATTAAATGCCATAAATCAACTAATTTCATCCAGGCTAATTAATCCTAAATTAGCTAACTCCTAATACTAATCCCTCATTTCTCTAGCTTTTGACTCAACTTTGGTCAAAGCAAACCCATGGTCAACTACCCTAGTTGCACATGAGAATCAATTTCTTTAATTAATTAATATCATATTTTTCCTCACAAGGCATATTCCCAAGGAATATTCCTTTATTTGCTCCATTTATTTGACTTTCTTGCCCAAACCATTTCCCTCCAAAACATCTCAACCATATTCATTTAATGTCTCTTAGACATGCATTAATCTTTCTTACACCTCTCAAATCCTCAACTACATGCATTAACCATGCACATTCTCCAAAAATGTGCTCCAGCTTCTTCCACTAGCTATGTGACAAGTGTCACAACATCATTTTCTCTTCTTTAGCCCCACATTCCTCCCATCTCTCCATTTTTCAAACCTTCAACCTATAAATAAAATGAATTTCTACTCCACAATCCATCCACAATCTTAGCACTCTCACTATATGCACAATCAATATTTGTATTTTATCACATTTTCAAGGAATTTTCATTATCATTTAGATTATCAAGGAGGTGGGAAAGGGTATCCTTTTCGTATCAAAGGAACACCACTTCCACTATAAGATAGGTATGAACATGCCTTTGTATGCTTTCATTTAGTTACTTTGGTTCTTTTTTTTTTTTGGCATCATCAAATATGTTTGAATATTTCATAGGGATAGTTGTTTTTGTTTGCTCAATTTGACTAACCAAGCTAATGTTTATTTGTTGTTGAATGAAGTATAAGAACAACATCCACATTTTTGTGCCCACCATGGGGTATAAATATAGTCTTTGTTTCTATTCACATATGTTTATTGTTTCCTTTGGTTTAAAACCCGCTTTATGCTTTTTCTTCCCCCTTTATTGTTGCAACGTGGTCTTTTATTTTGATTTATATGCAGCTTCAAATGAGATATTAGGAGGGATTTTTTTTGTGCGACCAATTATTTTTATCTTTATAGATTAAACGTGCAAAGGGTTTCCAACCCACCACATGCCATTAACCCCTCCAAAGGCCCTCATCCATGCAAGTCAGTAAATATCTCTACATCATGCTTCAAGTCAATGAACTCATCTATTGCTGGTTGATGAACTCTTTTGTATTAGGTGCAAACTTGTGGAAATTTCTCTTGCTCAAAGGACTATTAGTTACTAGCCACAACCTTTTGTGAAAGTTGTGTTGTAGAAAATTGGCCCCTTGTCATTTTCATGGCCTTTTAGGTCTTGTTTCATGGTGTTGGAACTATGTTGCTTTGATTTTATGTTGTAACATGGCTTGAACATGCTTATTTAGGTACTAAAATTCAAAGAACAATATCTTGTGAAGGTGTTGTGAAGTGTTGTAAGAAATTTCTATATTCTTCTAGACTCTATTTATTAAATTTTACTTAAAAACCACCTTTTCATCATTAAAAAAGTCCTATTTTGAAGTGTTGTAAAGTCTTATAACAAGCTTCCATGCTTTTCTAGGCATATCTTCACTATTTATCCCTTTCTCATGCTTTATTTGGTCCCTTTATGCCCTCATATGACTTAATTAAGTGTATTTTTGAATGTTATCCCAACAAATAACATTAAATACAACATTTTTCCTGACACATGTTTTTAGGTCCTAGGTGGGACCCATTCGCCATGGGTGGTGAATGAGTCCTCCTTGGCCACAAATTTAAAATATTTTAAAATTTGCTTTCGATAGTTTATTCAAAATCACTTGATGTCATCCTCTGATGATATATGAACAGATACTAAGGCTCAAGAATTGTATAAATATGTGTTTTTCACCTCATTTTACATCTCCTACAATCTCATCATTCAATCAAGCATTCATTCTCACATTTCAAGCATTCAAGAATTCTATAATATCAATTCAAGCACTGCTCAAGAACTTTGAAGCATCCATTGGAATTACTTCATATTTGTAACATCAAGGGCTAGGTAAGTTGATAGCACTTACATGTTATGAGTTTATTTTTCTCTTTCATTTCATTATCTTTTCAAGGGTTTAATTACCAAAAGTGGGGTTTGACCAAGGCAAACCCCTATTCACTAACCCTTAATAGTTTTTCCCCTATTGCATGTTTGTTTGCAGCTCTTTGTTTGCACATTTGACAAGTGATTAGGTGTTGAAGATTGTATTTCAAGTCAACTAGGTGCTTCAAGTCAAATTAAGTCAATTTCAAGCTTGGAGTGAGTTATTTTTCCATTTTCTGCATAATTGACTTCGACAACCTGAAAAGCACATTTTCCAAATCTAGTGTTGTAGAGTTGTCTCCTATTTTTTTAGAAATTTGGGAGAGGACTGATTTGCCACCTATGGCGAATGAGTCCCACCTTAGGACTGAAAATATGATTTTTTCCATATTTTAGATCCTGATAGATAGAAACCAACTCCTGACACTTTTTCACTAAGAGGAGGACTAATTCGCCACCTTAGGCGAATGAGTCCCACTGTGAAAAATCAGTAATTTCCATCAGCATTTAGAACACTCTAGAATCATAACAATTCATCTAGGTGCACTAAGATTCATTCCTTTCCTTTCAGTTTTGCATAATTTATTCATTTACATAGTTGTTTACATATCATAATGTGTTTTCAAACATAGTTGTAATTACACTTTTGCATTCATTTTCAATCACTTAGATTAGTCAATTTCATTTATTCATCTTCATTTAAATTAGAAAACATTGCATACATCCTAATTTTTTATGATATATAAGTATTTTTGGCCCTATCTCTCTCCTTTTAGGCGAAAAACCCTTAGAGTGCAAGAGTAATCCATAGGGTCCCAAAAATCTATGTTTCATTTTGGTGAACCTAAATTTTGAAAACTTTGGATTTCTGATTACTTTCACATATTGCATCTTAGTTTCCATTTGTGTTAGCATTCAATAAGGACATTGATTTGTTTTTGCATTCTAGGAATTTTCATTTTGTATTAGTGAAAACTTCATTTATATTTTATTTTTGCATTCAATCTCATTGAAAAAAGTCAAAATCTGTAATCTACATTTGTAATTGCATTTTGTAGAGCATTTAAGTCATCCTTAAATTTTTGAAAAATAATAAAAACCATCATACTGGGACTCATTTGCCAGCTAGGGTGGATAAGTCCCTCTACACTTTTTAGATAGAATTTTTGGCTTTTTTCTAGCATTTGTTTGCATCTCTATTTTCTGTAGTTAGATATTTTTTACACTTAGTAGACTCTCTGTTATTTTCATTTTAGATTTCTTAGATTAGGTTGCACTTTCATTCACCCATCCTTTGTGGTACTTGTATGAGTTTTTGGTGCCTCATTGATAATACTTTAGTGAGAATAAGTTCCAGACTCATGGCATCCCACGATAGAACTTTCATTGTGGACCTTGGGATCTCAAGAGCTCCTACTCCTAGCATGGACAATGGTGCATTAGGCCTTGACAATACCACTTCCATGCCTTCACCTTTCCATCCAGTGACTGTTGACAACCAAAACAATTCCCTCCCACAAGAAAAGGTCATTAATATTCATGAGTAGTTTGCACATTTACAACAAGATTTGTCACTTGAAACATTTCCACCACTGCCATACACACCATTGAGAACCTTCATCACCTAAATGAAAGTGATGATGGCTTGCGATTGATGAAGAAAATTGTTGATTTACAATAAACATGCCTCTTCAAATACCCAATCCATAACCATTCCTGTTAGCCAAGGAGGATTTCACATTCCTCCCCCTTCAACCATAGCATCCATACCAACTTATACCAATATGAAAGTCCACACAACTATGCACCAACTTGACTATGGGGCTACTTCTCTTCCAATTCCACCTAGCATTCCTACTTCTCTTATGGCATCATAAGTCCCTTCCACCACTTTCACACCCCTTAGCATTCCTTTCACTTCCCCTAACATCACTTACACTGCATCATCATTTTTGCTTCCACCTAAACCCACTTACCCAAATCCTATTCTTACACAACTCCTTAACACTGTTTCATCCATGCAACACCAACTTTCCACCATTAGTCAAGGCCAAACTGCTTCACCCACATATCATGTCTGCAACAACCCCTTATCCTTAGAAATCTTATATACCTCAATGCCACAAGGGATAGAGATGCATCATTTGGAGAAATATGGGAGAAAATGAGATCCTATGAACCATGTTAATGCTTATATTACTTTGTGTAATGAATTTTTCCTTGATGATAAAATTTTAGTAGTTTTTTTTGCAAGGACCTTGAAAGATATTGCATTAGAATGGTTTTCCAACTTGCCCAATCATTCCATCTATTCATTCAATGAATTGGTGGATGCTTTCATTAGTAACTTCCAAGTTCACATGACACTTAAAAAATACAATGGCCAACCTTATGCGATGTACATAAAACACAGACAAAAAAGTGACGGATTTCATCTCACGCTATCAATCCTTATATGCTCAAATTGATGTCAAGATTCTAGATGCACATTTGCAAAAGATGTTTATCAAAAACTTGTACACCAACCATCAGGATAAACTCACCATGATGAAATTCCCATCATTCATGCATTTCTGTATAACCTTATGTGACTACCAAAATTCAGTTTCAAGTCATGATTCAAAATCCACATCTAGCTGAGTTGAAAACCAAAACATACCAATAAAAACCAAAATAACACACAAAACTTTCGCAAACCTAATAGAGGCTTTTTACAATTTAATCTGCCTCCTCAACCACAACTGCAACCAACCCAACAAGTTCAAAATTCAATGGTCATTGTTAAGGTAGTTGTGCCTTATCATTATGGAGATCCAAACAGATAATTCACTCCTTTACCTGATACTCTCCATAACGCAAAGAACCAATTAATTAAAAAATGCATCCTCACTTTTCAACCCATTAGACCACTTGATCCAAATCAGCCATTACCACCTACCTTCAACCCTAACACTTATTGTAACTTTCATCACCAAAATGGACATGATACTGAACATTGCAATCATATAAAACATTTAGTTGAAGACCTCATTGACTCAGGTGAATTGACCATTGCAGGTGTTAATGATCAAGGCAATAAGTCTGTTGCACCACCTAATCATAATTTACAAATTTTCACCAATCCTATGCCTAAACATACTACCTCATTTGTTAAGGCTACTGATACTTCAAAGAATGATGTAATGAATGTTGATACAAACAACAAACAATGTGATGCAACTCCTATAGTTACCCAAGTTATTCCTATGGATGAACTTGTGGCTATGATAGATGTTTCTTATTACTATAGGAGTTGCATCACATTGTTTATTACCTGATATTAATTTATCTGCTAAAGACATACTACAAAAGCTTCTCTATGGTCCTCTCTCTATAGCTATCCAAATCTATGATAAGCCCACTAATGGGATATTAATAGATTTTTCTTGTGGTGCAAATGTGATCATAGAGGAGTTTCTGGTATTACATGAACTATATCAAGATGATTATATTAAACCCACTACATGGATTGAAACACATACTGGTTTTGCATGTCCTATGATTGGATTGATCATGTTACCTCTACAAATAGGACCTAAGACTTTGGATGTGACATTTCCCATTGTTCCACAATCTGACCAATTTCATTTGCGACTAGGCCACCCTTGGCTTCACTCAATGATAGTGATCCCCTCAGTTGTTCATAAGTGTTTGAAGTTTCCACATTGCAATGAGATAGTTACCATACACCATAGTGGATTTAATCCTTTATCTTCCAAAGGTAACTTATCATTAGAAGCCTTTTGGCCTGAACCCATGGAACCTATCACCCCTCATAAGGACTTATTTTTCATAGCTTATCAAAATTTTAAAGCCAAAACTTAGATAACTGAATTATATCTTCGTAATACATCCTCGTCCACTTCCACACATCGTGTCATAGATGAAACCATGCTTCAAAATGAGTCTAACATTGACCAAACTAGAAAACCTCATGAACAACCACCCCCCGACATTTCCCCGCCATCATTTAAATGACCAAGGGAACATGAAACAAATCCTGCTCATCCTCCTCGAATTAAACAAGTATATAAAGCAAAGGAGAAAGTGATTGATCCATCTTCTTTAGTTTCTTCTATTCTTCCTTCTTTAGAACCAAAAGAACCTATGAGGAATCAATCCACTCTTACACCTCAACAAATCCAAAATATAATAAAATGAAACCGCAGTGCTAGGGAACGTAGGTGTTGTCATCATTTCATTTTTCATGAATCTTGTAGTGAAGAAAATAAAGAAAACCACCCTCCACCCATGAAAAAAGTGATAGATGACCACCCTCCCTCTCTTGAACTGCCACATGATAGTCCCATGCAACAATCATAGCAAAATGAACCAATCCAACAACCAATGCTTTTGATACATCCATCCTTAGAAATCACCCTTTGTCCACCTATTGTCATTAATATTGATGAAGAAGTGTACAATGTTCTTAACTCTTTATTTTTGTCTACAATGAGCCTAAATGATAAATCATCTCAACCAAGTGAAGAACCTGGTACAATTCCTAGTTTAGCACTTGCAATTGTTCCATTGGAAAGTCAACCGCCCTTGCATTATACTGGACATGATTGGGAGGTAGATGACTTGTTAGATGGTTGAATTGCATTCACCTAGTTAGCCTTTTATCTTTTCCTTTTTGTTTTATTTTCATGTGTGTATCGTGTTCCCCCATATTGTGTGTTTGATGTTCTCTTTATTCATACACTTCCTCTATTTCTATCTCTATTCTTCTATTTGTCGTGCCTTATATTTTTCACTTTTTCTTTGTTTTTTACTTTTGGGGATTATGATCCTGTATAGGTCCTTGTATGATCCTTTTGGGTTTATGACAAGACATCAAGATCGAAATGTTCCTTCATGTTAACCCAAAATCCATTTTTCATTTTTCTTTTCACTTTGTTTTCCTGATGACACAAGGCATCGAGACCGAAATATCTCCTTCATGTTGACCCAAAATCCTTTTCATTTTCTTTCCACTTTTTATTTTCTTTCTTTTCACTTGTTTTTTCCTTTTGGGGACGATGCAAATTGTTGAGAGTGCAATGTATCTTCCATGTTGACCTGAAATGAACTTTATTTTTCTTTTGTTTTTTCTCTCTTTGTGTCATTCTTCTAATACTATGTGCTTTAGGGAATGATGACATTTCTGAGCTCTTTAATCAATACACTATAACAACAAACATACTAACCCCAAATCCATAGATCCCTTATGTGTTTGGTGTGTTTTCTTTTTTGAGGGGGGAAACTCCCTTGCTTTGTTTTTCATTTTCCTTGACATGAAACAACCTAGCTTCAAAACATATTACTTGGCATAGAGCTTGCTGATTTGGCTCTCATGTCTTGTTTTCTTTTTGCATTTCTCTTGCTACTTTAAAGTAATTTCCCATAGAATGGTGTGTAGCAATTCCTTTAAAGTGGGGGACATACATTACCATAACTCATTTGCATTTTTGGTTCCTGGTGTAGCCTTATCGGTTATGTGATGTTTTTGTCACTTTGTGGATGACATTGTGTGTGATGTCCTTCATAAATGTGATCTATCTTAGCATATTACATTCCTCTTGGTGACTTGATGTGACACACAACATTCCCTAAGTTGTGAATATACTATTCTTTGATTGGTCCTCTCTTGGAGACATTAGGTACAATGTTCCCTAAGTGACTGACCTTGCATTAACTGAAAAAGACCCCTTTGAACATCTTTTATAGTTTACATTACATTTTTGCATTTTTACATTTTTTATTTTTGCCACCTTGCATAACGCAACTTGCATGACTCTAGTACTTTCCTTTTTGTTCATGTGCATTTTTATTTGTGGTTCCTTGTTAAAGTTATTAGGTGGTATAACTTTAATATGGTTGAGCGGGAAGCACACCTAGCGACATGACTTTCCCCCATAGCTACCTTCGTGTTTGTGAGTGCATACAAACTAGTGTATGTATCTTACCTTTTGGGATTTCTCACCCACTGGAAAACTAGTTTCATGGCCCTAGAGTGAGTACACATTCTCTTTTTCAAACAATCATCCTAGATCTCTTTTCACAACTAGTTGGACTGACAATCAAAGCTTCATCCATTTCATTTCAACACTTGTGTGTTCCTTTGTTCTTATGCTTATTTTTCCATGGGATATTCATCTTTGGGGCTTGGTGATCCCTCTTGATCATTGTATTCCATCTTGCTAATGTAAGTGCATTTGAACCCTCCCCTCGATGTTCATGGCTACTTTAGTGTGAGTTTGAAGTAGGTTCATCCTCTCACTAAAGTGGGGGATAAATGTTTTGTAGAAAAATGGCCCCTTATCATTTCCATGGACTTTTAGGTCTTGCTTCATGGTGTTGGAAGTATGTTTCTCTGATTTCATGTTGTAACATGGCTTGAACATGCTTATTTAGGTACTAAAATTCAAATAACGATGTCTTGTAAAGGTGTTGTGAAGTGTTGTAAGAAATTTCTACATTCTTCTAGACTCTATTTATTCAATTTCACCTAAAACCACCTTTTCATCACTAAAAATGTCCTATTTTTAAGTGTTGTAAAGTCTTGTAACAAGATTTCATGCTTTTCTAGGCATATCTTTACTATTATCCCTTTCTCATGCTTTATTTGGTCCCTTTATGCCTTCATATGACTTAATTAAGTGTATTTTTGAATGTTATCCCAACAAATAACATTAAATACAACATTTTTCTTGACACATTTTTTTAGGTTCTAGGTGCGACCCATTCATAATGGGTGGTGAATGAGACCCCCTTGGCCCCAAATCCAACATATTTTAAAATTTCCTTTTAATATTTTATTCAAAATCACTTGATGTTGGCCTCTGATGAGGTATGAATGGATACTAAGGCACAATAATTGTATAAATATGTAATTTTCACCTCATTTTACATCTCCTACAATATCCTCATTCAGTCAAGCATTTATTCTCAAATTTCAAGCATTCAAGCATTCTACAACATCAATTCAAGCACTTTGAAGCATCCATTGGCATTACTTTAGATTTTCAACATCAAGGGTTAGGTAAGTTGATACAAATTGCATGTTATTAGTTTATTTTTCTCTTTCATTTCATTATCTTTTCAAGGGTTTAATTACCAAAAGTGGGGTTTGACCAAGGAAAATCACTATCCACTAACCCTTAATCATCTTTCCCCTATTGCATGTTTTTTTGCAACTCTTTGTTTGTAGATTTGAGAGGTCATTAGGTGTTGAATATTTATTTTCAAGTCAACTAGGTGCTTCAAGTCAACTTAAGTCATTTTCAAACTTGGAGAGAGTTATTTGTCCATTTTCTGCAAAACTTACTTCGACAACCTAACAAGCAAACATTTCCAGATCTAGTGTTGCAATGTTGTCTCCTAATTCTTTCAAATTTGGGAGAGGACTTATTCACCACTTATGGTGAATGAGTCCCACCTTAAGACTAAAAATTTGAATTTTGTTAGATTCTGGATCCTAATAGATAGAAACCAACTCCTGACACTTTTTTCACTAGAAGGAGGAATGATTCACCATCCTGGGTGAATGAGTCCCATTGTGAAAAATTGATAATTTCCATTAGCATTTAGAACACTCTAGAATCATCACAATTCATTCAAGTGCACTTAGATTCATCCCTTACCTTTTTGTTTTGCATAATTTCTTGATTTACATAGTTGTTTGCATATCATAATGTGTTTTCAAAAATAGTTGTAATTGCACTTTTGCATTCATTTTTAGTCACTTAGATTATTCAATTGCATTATATTATCTTTAGTTACATTAAAAAAATTGCATACATCCTAATTTGAGTGATACATAAGCATTTTTTTCCCTATCTCTCTCCTTTTAGTTTTAAAACTCTAAGAGTGCAAGAGTAGTCCATAGGGTCACAAAAAACTATGTTTCAAATGCATATTGGCCATAAATAATTCAACCTCAGCTAAGTTTTAGTATTTACATTTACCTCTATACACAGAAGGTATGTGCATATCCTTACTTGTAGGGGTTCCTTTGTTGTCACAAATTTTAGCATTTTACACAAGTTTTTTTTGGAAGCTAAATATTCAACCACTGCTCCATCTCGACCCCAGAATCTGCATGAAATGTATTTGACTCCCACATCGAAAAAACTTACCCATTCCTCCTAAATAGACCTACACACAACTCGTGGCCTCTTCTTTGGTAACCCTCTATCATCAACATCGTTTCCATTGTAGGCATCTATCTTAGCTATATTTTATTGCAGTCTAACTACAATGCTCCCATTGTAGGAAATAAACAAGGTATTAGCAAAGTAGTCAACATCTATTATGAAGATCATGTCAGAGTGTGAAGAAGCATTGACCACTTTGAATCATGATCTTGAAATTCTTTCACCCGCTTGTGTACGAGATCAAATATCAGAAGTTATTCATGAATAATTGTTGGTATATGGAGCCTAATCAAACTAAAAGGTTAAATTTTCCACACTTTTATCGGTGCAGTTTCCCCCCTGAATTATTTAACAAGGGTTTGGGGGTAGCACCCCTTGCGGGGTCTAGGGGCAGTGCCTCTAGTGCACTCCCTATTGCAATATAGGATAGGGTCGAGAGGCAGTGGCCCTAAGGGAACTTAGGGGCAACACTCCTAAAACCTATCACAATTTTTATTATTTTATAAAGGTGTTGGGAGTTAATTTTTTCTACTGGATGACATAAAAAACCCTAATTTTGTAACCGACAGAAGTCTTGATAAAAGGCTAAGGGTTAGGGTTTTTTGTTGATATTGTATTGTAGCATTTGTAATAGTATTAAGTTGCAAGGAACACTAGTTGTAATTCGTTAGATTTACTAGATAATAATATTGGACTCTCTATTGGTGGATGTAGCCCGAGTTTGGGTGAACCATGTTAAATATTGTCTCTCGCTATTATTATTTTTGTGTTTTTTTCAATTCCTCTGTTTAATCTTTATTTGCATTTAGTTGATATTTTCTACATACTATTCCTAACAAGTGGTTTCAAAGTAGGTTGTGTCCAATTATCATCTACAGGAAAGTCTCACAGTTGAGTGGGAGTGTCATGGTTAATTGGGAACAATGGCAAACGTGGGTAAATTGAAGGTAGAAAAATTCAATGGGAAGAATTATTAGTTATGGAAGATGCAGATGGAGGATTATATCTATCAAAAGGGTTTATGGAGGTTGTTGGAAGGAATATCCAAGAAATAGGCAACAATGAGTGATGAGGATTAGAATCTTCTAGACAAAAAGGCCTTGGGAGCCATTCATTTATGCCTAGCATAATCGATGGCATTCAATAGTACAACAACAAAGATAGCTCAAGAGTTGATGGAAACCATGGAAAATTTATATGAAAATCCTTCTGCTTCAAATAAGGTATTTCTTATGAAGCATTTATTTAATATGAAAATGACAGAAGGTGGGTCAGTTGTTGATGATTTAAATGAGTTTAATACATTTACCCGTCAATTAACTTCTGTAAATGTAAAATTTGATGAAGTTGGGGCTCTTTTTATTTTGTGTTCTTTGCCTGAAAGCTAGAATAGCTTTGCCATGGATGTTAGAAATTATGTTTCTAGATCGAATACATTGAAATTTGATGATTTTGTTGGTGTTATTTTGAGTGAGGAAATTTGTAGGAAAAGCTCAAGTGGAACATCCACATTAGGCAGTGTTTTCAATGCAAAATGTAAGGTCAAAAAAAGGAGAGAGGAAACAATTCTAGAAGTCGTGGGAAGTCACAAGGAAAATCAAAGGATAAAAGGTCTCAATCTAGAGACAAGAGAGATTGCTAGTACTATGATAAGTCGGGTCATTTAAAAAAAGATTGTTGGTCTTAGAAAAATAAAGGAGACAAAAATGAAGGAAATAAAGAGGAAAATGTGGTAAGTAATAAATCTGATGAGGATTCTTTGATTCTTTCTCTTAATAATGTTGATGATTCTTGGGTGTTAGATTCAAGGGCTTCATTTCATGCTACACCCAATATAAGTTATTTTCTTGATTATGTCAAAGAGAATTTTGGGTTAGTTTATTTGGGAGATAAGGAACCCTATCAGATTGTTAGAAAAGGAAGAATCAAGATTAAGTTGCAAAATGGGAATCATTGGCTGCTACATGAGGTAAGGAATGTTCCAAGTTTTTTTAAAAAATTCAGCAGGGCAACTAGATGATGAAGGTTGTGTTATTACATTTAGTGATAAAAAATAGAATGTTACAAAAGGTACCTTAGTCGTAGAAAAAGGTGTGAAAGTAGGCACCTTATATCTTTGTACATGTCATATTGTTCCTTCTACTTTAGCTATTGCAAATGAAAATCAATGTTCAGGAACTATTGTTGCAGTTCAACAACCAGAAAATTAGATAGTTGCTATGGATTATGAATCAACACTGTAGCATAATTGACTTGGGCATATGAGTGCAAAAGGTATGAAATTACTTCATTCAAAGGATGTTTCACTAGGTTTAAAATGTGTTAATATGGATTTCTATGAAAGTTGTGTGTATGGAAAATAAAAGAGAGTTAGTTTTCTCAAGGATGGGAAGCAAAAGAAAGATGAAAAAATGGAGGTTGTGCATATAAATGTATGTGGACCATCTCAAGTATCTTCTCTTGATGGCTCTTGATATTATGTCACTTTTATTGATGATGCAACAAGGAAGGTATGAATTTATTTCCTTAGGTAGAAATCTAATGTATTTGAAACTTTTAAGAAATGGAGAAGCTTGGTTGAGAACAAGATAGTAAAAAGTTAAAATGTATTAGATCTAATAATGGTGGTGAGTATTATAGCAAAGAGTTTTAATATTATTATTCCTCTAATAGCATTCATAGGCAAAAAATAGTTCCAAGGACTTCAAAGGAAAATGGAGTGGTTGAGCACATGAACAGAATAATAATGGAGCATGCATGGACTATGAGATTGCATGTTGGGCTACCTTTAAACATGTGGGAAGAGGTTGTAAAAAATGCTATTTATTTAATCAATAGAGGTCCCTCTAATCCTTTGGGTTATGGTATTTCAGAGAAAGCATAGACAGGTAAGAAGGTGAGTTATTCTTTTTTCAAGATCTTTGGTTGTGAAGCATTTGCACATGTAGATTATGAAAATAGAACCAAGCTTGATGCAAAAATAAATAAATGTATATTTTTTGGATATGGCATGGATGAATTTGGTTATAGGCTTTGGGATTTTGAAAATCAAAAAATTGTGAGAAGTAGGGATGTCATATTCAATGAGAAAGTGTTATACAAAAATTAGTTGCAGTAGCATGAGAAGAAAGAAAATGATTATGTAGTACTAGATGATACACCAAACAATGATGTTCTAGTGGTTCCTCATGCTCCGCAACAAAATCAACAAATACTACAAACTCCAGTGAATGTTAGATGATCTTCAAGGATAAGTGGAACTCCATAAAGATTTTCTCCCTCTTTGTATTCTATTTTGTTAACAGATGTCAGTGAACCTAAAGGATATGATGAAGCTATGTAAGTGGATACAAAGGTTCAGTGGGAGCATGCAATGGAAGAAAAAGTAGAATCCTTACTAAAAAAATAGACTTGGGAATTATGCAAGTTTCCTATAGGTAAAAAGGCTTTACAAAATAAATGGGTTTATAGATTGAAATAGGAAGATGGAGGTAAGAACACATTTAAATCAAGGTTAGTTGTCAAAGGATTTGCATAGAAAAAAGGAATTGATTTTGCTGAAATATTTTCTCGAGTTGTTAAGATGACTTCTATTCGTACCATTTTAAGTATTATGGTTGTTGAATATTTGCATTTGGAAGAGCTAGATGTAAAAAACACCTTTCTCCATGGTGATTTGGAGCAAGAGATATATGTGGAACAACCCCAAGGATTTGAGGTCAAAGGCAAGGATAAATTGGTGTGCATATTGAAGAAGAGTTTATATGGCTTGAAACAAGCACCTCAGAAATGGTACTTGAAATTTCATAGTTTTATGGCTGAGCAAGGCTACAATAGGTGTAATTCTGACCATTGTGCTTATCTTAAGAGGTTGGATAATGGTAACTACATTATTTTATGTTTATATGTTGATGAAATGCTTCTAGCGTGGTCTAACATGGATCACATAAGTGAGTTAAAATAACAGTTAGCAAAATAATTTGCTATGAAGGATTTAGGGGCAGTAAAAAAATCCTTGGTATGAGGATTTATAGAGATAGGAAGAACAAAAAATTGACTTTATCTCAGGCTGGTTATGTTGAAAAGGTGTTGCAAAGGTTCCACATGGGGAATGCAAAATCTATCAGCACACCTTTGCGTAGTCATATGAAATTGACTAAGGAGATGTGTCCAAAGACACAAGAGGAGGAATCCAAAATGTCTAAGGTACCATATATTCTTCAATTGTAGGAAGTTTAATGTATTCCATGGTATGCATGAGACTAGATATTTCATATATTGTTAGATTTGTAAGTACTAGGTATATGAGTAATCAGGTATTTGAGAGGTACATCCAATAAAAATTTATGTTTTGGGGGCTCTAATACTGATTTAGCAAGTTATGTAGACTTTCATTTGGCAAGAGATATTGATACTAGGTGGAGTCTTATAGGTTTTCTTTATTGTAGGTGGGATGGTTGTAAGTTGGTTCTCATGGTTGCAAAAGGTGGTTACTTTATCCACCACAGAGGCAGAGTATGTAGCTACAATATTTCATGGAAGAATTGGGAAAACAATAGGCCAATAGTTATTTGTTTATGGATAGCTAGAGTGCCATAAATCTTGCAAAGAATTTTTCCTTTCATTCAAAGACAAAAAACATATAGTTGAGGTATCATTTCATTCGGTCAATGTTGGATGATGGATAGTTAAGGCTAGAAAAGATACATATACATGGTGATCTAGAAGATATGTTTACAAAGGCAGTGCCAAGGGAGAAGCTAAGCTCCTCTTCAGCTTCAGTTGGTCTTCAAGACTAAAAACAATAAAATCAAAACAATAGGGTCTAGGGTGCTTATTTCCAATGGGATCTATAGGGTCAACAGTGTTATCATCAGTCTCCATGTGGTAGATTGTTGTTAAATGGAGCTTAATCAAACTCAAAGGTTAAATTTTCTCCATTTTTATCGATGCAGTTCCCCCCCCCCAAATCATTTAATAGGGGTTTGTGGGCAGTGCCACCAAGGCAGGGTCAAGAGGCAGCACCCCTTGTGGGGTCCAGGGGTAGTTCCCCTAGCATGCTCCCTGTTTTGATATAGGGCAGGGTCGAGAGGCAGAAGCCCTGAAAAAATCATGATTTTATTATTATATAAAGGCATCAAGAGTTTATTTTTTCTATTTTCCGACATTAAAAACCCTATTTTTGTAATTGACATAAGTCTTGATAAAAGGTTAAAGGTTAGGTTTTTTTGTTGATATTGTATTGTAGCATTGGTATTGAGTTGCAAGGATTACTGGTTGTAATTGGTTCACTTTATTGGATAATAATATTTGACTCATTGTTGGTGGATGTAGCCTGAGTTTGGGTGAACCATGTTAAATATTGTCTCTCGCTATTATTATTTCTATGTTTTCTCATTCCTCTGTTTCATCTCTATTTGCATTTAATTGATATTTTATGCATACAATTCCTAACAAGTGGTTAAGAGGGAGCAATGGCAGATGTAGGTAAATTGAAGGTAGATAAATTCAATGGGTAGAACTATCAATTATGGGGAGAAATTCCTAACAAATGGTTAAGTTGGAGCAATGTGTTCGATTATCATTTGCAGGAAGTCTCATGGTTAAGTGGGAGCAATGGCAGATGGGGGTAAATTGAAGGTCGATAAATTCAACGGGTAGAACTATCAGTTATGGAAGATGCAGATGGAGGATTATCTCTATCAGAATGATTTATGGAGGTCATTAGATATTTTTATTTAATCTCTATTTGCATTTAATTGATATTTTTTGCATACAATTCCTAACAATAATATTATTCATTAAAAGTCAAATTTCTTTGGCATGCTAATGCTTCTAACAAGCTTGATAGGGATATATAGCACTTGAATTTTGCATACAAATTGGTTTTGGCAATATTTGTATGTTGTTTAGCAATTTCTACACTTGCTTATTGCTTCTTTGTGCCACTTTGCTGCAATCGACAAATTCATTGATTTCTAGGTGAAAAAGTTCAATAACTACACTTACCAGATCACAATAGCTGCATTAGTAAAGAAAGCAATTAAAGAACACTCTGGTAGTAAACTTCATCTACTACAATGGTAAATTTTAGTATCTATCATATTTCTTTATTATCTAGTTAAAGTAAAGTCTTTGGCATGCATTGATAGCATTGATTGATTGGTAGGCATCCTTATAAAGGGGGTACGCTTATTAATATTACTATCTCACCTTTGAATGTGAATTATGACAAACCTTCATTAAAATTTACTTGTGTGGTGGAAATTTCTTTTAAAGTGCAACATCCTTATTAAATATTGATTGCTACAGTAAAGTCTTAGTCTCTATTCAAATACACTGCAAGGATCATGCACCCTGTCTTGTCTAGATATTTTTGGAAATCTAAAATATAGTTACACATTTGTTTTATTTAGTAGGGCTACTATTTAAATCAATTGCTACACCATCTATTGACATTGATAGACACACATTGGTCTATAATATAAATTCATAAATATTGATCATTCAAACTTTAAATATTGATCGCTCTTGAGGTGAGATCTTTCTATTTAATATCGATGCTTCCTACCTTAATATTTTATGTATTCTATCCTTGAGGATTTTATTTTCTTTTATCTTATTAGCTAGTAATGAGTATGCTTGAGTCTTACTTGGAGTCATATCACCATTTATTGCCTGTCTTATAGAGATATTGCTATACCCACACAATAGTTATTTCAACAATTTGATCCAGTAAAGGGATGTAGGTAGCTCGTCGATTTTAAATTGACTAGTTGTTAATCCCTGTGAATCTCATTTTCCTCCTACTTAGAAATAATAGTTTTCAAATAGACCATTTACTTCAATCCATGAGTTTGGTGAGGGGAATTTGTCTTCTCCTTTGAAAATAATTTATGTAAATTTTATAATTACTATGGAAATACTTTCTATTCTAATTATGGGATACATGCAATTAACGTTCTTACATCCAATAAATGCAGATCTAGAATTTAACACTCTTGCACAAAATTTTGATACTCACTTGGTTGGTGTGTTGACTCATCTTGACCTACAATTTTCATTTGGCATCATAATTTTGTAAGGTTCATCATGTGTTGATTAAATTTTAGTGTTATGACCATTTTTTGTTCTTGCATTCCAAGAGTAATTTTTTTTTATAATGCATTGCTTTCATTGATTCCTTATTTCTAACAACTTTATACTATTTGTAGGGGGTTTTTATAAGTTATTTCATTTGCACAAGAAACTTGCAAAATTGGAGTGTGGGAAACAATCTTTGGAGAATTTTTGAGTTGAAAGTGGGCCTTGAATTTGAACATGAAAAAAGAGCATTTTTAAATGCTTATTGTAATAACCTAGGGTTTTCATTCCTGCTTTTTTTTTTTGTTTTAGGACAAATGACTTCATTTTTGGGGTTTAAAATTAACCATCGATTTGATCTCTTCAATTGGGTTAAAATTGAACTTAGAAACTTATTATACTTTGATTGTGGGTAAAAATTGAACAAGAAACTTCAAACATTTGATTTTGGTGCTATAAAAAGAACTTATTACTGCATTTGAGGACTAAAAAGGATTCGTGTTTGCTTTATGTTATAATATTCTTTACAAAATATTATCATTTGAATGCGTATACACTTCTCTCATGCTTCACGATGATATTTAGAATCAAAATAATTTTAGTGACATTAGGTTGTCTAAAATATTGCCTCCACATTTCAAATTTGGGTATTTTAAAATTGAACAAATCATGCTAGTGTGAGAAAAGGCATAGAGTGTGTTCTCTCTTTGTTCATGCAAACAAAGATGATCAAACTATGATTGTACTTACTTTCTATTGAACACCTTTAGAGGGCTTTCCTTTGTGGGAAAAAGTACTCACCCCAATGGAATGAGCAACAAGCCAAGCTCTTCCAAACTGCTATATAAATTTATGGTTGCAATGAAAATCATAAAAAATGAAAAGTGGTAAATGATAGCTCTCCCCCAATATCTTTATGATGCATAAATCCCTTTTTCTAAGGGTTGGGAGACCTCTCACAAGGGTTGTATCATTGCACCCCCTAAATTGGAAGCCCTTATTATGAACCTTTGAGTAGAAGCCAAAAATTCCTAATCTTTGTTGGTGTTAGGAGATCGGACCTCTAAAGTCATCCCACATACTTGTGGTTCTTAGTAGAGATAAAGAATTTGTCATGGGATATTCATGAGAACTCAAAGCTTGGTTGACCCATAGAAGTGAGGGCCATGGAGGGAAGCTAGTGTAGTCAAGCTTGTAATCATCCACTCTAAATAAGCGCTATTGGAGAAATCCAAGTGGGAATCAAAAAAATATAGCCATTTGTATCCTAGGATTGTGCAATCTATGAGTTAGTTAAATAATTTTCTTAGATCCAAAATCTTGTTCAAACAAACATTCAACAAGGTCATCTAATTTCAAACCCTTTAGAAAGAGAAAATACCTTTGAAAAGTCTAGACAAGTATTATTGCTTGTCCCTAAGGATTCTATGCTTAGAAGCTTCTAAATAATTGGGCCTATAACTCAATTTTCTCTCTCTAAAGTCAACATTAGGGGATTATTGCCTTGATTTTCTTGATTTCCACATAATGGACCTTGTGGGATGAAAATAAATTGAGACATAGCCATTCAGTTTGAAAATCTAAGCAAGAAAGTGTTTGTGGTAAAAAGAATCCATTAAGCAAAGATAAAAGACAATTGAATCTCACACTTGTGTTTGTTCAAATTATTTCTCACAAGATCAAAATTCCAAAACCAAAGTATATCAATAGTCACAAGCATCTTAGTCCAAGAAATCTCAAGAAACATCATTCTATGCTTTACCAAGTTAGAGAAAGATTTCTCTATAAATTTTACAAATGTGCATCAAAGGACAACTCAAACTTGTACTCATTCTATTATTGTTAAAATTCACCTCTCTTCCAATGTTTTGAGTATATCACTATATAGAGTTAAAAAAGTTTTAGAACTATAACATGTTCTTCAATACCTAATTCTTGTAAAAAAAAGTCTCTCTAGGCTAACCTAGGACCAAAACCAACACTTTCATCCATCCTAAAACATCAATCAAATCCCATCTCATAAGCAACTATTAGAATATTGGAAAAAATTCTTTATGCTAGACTTTTGGTAGTCCTTCAAAACAAAAATCATCTTGTTTGACTAAGTGTGTGTGGATGAATCCTTCTTTATACACTTAGTTAAATTATCACCTTGGGGAAAAGTTTATTCCAAGATAACATCCAAACATCTTGAGGTTTATAATTTCATTATCTAAAATTAAAATCAAACAAAATACAAACCAAATCCAAAAAGTCCTAACATCTAGTATTCCTCCAATGATCTTAAAAGTTCAAACATCTACATCATTCATCATTCATTTATCTCATTACCATCATTTGATCCTTAACACCCTATATTTTATTTTTTACATAAAGTTTAGATGAACCTAAGGAGTTAGAGGTTTACATCCCATATTCCTAAAATTTGATCCTTATTTTACAATCCAAACTAGATCTCGATATAAGAAAATCATGGAACAAAACAAATAAACATCCACTTCGATTGATTTGAGTCAAACTGAAACATAATTCAACCTTAGGATATCCATTGACCTTCCACTTAAACCTCCTCAAATAATTCAAAATCCTCAAGAGAGAGGTTTCCAAGTCGAGGATGTCACAAACAATTATCAAGGAATGCCCCAAGATGTGATAATGGAGTTTTTCTAAAGTCTAAAGAACCACAAGATTGTCAACACAATGATGAGACTCAATCCTACATAATACATGTTAGCATTAGCAAAGGAAGGGGCTAAACTCACCTCTAATTATGATGTAAGAACTATTGTGGAAAAACCTCTTGATAGTATGCGACTAGTATCATTCACACCATCCTTCCAAAACATCATCCAACCCACATCATCGCATGATCCAAGTCAACCCATGATTACCAAGGGGAGTTCATTGCTCAACGTTCTTCAAACACATCCCCTTGTAAATAACCAAGACTTGGGTACAAACACCATCTTGGGTCTACCAAATACTATTTCTCAAGACCCAAAGCATCCATATGTTCCAATAATTTTCTATGATACCAACAATCCATCCACCTTTGCCACATCACCAACTTATTCTCTTGATACACAAGTCTCTCTTCTCATGGTATCACAAGGACAAGTAGATTCATTAGGACAAATGGGAAATATTTATATGCCATCATCAATTTTCCAAGGAAACAAACCACCAATCTTCCCACCATTTCCCCCTCTAACATCAACATTCGTACCAATCCTAGGTTTAGGGAAACCCCCTTTACCTAACATACTGACCCAAAATCAATCAAGTCAAAACAATCCTCCAACCGTGAATCACATCAACATACCAAATCATCCAAGCATGCCATCGATATTGCAACACCAAGTGGCATCATTCCAAGCAACACAATCAATCACTACACCATCTATAATACCCCAAAATATGGTCTCCCAAGGACCCAACACATCAAACGCACCATCTACCACACAACCCTTTGTCATCACTCAAACACCTCAACAACCACCTCAACAAAATATCATCATAATATCTCACACCATTATGAATCCTCCACCACCACCACCTAATCCAAACATGGAAAATCAATACAACATCACGCTACAAGCTACCCAACAAGCCTAAAAAAAATAATTCTAGCAATTTGAAGCTCAACAAGCCATGCAAGCAGTTCAACAAGCCACTCAACAAGCAATGGCACAAAAAGCCACACAACAAGCACAATGGGCTTCCCAAGTGCAAGCACATGATTTATTCTAACAACAATAAGCCACCCAACTTGCAAAAATTGCACAAGCCACATAGGCTACACAAGTCGCATAGGCTACATAAGTTGCATAGGTTGTCAAAGTTGTACAAGCTGCCCAACAAGCTCATTCTTAGGCATAAGCTCAGTATCAAGCACAAAGAGCTCAAGCACAAGAATTTTTGTAGCTCAACAAGCTTATCAAGAATATTTGCAATAATACCAAGCACAATAGCAAGCATTTTTGGTACAATAACAATTGTAGGAATACCAACAAGTGTTGGTGGCACAACAAAACTTGCACCAGTCTCCCACAAACACACAAAACAACCCACTCGTCACTCAAGCAATCAAACCACCCCAAAATAGATTCATCACACCACTTGATCTACAAAATGATGTTTCTGCACAAATCAAATTGCTCTCACAACAAGTGATAGACCTACAATCAGGAAAAATAACCAAAAAAAAGGGAATTTATGCCCCTATCCATTCGATAGAAGTATTGCAATGGTTCCATTCCCACGAGGGTTCAAGATACTTAAATTTTACAAATATCGTGAGACTGGCAACCCTAAAGATCACATCAGGGAATTTCATGTCCATTGTATGGAAGTTGCATATGATGAGTCTTATTTAATGTGGCTATTCCCTCAAAGTTTGGCTAGACCAGCAATGGAATGGTTCTCCTACCTTCCTCCTAGAATTAAATAGTTCCAAGAAATTGTGGACTTATTCATATAGAACTATTCATTCAACATAGGTATGGACACAAGTCTAGAAAAACTATCCACTCTAAAACAAGCCAAGAGGGAAACATTTGCATCATTCTTGCAATGATGGTGATCCAAGGCCAATAGGAGCAAGTGGGATATGCTCGAAGAACAAAAAATTAGTCCTATCATCACCAATCTTGAAGGGACCCTGTCCTTCCATCTAAAAATACAATGCATCACCACATATGACTAGTTGATACCCAAGGAGCTCAAGATTGAAAGAGCCTTTATTACACAAGGTGGTACATCTACTATCAAAAAATTTTCCATCAACCAGTTACAACGAAAAACCTTGCACATGATAAAAAAACAAAAATGTTAGTAGCGATGGTGTGGTTGACACCAAAGTTATAATTAGTTCCCTAAGGTAAAACAAACAATCATATCAACAACTGCAAATAAATAACCAAAACAACACACAAGCCAACACATCATTACAAGAACCTAATAATCAAGTAGTTAATAACCTAAATACTCAAGGGGGACCACCCCCAAGGAACAAGTATCCCCATAAACAAAAATACACACCACTTGGGGAGTTGATTAAGTCTGTCATGTAACAATTGGTACATGCAAACCTCACCAAGATCCACGTTTATGAAAATTATTAAGAGACTCAAGTTAAACCACCATGGTATAACACAAAACATCTTTACAATTTTCACAAAATTAAAGGACACATGACACTAGCTATATGCGACTTAATAATATGATTTAGGACCTCATCGATGACAAAACCATAACCCTTGAACAACTTGTAGGAAATCAAGATCTCAAAATATACATGAATTCAATGCCTAATCACAATAAGGGAAACAAAAATGGTAAGGAAAAGTATAATAATATGAACCATGTTTACAACCATGTTGTTACATCCTTAGATGAGTGGGTCACCATTGTCAATATCAAAGGATCTAGATCCGATTGTGAAGTGACCACAAGTGGTGGAATAATTACCATTCCAGGACCATCCCAACCACCCAAGGCATATGCCACCAATCCAAAGTCATTCCCCAGTGGTTATAATGTTTTGGATTAACTAAAAAAGACTCTTGACCATATTTCCATCAGGGAATTATTAAAAATCTCACTTGCACATAGGGAAATCCTAGAAAAAGCATTGTTTGCATCCACTATCCCCATAGATCTTGACGCAAACCAATTCTAATCTATGGTTGGACATATCACCACCACACATATCCTAACATTTTCTAATCATGACCTCCCAACTCAACTCTCTCATAACCATGCACTCCATCTTAAAGTCCTAGTCCATATCTTAACAAAGTTAAACGAGTCTTGGTGGATGGAGGTGCAAGGTTGAATATTTATTCTCTCAAGCTAATAAAGAATCTGGGATTCTCTAAAGATGTCATTGAAAAAGGTAAGGGTATTACTATCAGTGCATATGATGATCAAGAAAGGGTGTCTCAAGGAACCATTCAACTCCTTATTCAAGTAAGGCTAGCAATCATGAAAACTACATGCCAAGTCCTTGATATCAAATGATCTTACAATATCCTTTTGGGATGCCCATGGATTCATGGGATGAAAGATGTTACATCCACCTTCCAACAATGTGTAAATTTTCCTTATCAAAATCAAGAGGTCGTAGTCCATGGTGATCCCAAAAAAAATTATTATTGCAAATTTTTTGAAGCCAAGTACTAAAAGACCCCTCAAGTTATGAAGAATGATGAGGGACCCACATCTCCATATATAGAGCCATCTACTTAGCCTCCAATTCTAAGACAAAGAAACCCTCCATTCTAGACATTTCTAATATTAAAGTCATTATCCAAGATAATGGATGTGGGGACTACAAAATGAAAAAAAGTGCCTTTGTAATAGGAGAGTTACCTCAATCTCCTTGATCTCATGGGTAACCTCGACTGATTGACACACCATCTCAAACATTCAAAGTAGACCCCTCCAGATTAAAAATATGGGGGAATTAAGTCAAGAAGGGGTAGAAAAAAGGGATATATCAAGATGAAAGGCAAGTACCTGATTTTCTCATGGACAATGACAATAAATGACTACACTTAATGCAATAATGAATCTATAAAAAAAATGAAAAGCTTGAGAAAAATGATAATGAACTTTTGGAACCCATTATTCTTGAGAAGTGCATGGTGAATCTTAGCCTTGGATGTACCCCTCTAAAGATAACCATACATGGCAAAGGTGCCCCTACTAAAATAGTCAAAGCTTCAAGTCCTCAGCTATCAGTATCCACAGGTTTACCTTTAGATAACTATACCTTTGATATAACCAATGTGTGTAACAAGGACCCCATCACTGACCTACCCATGTTATTTGAGGATTCCTCCCTCTTCATGATCAGTACCCTATCTTTCAATCCAAGTAACCAAACCAATGAACTAAAACTTTTTCTACCCCCAACTCATCGATTATGATCAATGAGGACCACTGATCTTATACATGTTTGAAAAAGATGAGGCTCTCTTGAAATTCATGGGATTGTAGGATACTCTACCATGTGGAGATCATCAATTTTTGTTTGATATTGAGCTATATACACACACATAATATGGAGAAATGATTGAATCCCTCATTTGCACAATAGAAAATTAAGAGTAATATCCAAGTCTTTAAGTGAAAACCAAATTGTGGCACTTTTTGACTCAAAAATAGTTAAAAAAAAGGACCTATTCAATGGTGGAAACCTCTCTGAGGTGCCAAAGGATGAGGGATTCAATCTTCCCCTTAGTACTATTCATTAGGAAAAATCAGTAGTGCTAGTTGAAAAATGCAACCCAGTCAATCTAGGGATTGAAGAAACACCACATATCACCTTCTATGTAGAATCACTTTTGACTGAGGAACAAGAACTTCTAGCTGCATTTCTGAGAGAAAGAAAGGTAAAATTTGCATGGAACTATACTGACATGCCTAGTCTTGATCCAAAAGTTGTGGTTCATCATCTAGCCATCTATCTAAAGGTGAAAATAGTATGACAAAATTTAAGAAAGATGCATCCGTAGATTACATTACTAGTCAAACTTGAATTGCATAAGCTCCTTGATGTTGGCTTCATATGACCAATTGATTATCTAGAATTGTTTTCAAATCTTGTACCTATTTCTAGACCCACCAAGGGCATTCGTATCTACATTGACTTCAAGGACGTAAATAAAGAATGCCCTAAGGATGAGTTTCCACTCCCAAATATATACATGATTGTGGATATGATGGATGAGCACAAAATGCTATCATTGATGGATGGGTTTTTAGGGTACAATTAGATTATGATAGCCAAAGAGGATCAACACAAGACAAATTTCACCTATCCATGGGGGACTTACTACTAGAACATGATGCCATTTGGGTTAAATAATGAAATATCTATATACCAAACATCTATGATGCTAATCTTTCATGAAATGATTCACAAAATTGTGGAAAACTATGTGGATGACATACTAGCCAAATCAAGGAAGTGTCAAGATCAGCTACTAGAAGTAAGCTCCATCTTTGATAGGCTAGAAGAATACAAGGTTAGGCTCAATCCTAAGAAGTTTGTCTTTGGTGTACAATCAGGGAAGTTCCTAGGGTATATTGTATCTATGAGGGGAATCAAGATAAACCTTGCCAAAGTTAAAGTGATTCTCAAGATGGAAGCACCAAGAACAATGAAGTAGTTAAGGGGTTTGTAGGGAAGGCTCCAATCCATTCGTTGATTCATAACACAACTAGCAGATAAGTCTATCCCATATTCTAATATACTCCACAAGGGGGTATCATACAAGTGGGACAAGAAATGCAAGCAAACATTCAAAAAAATCAAGAAGTACTTGTTAACACCATCGGTCCTCATGTCGCCAATCCAAAACAAGCCATTAATACTCTACATATCAGTAATAGAAGCAGCCCTTGGTGCTCTCTTGGCTCCACATGATGAAATAGGAAAAGAGAGTCATTTACTATATCAGTAGAACCATGATGGGACATGAGCTGAATTATGCATTCATTGAGAAGGATTGCCTAGCAGTAGTGTTTTCTACAAAAAAATTCTGGCACTACATGTTCGCTCACAAGATTAAGCTCATTTCCAAAATAAACCCTCGCATGTATCTTCTTTCAAAAGAAACACTCACAAGACGAATGGATAAAGGGGTCATGATCCTAACAGAATATGACATTGAGTATGTAGAACAAAAATCCATCAAAGGACAAGTAATTGTAGACCAACTAGTAGAGGCATTGATATATTCAAAAAACCCATTGGTATCAGAGTTTCCTAATGAGTCAATCTTTAATCTAAGTGCAACAAATAATTGGAAAGTATTTTGATAGATCCTACACAAAGTGTTGGTTAGGAGAAGGAGTATTCTTCATCACACTACAAGGAGATTACATCCTGAAGTCATATAAGTTATCTTTTCCTTCCAGAAACAACATTGTAGAGTATCAGGATCTTGTCATAGGACTAAGAATTGTAGTATAATTACAAATTATGGAACTTAAGGTCTATGGGGACTTGTAACTAATCATCAACAAGTTCAGTGATGAATACCAAATAAAAGATGACAAGCTGACCCCATACAAGAAAATGGTGAAGAGTCTCAAGGAATTCTTCATCGACATCACATTTGAGCAAAAAACAAGGGAAAACAACAAAGAATCTGATGCTATGGCAACAATTAAATTATTATTGGATATCCCACCCAATGTCCATAAACATTCAATTCTTGGTAGAGAAGTTTCTCGTACCAGCTTTTGAGGTACCAGAGTTTGAATTCATGTGTGAAATTGTTGGTCCCATTGATCCTTGGTACCATGACATATACATACCTAAAGATAGGAGTCCTCCCTATTGATATCATGCCAAACCTTAAAATAACATTTTTCAAGAAGTCATCTTGTTTCATTATATTACATGACACCTTGTACTATTAGAGTATCGAGGGAACCCTTTTGTGATTCCTTAACCTTGAGGAAGCTTTGATTGCTTTAACTAAGGTACACGATGGCATTTGTGGATCACATTCAATTGGTTTGACCTTGGCCAAGAAACTACTAAGGAATGGGTACTACTGGCCTATGATAGAGAAGGAAGCTCATGACTATGTCTAAAGGTGTTTGCAATATCAATAACATGGGGATCTCATCCATACACAAGCTCAAGAGCTCCAACAAATTATAACACCTTGTCCCTTTTCACAATGGTTGATCTCATCAGAAAAATCACTCCCACCTCATCCAATATACTCAAGTTCATTATCACCACCACAGAGTACTTTACAAAGTAGGTAGAGGCCATCTTGATGACCTATGTCACAATTAGATATCCAAATCTATCTTGAATTACCTCATTTTGCACTATGGTGTTCCACAAGCCCTTATCTTAGATAATGAGACACCTTTCAAGAAGTAGGATGTGTGAGAGCTATGCCAAAAATTCAATATCCAACATCACTTCTCCACCCCATACTACCCCTAGGGTAATGGCCAAGTTGAGGCTATTGATAAAACAATCTTGAAAATCCAAAAGAAAATAGTCAATGAAGCTGGTCATGATTAGCACTTACAGTTGACTCCTACCATATGGGCCTACCGAATGCGTATCCACATGCCTATAGGTGCAACCACTTTCTCCTTGGTCTATGACTCAGAAGTCATCCTTCCCATTGAGATTGACCTCCCATCCTTAAGAATATCATTGCAGAATCTCATTATTGATGAAGAATATCGGTTATCATGATTGAACATGAGCTAGAACTAATGGATGAGTGGCACATGGATGCTTTGAACCACCTGCAATTCTATTAGAACCATCTCAAAAGGAGCTATAATAAGAAGATTAGGAGTCATACCTTTCAAGTCAGAGAGATCGTATTGAAGGAGAATTAGAAGAATGTATCAAATCTAGACAAGGGAAAACTTGTTTGAACCCAATTGGTTGGGCCCCTTCATCATCACAACAAGTTATAAATCAGGAGCATAACAACTATCTACACCTGAAGGTGATCCTTTGTGGGAGCCTAACAATAGCTCCCATCTCAAAAAAAATTATTCCTAAACTTTATTGATCCTTCTGAGACCTATTTGCATCCACATCATAGCTTGATCTTGTGTTTGTATCATGATCCTTCCTAGTACTACTTGACACATTCGTAAGGTTAGTTTGTCCTACCTATATAAGAGTAGTCTATTGCATCATGCTGAGGGAATGTTCTTATACCTACATTGGATAGGATTCATGTATATTCTTAATGTCTTCTAGAAAGTCAAAAAGTTTAAAACATTTAGAAAATAAAAAAATCCAAAAACATTCAGAAAATTAGAAATCCATAAAAGTCCATAAAATTAGAAAAACCTAGAAAACATCCAAAACATGTCAAAAACCAAAAAATGGATCAAAAACTTAAAATTTCAAAAATATATTCATCATGTTGAACTATGAGTCTTTGAGCTTGAATGTAGGTAAGGTCATCATTGATGTGCCCCTGAGACACATTAGGTCAGTCCTTTAGGAGTCCATCAAATAAACAAGTCTATTTCAGTTGAACTACATGGTCTCTACATGTATAATGTAGGCAAGGCTAATCTTTGATCATCCCCCGAGGCCCCTAGGATAGGTCCTTAGGTTAGGTTCTTGGTCAAAATCTCAGAAAACACAAAACAATAGAAAATTTGAAAAAAATAAAATTCTAAAACATCTTGAAAATACCAAAAATAGTCTCAAAACATTTCAAAACACCAAAAAACATTCAATAAACCAAAAATAATCCACCCTGTTTCACGTTCACCCACAATAAACATCCCCTCATAATAAACGACCGTCACCCCCAATCTTTGGTGAAACAATCCAAAATAAGTTTAGCAAATTGAAAGTGAAAACTCAAATGTCAAGGTCTCAAGTCTAGGTCAGTAGGTAAACAATTAGTCAACTCTTGGTATCAATAGCCCATCATTGTGTTAATCTCAAATTTTTTGATAAAATCATGTCCTAGGATGCATCCTTCTGACAATGGGCATCGACATCAGACCTCACCATAGTTTAGTCTTGGATAGAGGTATGAAGAACATTGGCTTGTTCATTTACTTGATATTTTCTTTTGATTTATCTTATTGTGCTCATTCCAATGACCTCTCGATGATATCTAATCTAAAATATTTAGGGAGAAAGAAATGGGGTATTGATCATTATCTTTTGTGTGCTATGGTTGTTGGATATTCTTGTAATATAACCTTGGTCATGCTAATTTTGTTCAGTTTGTAAGAAGGATGTTTTGGATGCTTTGTTGACTATTACATTGGGAGGTTTTACTTTTATGTGTTTTGGTCCAAGATGTTTGAAATGTCTCAAGTCCTAATAAGGTTTTGGATATTGGGTGTGCACAAGAATACTCTCTGATTATCGAGTCAAAGTCTATCTCACTAGGTACAACACCATCCTGGTTTTCTATACCTTGATGTATCTATGTATGATTAAAAATAAGGAATGTTATGCTCTTTACCTCCCCAATACCTGGATAAGCAATGCATCATCATCATTCATCATTATATCTAATAAAGTATCAACAACTCATAAACTTGTTGGACTTTTGCATCTTTTTGGAATCAAGGGTTGATCCCTCTCATTCTTCTATCCTATTTCACACTAATATCATATCATTACATCAATGCATTCATCTCGCATTCATAAAATGTCAGCATACTTATCCTACATAATCATACATATCATCACAATAGGAAACATCATCCATCTCACATGCAATGCATTATCATTTAAGTTGTTTAGTATAATACATATATTTTATTGTAAGCATCTTAATGCATCTCATTTTCATCATCATCATAACCATTCATACATCCATAAAGCATATTTGTTGTGAGATCGACCTTAAAATTAGAATTTTTTCTTGATCTCTTGAGGGGGCAGTGTACCAGCGTACTTTCCACTGGGGCAATAGTGGGGCATCCAAAAAAATAGAATTGTTTTTGAATTTCAATCTTGATGACTTCATTCTTTAAACCAACATAGTAAGTATGTTGCTTCAAATAGAGGCAAAATGTAGATGTTCAAATTAACATTACTTCTGCTATTAATTAAGTAACTAAGTTTATTTGATTAACTCACTTTTTTCTAACTAATTTCGTCTCTTTTTAATTAAATAAATCAATATATTTAATTAAAATCCTAATGTTCTAACATCCTCTCATTTTATTTAAATAACCAAAACATTTAAATTAAATGTCATAAATCAACTAATGTCATCCAAGTTAATTAATCCTAAAATAATTAACTCCTAATACTAATCCCTCATTTCTCTAGCTTTTGACTCAACCTTGGTCAAAGAAAACCCATGGTCAACTACCCTAGTTGCACATGAAAATAAATTTATTTAATTAATTAATATCATATTTTCCCTCACAAGACATATTCCTGAGGAATATTCCTTCATTTACTCCACTTATTTGACTTTCTTTTCCAAACCATTTATGTACAAAACATCTCAACCATATTCATTTAATGCCTCTTACACATGCATTAATCTCTTTTACACCTCTCAAATCCTCAACTACATGCATTAACCATGAAATTTCTACAAAATGTGCTCCACCTTCCTCCACTAGCCATGTGAAAAGTGTCACAATATCATTTTCTCTTCTTTAGTCCCACATTCCTCCCATCTCTCCATTTTTCAAACCTTTAACCTATAAATACAAGGAATTTCTACTCCACAATCCATCCACAATTTAGCACTTTCACTATAGGCACAATTAGCATTTGCATTTCATCACATTTTCAAGACATTTTCATTATCATCTAGTTTATCAAGGAGGTGGGAAAGGGAATCCTTTTCACATCAAAGGAACACCAATTCCACCATGGGATAGGTATGAACATGCTTTCATATGCTTTCATTTAGTTTCTTTGGTTCTTATTGTTTTGTTGGAATCATCAAGTATGTTTGAATATTTAATAGGGATTCTTGTTTTTGTTTTCTCATTTTGACTAGCCATGCTAATGTTTATTTGTTACAGTTGAATGAAGTATAATGATAAACATCCAAACTATTTATGTTACTTGAATATCTCATATCACTCTACTTTATTATACCCCTTTGACTCCATGTACCATGAGGTATATTGATAGGAATTTTCTTCTATGTCATCACTCTTTTGAATACCTTTGGGCATATATAGGAAGAAATTATTTATTGGAAAGTTTGGTTATCATAGATATATGTATATGAAAAACTAGATGCAATAACTTATAGGAATGTTGTGGATCTCGAAAAAATTTCATAGTTTCATATTGTCCAGTGGGTGGGAAAATTTTGATGGTCTTCAACTGGTTGAATTAGGGTTGTTAGGTCTACAACCTAGGGATTTCTATAACCCTATTACCTAAAAAATCCTAACACTCTTATGTCTTGAATCATTGGTGTCATTTTCTTTTTGACTAGTCTGTAAGTTATGACTTAGGGGTATTAATGTCATGTGTTCATGTGTCTCATTTTTGCTAAGAAGTAACCTCTTGAAGCTTTATTAAGCTTAATTTATTTTCCTTCCTAAATTCTTATGTTTCCCAAGTGGTCTAGATATCCACCATGATATAACTTTGTTTGTATGATTTGCAGTGAGCTTGGTTTTGTTGCTTTCTAGCCCTATGATACCACAATTGATGACATAAGTCCAATTAGTTCTAAAGGTTAATTCCATTTATCATATATGTTTTAATTTTATGCAGTTGCACCTTTATATCTCATTTCAACTTGGTCCCCCTATTCTCTAGTCATTTTAAGTTATTTATTTGAGCACGTGCATTTCGTAGAGGCTCTTGTCTTTGTAAGGCTCCAACATTCTAACACTTTTCTCTTGCAAAATGGTGAAACAATGGAACACATTTTAACATGTACTAAATTTCATTGCAAAGGTGTAAGCCTTCATGGAGCCATGGTGGGACCAACTTTCTATTCTTGTGAAGTTGTGAAATGATAGCAAGTTTTAAAATTATGACACTTTGTAATGAATTCTTCTATTGCGTGGGGCTTACCTTTTTCATATTCTCCCTTTGCAAGTTCATGCATTAGTGAAACCTATCCATATAACAACAAAATGAGGTTCTCACTTTTCGCATGCAAATTCTAACTAATGTGATTGGTTGTTGATCTAGAGATCGACATTCCACATTAAAACTTGGCTAGTTTGTCTCCCATTAGTTGCATGTTCAAGCATGTGAAGGAAGTAATGACAAATGGTCTTATTATCTTCTAAATTCATTGTGGCTAAGATAAATTTCCCATTAAAATTCATTTCAGTCACAAATGCTAAGGTGATTGAGTGAAGTGTTGTGTAGGTTTTTAGTTTGAACAAGGGTTTTCTAGTGTAGAATTAGGATTTTTAGCTGTATTTCAAACACCTAAATAATTTTAACCTGGTTTGTGAAATTTAAGTATAATTCAAAGTGTAAAGGGGGTAATTGTTGGTTAAAAAGTTAAAAATAGTGAGTTGTAGGTGGTATATGTTGCCAATTTTTTCTTAGATCCCTTGTTTGGAAAGAATTTATTAAAATCCTAAATAACAGTATTTAAACCCCAGCCTTTATAAACTTGCATAATGGTTGAAACTTGATCGAGAAATAGAAGACCTCTAGATGAGGAGATAATTGTGCTACTCCCAAGATCAACAAATAGACCAAAGGTTGGTCTAGAATTTAGTGGCCTCATAGATAAAATCATCGACCAAAATAGTGGGTGAAGAGACCCTATCATTATAGAAAAAGGGTATGCATTTTTCAAGCACACTTATAGAAAGGCCCATGTAGATAGGCCAATCTAAAATATGGGTATGTGCAGGATCATCATGCAAAAAACATGCCCTTAAGTGGAAAAAAATTCAAAAAAATTAGTGTTAGGTAACTTGATGTAAATATTTGAATAAGTTATCTATATTATTTCAAAAATATGGGTGTTGTCACAATAGTGGTTTACAATTCCTGAGAGGAATGGATTTTAGCTGAAATCACATATTTTTAGAAAATATAATGATTTAAGCCTTAAAAAGTTCCATTTTAAGGATTCTAATTGAAGAGGGTTTGATCGAATCACCTTAGATCAAAACCCCTTGGATAGAACCTCGCTAGTTTTAAACCATACCTATAAATGCGTCTCCTTTACACCTATCAAAATGCTCATAAAAAATCACTTTTGATTTAGCTTTTGGGGGATCAAATGAATTCATTTAAAATTTATTTCAAATGATTATGCTATTCCTCAGAACAAGCTATCTAATGAATATAATTTTAATATGTTTTGGTTTTGTTATGTATTTGTTTTTTAAGTTTTATTAAACATAGGTTTTTCATCGAAAATGAATTTCTTTGTTCTTAACATGTGGAAAAATAGAAGATTATCAAAAAAAAATTTTAAAATATGAGTGCACCAGATATTGAGGTCCTTGATCCAACAAAAAAAATAAAATTAAATTTTGACATATACAAAAAAAGTTATGCGTTATACGGTCGCGCTGTGTCTGAATTGTAATTCGTTTGACTTTGAAACTTGATTAAGGAAAAAATATTCAATAAAAAACTATCTAACCAAGTGGAAGCACTAGATATCATAGTTAAAAATCTAAATTTGAAAGAAATAGAATTTTATCCTTCATGGAAAAAAAGTTATGTGTTATACGGTGAGCGTCACTTTTCAAAAATGTTGTTTTCTGAAAAAAATAAATTTTCATGGGAGATGGAAATGAAGTGCAATTTGATTCCAAAATTTGAAAAAAATATTTTAGAATCTACAGACAAAATTTGATGAGACTCTAGTTTGTACCATCTTCAAATTCCTCACGGTTTAGCCACTATAGGTGCCCCAATGTGAAGATTTAGTTAAAAATAATAATTTCAGGTCCAGTTAGGCCAAAAATTGTAAACCACTATTATGGGATCACCCATATGTAAGAATAGAATTTGTAGAAAATTGAATGTAGTTTCTAAAATATTAGGTTTATTTAAAAATAAATAAAATCTATTTGGTGAAAATTTGAAATTTCAATGCAGTAGTACTTAAATTTCAGGGAAAAAATAAGAAGTAGGTGTTGCCCATCACCTAAACCATAATAAAATGATAATATTTTTTGTAAGATTTTATATATAAGTAGAGGACTCATGTCTGGATGTGATGCATATTTTTTATAATTTTTTCCAAGTAAATAATTAATTATGAATTTTTATTACAACTTTTAGAAAATATAAAAATCGTCCTATCCGAATAACCTTAACTTGGTCAAAACTTCATGAAATTTAATTTTTTCTTTTTAATCCTATAGTATGTGAAGCATAGAATGTGACGCATGTTTTGGATTCAAAAAATATGATACCGTTTGAAAGTTATAGATGTTTTTCAATCAGCCTATCGATCAAGACTTTAGTCGTAATTATAATAGAAAATGAATAATAATTATTTATTAAATTCAAATTAAATCATAATTTATATTTTTGGAAAGCTGAGAATCTCCTCTAAAAACCCTTTTCGTCTCATTAATTTTGGGTTAAAAAAATTCGTCAACCACATACCCTCATAATATTGCCACTTTTTGGCGCACCATGATCCTGCACATACCCATATATAGAGCTTGGGATTGGGCCAGTTAGAGGTTCCTAATGTCTCTATTAATGTGGAATTGATAAGGCAATTGGCTAGGGCCTATAACCTTGACACAAGGTCCTTGTTTACCACTGATGGTTGAAGCCTATTGGTTGGATTAAACTTTGGTTGATATTATGGGTAAAACTATGCTTGTAATTCTATATTGGTTTGCGTTTGGATCAATCTTTGGGATTTTGTCAAATTACTCTTCAATGTTAGTCTGAGGGCGTAAGCTTGTAAACAGTGTTGTGGCAATCTATCTAAGGGCTAAAAATAATGAACTAAAGGGGATGGATGCATCAAAGAACTAAATTATAACACACCTTTTAAATATAAGATTCAAATCAAATAACACTTTGTGAATGAATAAAACCCTATTCTTAATCACTACCTTCCTATTTCATTCCAACATATATACTTTAGAGTACTTAATTATACTTTAATGACTTAAACTCAATACCTTAGTATACACACTCTTCGATATAATTTATTAACAACAAACATTAGTAATAGTGAAAGAAAGAATAGAATGCTTAAGATGAATTGGAATAATGTAGGTGATAGGAGCCCCATAAGCTATGCAACAAGATCTGTATATCTTGGTGACATGGTAAGATTCAATGTTTTGGAAACAAAATACACTTCACTAATTCATTGATACGTGTTGTCCCTATAGTTTGTACTCACACCAAGTATTAAAAGTCTTTTTCAAATACAACCATACCAATCATAATTAATTCAATGACATATACACAAAGCTTTTAATTAGAATTATGTCACACACATCCAAATTCACCGAACAAATATAAATAATACCTTGCACATGATAAAAATAAAATAAAAATCCAATGGTGGTAAGGAGTGCACCATTTCTTCCAATTGGTCTAATGGAGAAGAGCATTTATCTCAAATGCAGATTCATCACTGAAATTATTTTTATATTAATATTAACTTCAAGTAAAAAATTAAGCTTGTATCATGCTTGAATGATAGCATATATATATAAGTCTTAGTACAAAACATAATACCAAACTAGACATATTCAACAATTACAAGTGTTTAGTCAAAATTTCTCTATCAGTTTTAGGAAAATAGCAATATGGCCTACAACCTACTATTTTCCAAATACTCCAAAACCACCTAAACAACCTAAGTGTTAGAATTTTGAAACAAGCACAAAGCCACAAGTGAGAGGATCAAACAACAAACAAAGATGCCTTCCATGCAAGAGATCTACAAACAAGAATTGTTGTATTCATCAACAAGGAAAAGTTACACAAGAAACTTTCAAGAAGATATGAATGTCATGATATTTCCCATGAATAATATATGAGAGTGCAATTACAAATAGGGTTGAATGCTTATAAGATAAAATCCCTAAATGAGAAAGGGATTAGATCATGACAAGTGTCAACATCACATGAGATAAGACATAATGATCTAATATTAACTCAACTAATAAAACATTCCTAAGTTTAGCTAAAGTGTGTGAGAATAAATTAGCCTAATAATCAATTAAAGATTAATTAATTATTAGATAATGTATGATAACTCTAACACCCCCCCTTAAGATGAACTTAGGGAGTAGCTAAAAACCCTAAAAAGAATGCAAGATGGGTCCTAGAAAACAAGTCCAAGTAAGGTAACCATGTACAAACAAAGGATCTCTATAATGTGGAGAAATAGAGAAAAGCTCATGGGAAAAACTCTACTCCAAAAAGAGATGAAAGTCACATGAAGGAATGAAGAAGCCTCCAAACAAGACAAGGTTATCCCAAAAGATAGGAACAAGGGGAACACCATAGAAGCATGAAGAAGCTCAAACACTGTCAAACAAGGACCGCTAAAATGCTGAAAGAAGAACCTCCATTGAAACATATAATGATCAAGATCAAAATGACAATAATTTGTATGAGTTCCACCAATGACACTATTCAAATCATATGGAAAAAAAAGGAAAACACCTGGAACTCTAAGATATAGATGGAAAAGGTATCAAAAGTTTGAAGAATTGATCAAGTCAAAATGGAAGGTCACCTCCAAAAATAGGAATGCGAGAGTGTCCATATGGTAAGTGCTCCATCTCACCAAAATGCATGGGTAACCAACCACTGCATCCTCCTAGTACATAGGAACAAATAATGTATACATAGCTCACTACAACAAAACCAAGGAAGCAATAGCACCAATAGTAGAAACCCCCCCATAATGCTAAAAAGGGAGAGGCGCGACAGGTACACTGAAACTAAAGGCCTAAAAGCAATGCATGAACAAGAACCATGAACATATGAAGGTGCAATCATGAAAGTACAAGCAGACAGAAAGGATGTGAAAACAAAAGTCACATACGCATGAGAAAGGTATGAAGGAAAACAAAGGAAAACATCAACCCCCATGACACTTTATATCATAGTTCGAGTACAATAAGCCACAAAGTGATGTGTAAGAATCCCAATACTACACATACAATTCTAAGGCACTTTATCTTAGTGCATTTACAAAATCATAAGTATATCAAATGTGAGCCCATAAGGTCTAGAAAAGGACAACATGCTAAAAATACAATTATCTTATAGAAAAGGAGGAAACTAGTAGTACCATGACGAAGTACATGAAAAAACATGCACTTTCAAAAAACTGGCACCCAAAAATGTGTTTGAATGCAGAAGATATGGCTTGTCGAAGTCTCCAAAACCAGAACTAAACAACTACAGCACTAAGAAAACAAAATTCTAGAAAAAAATAGAATCCAAAACTAGAAAATACCTCGACCAATTTCAAGAGCACAAAATTTTACCCCATTTCCAAAAAGCAATCACACGAAAAGACCATTGTATGGTCGAGATATGGCCTCTAGAAGTTGAGGTGCAAAACGGAAAAGCCCAATGGAGAGGGGTTGAGCATGGGAAAAAAGGAACTCTACCACATTTTTCAAAAACATCTCCAAAAATAGAGGCCTGCCAAATATAGTGATACTAGAAAAAACTCTCCAACTACAGTGCTTCTATTTTTCCAAAACAATGCAAAAAAATTGACCTTCTTTTAAAGATAAAAAATGCCAAAAACTTATTACATTTTTTTAAATAAAAAAAATGTATTAAAAAAAAAATCTTTTTATTTTAAATGTAAAAAGCATAAAAACTTTATATATCTAAAAAAACATATAAACAAAATATTAAAAATAAATGAATTTTTTTTAGGGGGTGACCCACATCCCTTTGCAAAGCCTAAAGGGGGGGTCCCACCACCCTACCAAAGGGGTAGGTGGGCGGTACACCCCCTGTGGTACCCGTAGGAGAGGGGGTGGGGCCTAAGTGGTTGTTGCCTACCATAATGGTAGGTCGGCGGTACCCTTGGGTACCATCAACCTAATTCTTTTTTTTTTAATTTAAACCTTTTTTAACAGAAAAAAAACCTGCATACACTTTCAAAAGGGTTTTTAAGAAATTTTGTAGGAAAAAAATATTATAATATTTAAAAAAAAAAATTACCTCATTTTTTGTGCTAGGGAGGTTGTACGACTTCCCTGGAATTTTATTTTTGCCTCAGATGCCAACTGCTCATATTTCATCGATTTGATAGGCATTCTTAAGGATTTTGGGCCTTTGGAGAGCAATGGTGATGTTTTTTCAAGCTCAAAGCACACCAAAAATATAGCTACCCTCTAGATCTGGAGACAAAGCAATTGCTTCAAAACCTTGTAGATTTGGCGTCTGGAGTCAAAATCAAGCGAAACAAAAGCCAAATTTGACTTTCTCGATAGCTATGGATCCAACAATGAGGTCCTTTTTACACAAAAGTGCTTCAAAAAATTCCCGCCTCCAAAATTTACAAGAAGAGCAAAGGGGATTCATATCTGAAGCCTGCAACCCTTGTGGAAGAAGAAAACTTCATATATCAAGAAGGGGTTCGCTAAATCCATGCTCTGATACCATGTTAGAATTGTGAAACAAGCAAAAAACCATGAGCCACAGGATCAAACAACAAACAAAGAAACCTTCCACACAAGAGATCTGCAAAGAAGAATTTCTATATTCATCAACAAGGAAAAGTTACAAAAGAATCTTTCAAGAAGATATGAAAGCTTCAGATATTTCCTGTGAATAATATCCAAGAGTGAAATTACAAAGAGGGTTGAATGATTATAAGATAAAATCCCTAAATGACAAAGGGATCAGATCATGATAAGTGTCAATATCACATTAGATGATTAACTCAACTAATAAAGCATTCCTAAGTTTAGCTAAAGTGTGTGAGAATAAATTATACTAATAATCAATTAAAGATTAATTAATTATAAACTAATGTATGATAACTCTAACACTAAGTACTAGACCATTAATTATTAGAAAATAGAAGAAAATAACAAAAAGAGACCATGAGATCCTCCAAGAGGGCTCCATTATGTGTTCCTTTAGCCTCCAAACATCCCTGTTCACAATATCCACCAAAATTAGTACTCATGAGCGGTTAATTATCAAATGTTTTGCATCCCTCTATTCATATCAATTAACATTAATTTTTCACAAATATCATGGCAACTTAAGGGAAAAAGGGCATTAAGGTAAGCTTAATATGGACATAAAACTAGGTAAGTTCTAAATAAAATGGATATGACATAATGTAACTCATCATTCCCCCCAGCTGAAGACTTTGCATGTCCTCATGCAAAAAATTACAAATCAAGTTGAATTATATGTCAATCTCTACATTGTTTCCATTATCTCCCTACCCCACTACTCCTTCAACTGTTGGATCACCTGCTGATGCTCAACCTTAGAAATATAATTAGTTGAAATCCATCATTCCATTGTAGCCCTTATCTCATCAATTTTACCCTCTAGTGATACTCTATAGTCATACATTCCTCTGCAATATTTTCTTCCCATGAGGATTTTAGATTATCAATCACCTATTGGTGTTCTTTCAAAGTTATATATCCATCCATGGTTGGCTTATGTCCCTAAATCAACTACTCCAACTGATACCTTAATTTTGTTCTCTCTTGAGCTTGTTGTTGGTTTTTATCATAGACTTGTTGCAACTCTGGTTGAAGGAGTTTCATTTGGTCTTGGATGACTAGCTATCTTTTTCTTGTAAGGCCATAATTTCTTCTATAGAGAATTCCTTTATCTGGGAAATTTCATTGGACTTATAGATTTGGATCTAGGAGAGTGTTGATTTTAATTTATAGATTTGGATCCAACTCATCAAAGCCATAATCATGGGGAGAAACGCTGGTGTCTTGACTTGTCAAAATTTGGCTCACTTGTGGAGAATTATTTCCCAATTCCTATAGAGGAATGTTAGTGAAAATGTTTTCCTATTTACTCATGTTGCCTTCTTGCTGGTTGTGAGGACTAGCAAAAACTTCTTCGTTAAATGGTTATTCGACTCTTCTTGCTCTTTAGAGGGTTTAGGCTTATTTATGATCTATTTTGTTTTATTTCCATTTTTCCTTCTTTGTTTATGGCTTTCCCTATATTTTCCTTTCAAAGAACTAGTAGACATAATTTCCACATAAGGGCTTTCATTTAAGGTACAAGCAATAGGGGCTAATTTTTGCAGGCCATAAGATTCTTCATACTTCCTCTTGAATCTAGTGTTATAAGGGGTTACCATAGGTGGAGTGCTAACACCAACAATGTCTTTTACCTTCCTAGTATGAACCCCCAATTTCAAATTTGCATCATTACTACCCTATATTAACTTTTCTAGCTATGAACCCTCAAATTCCTCACCGGGGTTTTCACTTCCATAGGTTTCGGTATCTTAATCTAACTACCCTAGGTTTTCATCAAATTCACCATCATATTCTTCATAGTTTTCACTATTTCCTTTGGTTTCATGGGTCATAGATTTATTTATTGGGGTCAAAAACTTAAAGGGAGCATCTTCTTTTGATAACATAACCTAGCTAACTAAAGGAACTATTTGAGCAAAACCCTACATGAAATCTACATTAACATAACCTAGCTAACTAAAGGAACTATTTGAGCAAAACCCTACATGAAATCTACATTAGAAGCACTTTTATAAGACCATGATGTCCTATATAATTATGGTGTCCTTTTTATACATTTAGACTCATTATGTTGATAGATTTGAAAAGATAATGCAGAAGGTTAACTAGATTGTTGTGGCATAAATAAGATAGCAATCTAAAATGGTGAGAAAATATGTAAACAAACTTTCCTTCTCCCATGACATACTGAGTTAAAATTATTGCTACGGTAGCCCAATGTGCAGGAAGTGAAGTTCACAAAGTGCCCTGCTTAGGAGTTGATTGTAACTTTTCACCTTTCCTCAAGAACCATTGTGATTGCACTTGAAGCTTAATGGCTCTATTTAATACTAATGGAAAATACTCTTCTCCTATCTTAGGTAACCCTATTACCTCAGCTATAACCTATGGGGTAACTGGAAAGAAAAGCCCTCTTACTTTCATAGAGTTGTCAACACTGCTAAATGCCATGGAAAATTCAAATGTGACTGCATCATTATACCCACATAGTCGTTAAAAAAGCATGCTAACCTGTGTTTTCAAAAACTTGATACATTGTTGTGTCAGCTTTCACATGCCACATATCTGTTGGCTCCTAGAATTTATGGATAAAATCTCCCATGGTGACAAAAGTTAGCAAGAGTTGAAAGAAAAATATTAATAGTAGGGAAATGTTGTGTGTCTAGCGAAAGATCAAGGTTGTACTTCACATAATATGGACTCGACAAAAAAAAAGTAGTTATCATAATGGGGTAAGTTGTTTATGATAGGAGGGTAATCATGAATTGGCATGCTCACACTCCCCCAACTTAGCACGAAAAACCATCTTTGGGGTTGCCATACTAAATGAAAAAGATAAAAGAAAATTAATACGAAAATAAAAGCATACAAACCTATGACAATGTTACCATCAAGAAGATGTTGACAATGTCAAAAATAAGCAATAGGTGACGTAGAGAATCATAAGTCCATGGAAGCCAAACCAATGAGCAACCACTAGAGAAAAACCATAGATATATTTCAAATTGGTGATAATGGTGGAGAAGATATGGAATCAATATAGCACATGTGTGCAAAAGTTGATCGAAAGAAATCAAGCCGAATGTGAAATGAAATGATAGAGTGGAGCAGAGATGGAGGTATGGGAAAAAAAAAAGGAAAAGGATGATAATACAGATGCATAAAAAATGGAGTAGTGGCCAAGATGGCTGAAGTGACAATCACAAGTGCTCATGCCATGTGTGAGACCACGGTGGAAAAATACATGGCAAAAAAGGAAAGGAAACCCATAGAAAAGAAAGTATGAGGTTGATGTGATAGGTGAAATGGAGAGAAATTAAAGTAAAGGGAAATGATGGTAGTGGGAACCATGGCAAAAGAAAATGAAATTAAAAGGTTTCAATCATACCATGGGACAAAAATCACTGAACAAAGAGGGGAAACCCAAAGAACTAAAGTCTACATGGCAAAAAAGGACACACGAAAAATGGGAAAAGTTGAATTGGAAATTAATGAAAAAGAGGTGGAGAGCATAGGTGAAAAAGGTGTTGGATGGAGAGTGAGTGTGTAGAGGAAGACAAGTGCCAATGATAGGAGGCCAACGAAACATCATGGGTGATCCCATAATAGTGGTTTACAATTTTTGGCCAAACTGGACACTAAAATTATTATTTTTAACTGAATCTTCACATTCGGGCAGCTATAGCAGCTAAACTGTGAGGAATTTGAAGATGGTGCAAACTAGAGTCTCATCAAATTTTCTTTGTAGATTCTAAAAATAGTTTTTTCAAAATTTTTGGAATCAAATTGTACTTCTTTTTCCATATCCCATGAAAATTGATTTTTTTCAGAAAACAACATTTTTAAAAAGTGATGCACACCGTATAACGCATAACTTTTTTTCCATGAAGGATAAAATTCTAATTGTTTCAAATTTAGATTTGTAACTCTAATATCTAGTGCTTCCACTTGGTTAGATAGTTTTTTATCAAATATTTTTTCCTTAATCAAGTTTCAAAGTCAAACAAATTACAATTCAGACACAGCGCGACCGTATAACGTGTAACTTTTTTTGTATATGTCAAAATTTTATTTTATTTTTTTTGTTGGATCAAGGACTTCAATATCTAGTGCACTCCATATTTTTCAATTTTTTTGGATAATCTTCTATTTTTCCACATGTGAAGAACAAAGAAATTCATTTTCATGAAAAACCTATGTTTAATAAAACTTAAAAACAAATACATAACAAAACCAAAACATATTAAAATTATATTCATTGGATAGCTTGTTCTAAGGAATACCATAATAATTTGAAATAAATTTTAAATGAATTCATTTGATCCCCCAAAAGCTAAATCAAAAGTGATTTTTTATCAGCATTTTGATAGGTGTAAAGAAGACGCATTTGTAGGTATGGTTTAAAACTAGTGAGGTTCTATCCAAGGGGGTTTGATCTAAGGTGATTTGATCAAATCCTCTTCAATTGGAATCCTTAAAATGGAACTTTTTAAGGCTTAAATCATTATATTTTCTACAAATATGTGATTTCAGCTAAAATTCGTTCCTCTCAGGAATTGTAAACCACTATTATGACAGCACCATCATCCTATTATGTGAAAGGATGTGAACCAGAGAATGCTTCCTTCTGCCAAGGTCCAACAAGACATGTTTTATTTTGTGTTATTATTATTATTATTATTATTTCTATTATTTTTTATTTATTTATTTTTTATGGTGATAAACTATCAGGATCTCAATTTTTTAGCCGATCATCGCCTCGAGGTGCTAAAGAACTAGTTTTCACCTCTAGGTTTATTTTAATTTTTTTTGTTGTTTTCTTCTATTTTTTTGCTTTGTTTTTCTTTTTTCTTCATATATATCATTATTTAGAAGGAATGAGAGGAACAAGAGTCAGTTCCTCCATCACAATACAAGCAAAAATTTCCTTTGAAAGGGTTCATTTGTAAATTTTGAAATGATTCCCATTATCTAGAAGAGTCATGCATTCAAAATCCACAATACATGTTCTAAGAACACCATTTTCATACACAGTCCGAATTTCATAAGGATCAAGCTAGTGAGTATGGAACTTCCCTTTGTTGAGTTAAAATGACACTAAGAGGGAGGGTGAATCAGTGTCTTAACAGATTTGACCAATTTTCACAAATTCAAAAACCATAGCTCAGATATTATCTCAATATACTTTGACTAAAGCATTCATGAGTTGAATGTAATCATTCAAAAATAGAATTGAGAAAAGTAATAATGAAATAGTGAACTGAAATACTCAACAACACAGTAAAGTAAAGGGAACTCAGAAGAACAAGAAGACTCAAGATTTTACCAAGTAGAAAACCCTCCTGGGGTATAAAAACCACTCTCTAAATTCCTTCCAAGCTTAATCTTTTAAACAAAAGTTCACAATGCCTTATAGGCTAATTTTTGAGCACCCACTCAAGGAGCACCAACCACTCATTTAGAGATGTCTATCTCAAGGAGTACCAACCCCTCAAATTATACATTTGAACAAATAAAAATATCTCAGAGGATCTCTCTGTTTTTAGTAAAGCTCATAACTCTTTGTTTTTCTCATCTACCTAATACATTTTTGATACAGCCAATAAAACAATATTTCCAGATTACAATCAGAGAGCTTTTACAGATTTCAACACTGGTATTTATTGACATTTCAAGTATGTTTGTTGTCACTAAATCTTCAAAAAACATTTTTCACAAGATTCTCAGATTCTCTTGCTGATTTTTGAATATAAAACTAAATATTGACAGACTGTCGATGATAATATAAATCAAGAGTAATGCTTATCCAGAGAGTTGCAAATCATCCATTAAATCAGAAATGCAACAGCTAAGAAAGAAACTCAATGAATATTCTGTTATGTAACCGTTTTGAGATTTGATGTCAATCCATGATGATGACCACTATGTTTTGAGTCTTCGTTAACTATTCGCTGAGACAATCAGATAGTTCTGCCAAAGGCAATTACACCGCTAGACATTCCTCTTAGTTAACGCTTTCGCCATAACCCATCAGAGTTGGGAAGAACACATAGCGAATACATCATGTCTCATCGATAGGCCACTATCGCTATGACTAAATGATATTAGAGAGACCTCTTGTAGACTTCATAATGTTTTACCGAGAGTCCTTTGATACACATTGTTTCCGTGACAATTCAATACCTATGCCAAAGAATTTTTTCATTTCCAAGTCACCAAGACAATACATAGTCGTGGAGACACTATATAGACTGCCCCTTGTTTTTCCGAAACATCCCAAGCTAACAATAGATCACCAAGACATTAAAGTTCTCACACCAACATTAATATTTTTCCTTATGTGCATCACTATAACATTATGATATCGGGGAGACCTCCTGTAGAGCACACCATGTCTTTCTGAAAGTCTTCAACCACTTGTGTGTCACTATGACATTATACTATCAGGGAGATATTATACAGCAAACATTGAGTTTCACCGATGGGCTTGTTCAAAGGTTCTCTCGCCGATGCACCCTTCTATCTTATGAGGGTTGCTATAACATACCAATATCATGGAGACCTCTCGACAAAAGCTTGAGGCATACTAAAAAAAATTCATTCACTCAGAGTCACTAAGACAAGATAGATCCCATGCCGATAAAGTTCTTTTGTGTTCCATCGGTGAGACCGGAGGTCACTCGCCGATACCTCTCGCTGAAAACCCTAGCTCTTATCGAAGAGACTACCTTTATGTTTTTAGTTGGTGTAACAAATCAAATTTTCCAAGACCATATAACGATGCCACAACTTTCATCGATAGACTTCCACATGCACTAGTCGGGGAGACAATATGATTTCGCTATGACCTCAGCCCGATGGCCAAACTCATGCCGATATAATTATTCTAAAGCGGGTCAATGTGACATTGCATATTCGACAAAAAATTACACCGAAGATGATTTCCTTTGCCGATATGCTCATTTTGAAGCGGGTCGGGGAGACATAATGAAATCGATAAGACCTTATCCCAATGGTATAACATATGCTGATAGAGAACACTTTCTCTCGCCGAAACAAAAGAGAAGTCTTGCCGATAGCAACCTATAAGATAAATTCAATTGCCATGATATCTGAAATGTCTTGCCAATAGGCAACTCAGACATTTCAAAGTGGATCAGGGAGACCCTGCCATACTCATGCTGATATGTGTAAGCTTGAATGAGAAACAACCAATACTTGTGGTATGCAAAGAGAACCATCCTAACAAGGAAACCATTGAAAGGGATTTTGTCATCAAGGACAAACCATAACCACAACTGAGATCCAACAAACTCCCCCTTTGTCCTTGATGGCAAAACACAAAAGACTCTCCCCCTTTTTGCCTCAATGACAAAGAATAGAAGAGAAGAGTGTGCAATGCCAGGAAACACAACTGAGATAACAATCAAATACCATGAGAAATAGCTGCAAAAAAAGAGTAATAGTGCAACAACTAGGATTGTAGGATAGCTGTAAGTGAATGAAAATATATAACATGCTCCCCCTAAGCCAATGCTTGTAAAATTAGAGAAGTAAAGATTGAGAGATAACTCCCAATTGAAGTCTCAACCTTTCAAATAACTCTTTAGCTAAGGGCTTAGTAAAAATATTAGCCAGCTGATCTTGTGATCCAACAAAATGTAAACATACTTCATTATCCAGTACCTTTTCTCATAGAAAATGGAACTTGATAGCAATATGTTTAGTGGGAGAATGCATAACAGGATTTTTGGAGATATTTATGGTACTTGTGTTATCACAGAGAATTGACACAGGTTTAGGAACTTCAGTACCCATATCTAAAAGAGTCTGACTCATCCACAATACTTGAGTACAACATGAAGTGGCAGCAATGTATTCTGCTTCAACAGTAGAGAGAGAAACAAATTCTTGTTTCTTGTTGTGCCATGCCACTAAATGATCACCAAGAAAGAATGCAGCACCACTGGTGCTTTTTCTATCATCCAAACAACCAGCCTAGTCAGCATCAGTATATGCAATCAATGAAAAATCATTGCTTCTAGGATACCAAAGACCATAATAAAGAGTGCCCTGAATAAATTTAAAAATCCTTTTAACAGCAGTGATATGGGATTCTTTAGGTGATGCCTAAAACCATGCAACAGTGCAAGTTGCTTGCATAATGTCAGGTCTAGAGGTAGTTAAATATAATAGACTGCCAATCATTGATCTATATTCAGTTTGATTTGTATTAGGGGAATCATCAACCTTAGTAAATTTGCATCCAGTAATCATTGGAGTGCTAACTAGATGGCATTCATCTATTTGAAATTTCTTAAGCATCTCTCTAGCATACTTGGTTTGATAAAGAAATATTCCATTTTCATGTTGAGAGATTTGAAGACCCAAGAAGAAATTTAATTCTCCTAATAATGACATTTCAAATTCATATTCCATTAGTTGAGAGAATTTTTTACTTAATGTAACATTGTTGCAACCAAAGATAGTGTCCTCAACGTAAATTTCAACAACCAAAATATAAGAACTCTCAGTTTGAACATAAAGATTGTTATCTACACCTCCTCTAACAAAACCATTTGAAAGCAAATGACTGTCAAGGCTAGAGTACCAAGCTCTAGGTGCTTGTTTTAAGCCATAGAGGACCTTTTTCAATCTGTAAACATGACCAGGCTTATCTTTGCACATAAATCCTTTAGGTTGTTCAACATATACCTCTTCATCTAAATAGCCATTTAAAAAAGAAATTTTGACATCCATTTGATAAATAGTAAAGTCTTTATAAACATAATAACCCAAGAATATTATGATAGATTCTAATCTAGCAATAGGTGCAAAGGTTTCACCAAAATCAATACCTTGTTGTTGAGCATAGCATTTACAAACAAATCTTTCTTTGTTGCAAATGACATTACCATTTTCATCAAGCTTGTTTCTGTATATCCATTTGCCTCCAATGACATTCTTGTCATCTAGTCTTGGGACTAACTCCCAAGTCTAATTTTTCTCAATTTGATCAATTTCTTCCTGCATAGCATTAAGCCAACATGAGTCTGTAAGAGCTTCATTAAAAATTTTAGGCCCAAACTGAGTAACTAGATAGAACGCTATTTGTGCCTTTTCATCAGATTCTATAGCCTTTCTTCTAGTTTGAACTCCTACATTTTTATCCCCAACAATCTGATCTTTGGGGTGATATTTAGTTAGAGCTTTTGATGTAACCTTTTCAAGACTTGTTTTTTCATTTCTAGGGCTTGCTGACTTAGTTCCTTCTGAAATTATTTCTAGTTCAAGTTCTTCTTCCTCATTATCCTGCAAAGATTCAACATACAAATGTGATCTCTCATCAAATTTTACACTAACAACTTCAACAATTTTGTTAACCCTTTTGTTAAGGCATTTATAAGCTTTGTTGTGAGTTGAGTATCCCAAAAGGATACCCTCATTAGTCTTTGATTGAAAAATCCCTAGGTTATCATCATCCTTTTTGATAAAACACTTACTTCCAAAAATTTTAAAGTATTTGATAGAAGCAGTTCTTCCATAGCACAGTTCATAAGGAGTGTGTTTAGATTTCACTCTAATATGCACTCTATTCAAAATGTATACAGCTATATGAACAACTTATTTCCAATGCATATCAGACAACTTAGCTTCATCTAACATTGTTCTAGCCATTTCTTTTACAATTCTGGTTTTTTGTTCAACTACCCTGTTTTGTTGAGGTATTTTTGTTGCAGCATACTGTCTTTTAATGCTGTGTTGTTCACAGTAATCAATAAACTCTTGATAAGTGAACTCACCTCCTTTGTCAGATCACAAACATTTAAGTTTCAAATTAGATTCCTTCTCAACCAATTTACGAAAAATTTTAAACCTTTCAAATGCTTCTGATTTGTGCTTAAGAAATGTGACCCAAACCATTCTAGTATAATCATCTACAAACAACATAAAGTACCTTTCACCATTAATAGACCTTGTTCTAGTTGGTCCACATAAATCAGTGTGCACAAGTTGTAAAGGTTTTGAAGAAGAATTTTCTTTTGTTTTGAAGCTAATTTTAGTTTGTTTACCACTTAGACATTCTTTACACATAGAATTTTTTGGCTTGTTAAGGATTGGTAAACCTCTAACATTCTAATTCTTACTTATTCTAACTAGATTTTCAAAGTTTATGTGTCCTAATCTTTTATGCCATACCCAACTTTCTTCAATTTGGCTCATTAAACACATACCTTGATTATTGTCATTGCTTGATGTGTCGAGAAGATTGTACACATTTCCTTTTGTCCTCCTTCCAGCTGCAATAGCCTTTCCTAGATTGTTTTTAATCTCACATCCCTGTGAAGTGAAAAGAACATGATAACCACTATCACAGATTTGACTAACACTTAGAAGATTGTGCTTGAGAACTTCCACATAGTACACATTATAGATAGGAGTGTCTTCATTCAGAAGAAGTGAACCTCTACCTTTAATTTGAATAACAGAGTTATCACCAAACTTAACATATCCACCTATATAATCTTCAAGATTTACAAACTTATCCTTATTGCCAGTCATATGGTTAGAACATCAACTGTCTAGGACCCATAAGTCCTTTTTATTGGAATGAAAAGCTATTTGAACCAACATAGTTTGCTCAATGTTGTTGACAGACTTAAGTTTCCAAACTTTTTTAATTTTCTATTGTTTAGATTGCAGATCAGTTCTACACTGTTTGACAGAATGTCCCAAAGCATTGCATTTAAAACATTTGATTTGTCTAACAAAACCATAGTGTTGCCTAAGACCAAACTTGGGTATTCTAGGATTCATAAGCCTACAAGTGCTCACCTTATGGCCAAATTTGTTGCAGAAAAAACAATAACCATAGAAGAAAGGATTGACTCTGTATGAAGATCTATTACCTCTTGAAGACTGAACATGATCCTTACCAAATTCTGAGTGATTTGAACCTGAACCTTTGACTTTAGAAGAGTGGTTTTGTTTTGCATGGTCAATTGAGCATTCACCCTTTTCAAAACCAACACCAGTTTTATCTTTGTACATCTTTTGCTTGTTGAGCATCTCATTCAGTTTTAGAGAGCTTTCATATTTTTCAATTTCCTTCCTAAGATAGACTGCTTCTTTTTCCATTTTTTGAGTTTCTTCATCTTTAGAGATTATAGTCTCTTGAAGACAGTCTTCAACTCTTTTAGCTTCTTCAAGCTGAGTTTTCAAAGAGACTATTTCTTGATCTGGTTTATGTTCTTGAGCAAGAACTTGTTTTTTGATTTTTCTGATCTTTTGTAAAGAAAATTTTAGCTCACTTTCAAGATCTACTTCACCTTCTTCAATGTCAATGGTGTTTGTATCATTTTGCTGAGTGATTTCAGCCATGAACAAAGTTTCATCTTCTTCAATTGATGAATCTTCAGACTCAATATCAGATTCATCCTTACTAAATAGACTTTTCTTCTTTTTGAAATAGAAGTTTCGATTAGGTTTGAAGGCCTTCTTCATAGGCTATTTTTCAGTTGTCTTGTTATCATAGATTTGATCATCATAGGGACACTTTGCAGCAAAGTGACCTATTTTGCCACAGTTAAAACATTTAAAGGGAAGTTTTCCCTTATATTTTCTTGATCCCTTTTTAAATCTTCTAACAAAATGGGATTCTTTAGAATTAGACAACTATGATTCACTGACTTCAACTTTTTCTTTCTTTTCAGTGTTAAATGCAGTTTCTTTTCATGTTGAAATGTTTTTGCTAATTCTCATTTCATAGGCAGTGAGTATTCCTTGAAGGCTGTCTAAGGTAAGCTTATCAAAGTGTTTCTTTTCTTCTAGGGCTGAAACCTTAGATTCAAATTTGGATGGTAAGATTCTAACAACTTTTGTGACCACATCAAATTCATTAACCTCTTGACCTAGACCTTTCATTGAATTGAAAACTTCATCAACTCTTAGGAAATACTCGGCCACTTTTTCATCATCCTTCATTTTCAAATCCTCAAACTGATGTTTGAGTGTAATGATTTTTGACAGTTTGACTTTCTCATTCCCTGTATATATAGTTTCAAGTTTTTCCCAGATTCCATGAGCAAATTTGCAATGCATGACTTTAATGAACACATCTTTAGTTAACCCACACAAGAGGGCATGCTTAGCTTTGGCATTTGTTTCACACTTCTTCTTTTCAGCAGCATCAGTGGGAATAATGGCTGGTACATTATAATCTTCAAAAAAATGCTCCAAACATCAACATCAAAAGAAACAAGAAAAGCTTCCATTCTGATTCTCTAGAACACATAATCAGTTCCATCAAATAACAGAGATTTGGATACAAAGGCACCATCTTGAGAATGTGCCAATTAAAAAACACTCCAATACCAAGATCAATCCAAGGTAATTAAACCTATCAAAGGATCTTATGCTCTAATACCAATTGTTGGAGTTAAAATGACACTAAGAGGGGGGGTGAATTAGTGTCTTAATAGATTTGACCAATTTTCACAAATTCAAAAACCATAGCTCAGATATTATCTCAATATACTTTGATTAAAGCATTCATGAGTTGAACGTAATCATTCAAAAATAGAATTGAGAAAAGTAATAACCAAATAGTGAATTGGAATAATCAAAAACATAGTAAAGCAAAGGGAACTCAGAAGAACAAGAAGACTCAAGATTTTATCAAGTGGAAAACTCTCCTGAGGTATAAAAACCACTCCCTAAATTCCTTCCATGCTTAATCTCTTAAGGGTATGTGCAGGATCATCGTGCAAAAAATAGGCCCTTAAGTGGCAAAAAATTCAGAAAAATCAGTGTTAGGCAACTTGACGTAAATATTTGAATAAGTTATCTATATTATTTCAAAAATATGTAACAATAGAATTTGTAGAAAATTGAATGTAGTTTCTAAAATACTAGGTTTATTTAAAAATAAATAAAATATATTTGGTGAAAATTTGAAATTTCAATGTAGTAGAACTTAAATTTTAGGGAAAAAAAAGAAGAAGTAGGTGTCTGGTCCCACCCTAACCATAATAAAATAATAGTATTTTTTTGTAATATTTTATATATAAGTAGAGGACTCATGTCCGGATGTGATGCTTATTTTTTATAATTTTTTCTAAGTAAATAATTAATTATGAATTTTTATTAAAACTTTTAGAAAATATAAAACTTTATCTCACCACCTTAACTTGGTCAAAAATTCATGAAATTTATTTTTTATTTTTTAATCCTATAGTATGTGAAGCATAGAATGTCACGTTTTGGATTCAAAAATATGATAATCTTGGAAAGTTATAGATATTTTTCAATCAGCCTATCGATCAGGACTTTAGTCACAATTCTAATAGAAAATGAATAATAATTATTTATTAAATTCAAATTAAATCATAATTTATATTTTTGGAAAGCTGAGAATCTCCTCTAAAAACCCTTTTCGTTTCATTAATTTTGGGTTAAAAAAAAGTCATCAGCCACATACCCTACAAATATTGCCACTTTTTGGCGCACCATGATCCTGCACATACCCTTAAACAAAAGTTCACAATGCCTTATAGGCTGATTTTTGAGCACCCACTCAAGGAGTTCCAACCCCGCAAATTATTCATTTGAAAAAATAAAAATATCTCAGAGGATCTCTTTGTTTTTAGTCAAGCTCATAACTCTCTATTTTTCTCATCTACCTAATACATTTTTGATATAGCCAATAAAATAATACTCCCAGATTAAAATCAAAGAGCTTTTACAGTTTTCAACGCTGGTATTTATTTACATTTCAAGTATGTCTATTGTGAATAAATCTTCAAAAAATGTTTTTCACAAGATTCTCAGATTCTCTTGCTGATTTTTGAATATAAAGCTGAATATTGATAGAATTTCGATGATGATATAAATCAAGAGTAATGCTTATCTAGAGAGCTACAAATCATCCATTAAATAAAAAATGCAACGGTTCAGAAAGAAACTCAATGAATATTCTATTATGTAACTGTTCTGAGATTTGATATCAATCCATGATGACAACCACTATGTTTTGAGTCTTCATTAACTATTCGTTGAGACAACCAGATAGTTCTTCCGAAGGCAATTGCACCACCAGACATTCCTCTTAGTTAATGTTTTCTCCATAACCCATCAGAGTTGGGAAGAAAACATAGTGAATACATCATGTCTCATCGATAGGCTTCCTTAGAGTATTATTCATTCGCTGAGACATCAACAAGTCTCTCACTGAGATCTCCTTTAGTTTGATTCACTATCGTTATGACTAAACGATATCATAGAGACCTCTTGTAGACTTCATAATGTTTTCCCAAGAGTCACTTGATACACATTGTCGCCATGACAATTCAATACCTATGCCAAATAATTTTGTCATTTCCAAGTCTCCAAGACAATACATAGTCAGGGAGACACTATATAGACTACCCCTTATTTTTTTGAAACATCCCGAGCTTAGAATAGATCACCAAGACATTAAAGTTCTCACACCGATAGAAACCTTTTTCCTTATGTGCATCGCTATAACATTATGATATCGGGGAGACCTCTTGTAGAGCACACCATGTCTTTCTAAAAATCTTCAACCACTTGTGTGTCGCTATGACATTGTACTATCGGGGAGATGTTATATAGCCAACATTGAGTTTAATTGATGGGATTGTTCACTGTAGCATAAAGGTTCTCTCGCCGATGCACCCTTCTATCTTATGAGGGTTGCTATAACATACGAATGTCGGGGAGACCTCTCGATGAAAGCTTGAGTCATACCGAAAAAAATTCATTCACTCAGAGTCGCTGAGACAGGATAGATCCTATGTTGACAAAGTTCTTTTATGTTCCATCGGCGAGACCGATGGTCACTCGCCGAGACCTCTTGCCGAAAACCCTAGCTCTTAATGAAGAGACTACCTTTATGTTTTTGGTCAGTGTAACAAATTGAATTCGCCAAGAACATATAACGACACCACAACTTTCGTCGATAGACTTCCACATGCACTATTCGGGGAGACAATATGATTTCACTATGACCTTAGCCCGATGGCCAAACTCATGCTAATATAGTTATTCTGAAGTGGGTTGGTGTGACATTGCATATTCAATGAAACATTACACCGAATATGATTTCCTTTGTCGATATGCTCATTTTGAAGCGGTTCAGGGAGACATAATGAAATCGATAAGACCTTATCCCAACGGTATAACATATGCCGAAAGAGAACACTTTCTGTCATCGAAACAACAGAGAAGTCTTGATGATAGTAGCCTGTAAGATAAATTCAATCACCATGACATCTCAAATGTCTTGCCGATAGGAAACTCAGACATTTCAAAGTGGATCGAGGAGACCCTGCCATACTCATGCCAATATGTGTAAGCCCAAATGAGAAACAACTAATACTTGTGGTATGCAAAGAGAACCATCCTAACAAGGAAACCATTGAAAGGGATTTTTTCATCAAGGACAAACCATAACCACAACTGAGATCCAACACCCTTTGAAGTCTTGGAATAGAGAGTCATAAAGTAATGCCAAATCCCTAGGTTGTAATGTTTGTGATCATATGAAATGGTCATGCCAATGTGCTCTTTGCTTCTGCACCACTTTGGCATGAAAAAGGGCCTCTTGATGCATTTCATATAGAGAATGGAGTTGAGAAATTATCCCTTTCTATGCTTCATTGGGAGTCATCACAAATTGAAGAGTGATGTGGAGAGACTTCACTTTGAATTCAATTGGAAAGACAACCTTCTTTCCATAGACGAGCTCATACAATTCCAGTCTGATAGTTGTCTTCCAACTTGTGCAATAGGCCCATACTACTTTGGGAAATATTTCTACCCAATATTTCTTTTGCAATGCTATGGTCTTCATAAGAATATTCTCCAATTCTTGGTTGGTTATTTCCACTTTCCAATTGGATTGTGAATAGTATGGAGAGAATTTTTTATGCTTGAATTCATATTCTCATACCAATGTAGCAATCAAGTCAGAGGTGAATTGTGCTCCCTAGTATGTGATAATTTCTCGAGGCACACCATACCTAGTAAAAGTTTCTTAATACAATAAGTTAGAAACCTTAGTATGCCTACCATGCTTTAAGGCTACTACCTCTACCCATTTAGTGACATAATCTTTACAAACCAAGATATATTCTTTATTCTGAGGAGGATTAATGGGTCCTACAAAATCTAACCCCCATTTTTCAAATGGTTCTATGGAAACTAGGGGTGTAAAGTAATTTGATCAAAGTAGTTAGGTCAACCCATATGTTGGCATTTATCACAGTGTTGAACATAATGCTTATAGTCCTTATGGAGTGTGGGACAATAGTAGTTGATTGTTAAGACCTTCTGGGTAGTCCTATGGGAAGCACAAATGTGCTCCACATGGTTCTATGTGGCATGTAAGAAGTATGTCGAAGACATATTCTTCGGGCACACACCAACACATAATGTTATTTAGGCCATGTTAGAAGAGCATTCCATTGATCAATGTATAATCACAATTGAGTCGACAACCAACATTCGACATTCCCTTGGAAAGAAATGAGGTGGGAATCTGCAAGTAACCAAGTAATCTTCCATGTTAGCAAACCCAGGACTCTTTATAAAAATAGCAAAAAAGGTGTTCATCTAGAAAAGTATCATCCATAGGAACTGGTTCATCATCATGTTGTTAGTCTAGAGAGAAAATCAACTGCTACATTTTCTCACCCTAGTTTATCAAGAATGGTAATGTCAAATTCCTGCAAGAGAAGCAACCACTAGATTACACATCCTATAACACCTGGTTTGTTCATCAAAAATCTAGTAACAGAGTGATCCGTGTGTACAAAAACTTTGTACCCAACTTGATATAGTAGCAAAACTTATTTATTGCGTAAACTATAGCTAATAATTCTTTTTTAGTGAAAATATAGTTTACCTCATCACTAGTAAAATTCTCACTAATATAGTAAATAGAGTAAAAGAGATTGTCTTCCTTTTGTCCAATGATGGCTCCTAGAAGTATCTAATGCATCAGTATGAATATGGAATGGATGTTCCCAATTGGGTCCTCATAAAATAGGTGTAGTTATCATCTTGCCTTTGATTTGCTCGAAGGCTTGTTAGCACTTGGGTGTCCATGAGAAATATACATCTTTCCCTAGCAACACGAGGGGTGAGGTAATATTACTAAAATTTTGAATAAACCTCTTGTAATAACCAGCATATCCTAGAAAACTAAACACATCCTTTAGGAAAGTAGGTACAAGCAAGTCTTGAATGATCTGTATCTTTTTCAGATCCACCTCAATTTCTCTTTGAGAAATATAGTGACCAAAAACAATTCCTTCAGTCATTAGGATATGGTATTTTTCATGACTTGAAGAAAGATTAGTATCAATACATTGTTTAAGAAAATTTTCAAGATTTTCCTTAGCTTCATCATATGTGTCACCATAAATAGGAAATTCATCCATATACAATTCTACGCAATCATGAATTAAATCAGAAAAAATACTTAAAACAACTTGTTGGAAAGTAGGGGGTGCATTACACGATGCGAAGGGTAAGAGATTGTAAGAAAATATTCCCCATGGGCAGGTAAAAGAAGTTTTTTCTTGGTCTTCTAGGGAAATACAAATTTGGTTATGCCCATTGAATCCATCAAGAAAGGAAAATAAATTCTTCCCAGCTAGGGTTTCCAAAAAAAATTTAATGAAAGGAAGTGGGAAATGGTCTTTCTTAGTGGCATTGTTAAGGGCCCTATAGTCAACACATATTCACCATTTTCCATTATTTTTAGGGACTGCGACAAGTGAGGACACCCATTGGATATCTAATTTAGGGTAGATAAATCCTACATTAAGAAACTTCTAAAATTCTTCTTTAACTATTTCCCATAAGGTTGGGTTAACCTTCTCGGGGGTTGTTGCATAGGTCTACTCCCTTCTTCTATATAGATACAGTGTGTACAGGTAACATGATGAATACCTCTCATGTCTTGATAATCCTAAGAAAAAGCTTCTTTGTGTGCACACATCTCAATTAGTTGTTTTAATTGGGAGGCATTCAAATTGGGATTAATGTTAAGTGTTTTACTAGGTAAGATTTCAATAACTTGGAACTATATAGGGGTATCCATAGCAAGCATTTGTGAATTAGAAAAATATGGGTTAGAGTTTCTAATTATAAAAAATGGACTATATATGCAAGCATGTGACAATAATTGATGTAGAGTAATAAAATTCTAAATAGACTATGAACTCCTAACTAACGATTTTTTTTCCAAATGGCCAATTATCACTTATGCCCATAGCAAAAATAAATGTCTCAAGAAAATCATCAACTAAATAATGATTTTGTAATAAATGATTAATAATAGTGTCTTCTGAAATATCTTCAAACTCCCTACTTTGATCTATTGTCAAAATAGGTAAAGATTCCTCTAAGTCGCTATCGATCCATAAAGGATCCTTTGTTTCCAACAATGGTTGCATTGGAGGGTACATCGTTAACTACTTCACTTTCCCCCCATTTGAAATCACCACTTTTCTAGACCTACAATTACTGAAAGCATTAATAGAAGCTAACCAAGGTCTCCCTAACATTAAGGGGTATCCTCCCAGCTTAATCTTTGGCTATAAAATCATGAAATCTATTGGGTACTCCTAAGATTCAATAGAAATAATGATATGTTTTATCATACCTTATGGCTTTACAAGGGAGCGATTAGCCATTTGCAAGACCATTGGAGTAGGTCTAAGTCCTTGAAGGGCCAGCCTCTCCTTAGTCTCATTAGTCATTACATTTATAGCTTCTCCTAGATCCATGTTTATTTGGAATGATTACATCACCAATACATACCTTAATCATTAGACTTCCTAGATCTACATACTTACTTAGGGATGAATATTCTCCCCAACATCAAGTCTATGAGTTATCCAATGACTTGGTATATCATCCGGTCCTACTTCTTTTGTTGCTTCCTCCCACAAAGTTCCTTGACTGCTTTAGTGTACATTGGAACATCTTGAATAGCCTATAATAAAGGAATTTTAATAACATTTTGCAATTCATTCATAAAATTAAAAAAAAGGTTGAGATGTTTCCTACTATTTTGGTTGCTCTTGTAACCTATCTATAAATGGAGGGTTTGGTTGCTCCTCCTTTGGTTCAACTAGATGGTCCTCAACTTATATGATGGTTGGCCCTTGAAGGTTCTTCCCTCACCTTAGGTATACACCATCAATCTCCAATGAATTGACAGGATAAGTCAGGAACCCCATCAATTCATTATTATAGATTGGTTGAGCCACCTTATTGTTTGGATCAAGTGTTAGTAGGGTGTGCATTGGTGTATATTTTGGTGGTTGGATTAAACTAGAGGATTGATTAGATGATGGGATAGGTGGCAAGAGTTTTTGGGATTGCTGATATGGGTTTATTGTTGGAGGTGGTGGATACGAAGGGAATGAATGATATTGTAGGTAAGGTGGTGGTGATGTTCACCATTATTTCCATGATTATGGAGCAAGAAGATACTATTGTGACCACTAGGGGTAGTATGGAGGTTTTTTCCAACCTGCATACCATCCAAGTTGGTTTGGGAAGGAATTCTGTTGAAAAATATTTTGGGGTGTGGCTTGGTAATCGGTTAGGGGCATTTCTCTTGGTTTCCAAAGTCTTCTTTGGGCCAAGAAATAAATGGGTTCGTAAATATATTATAACGCAGTCATACCTACAATAAGAGGTTTTAAATTAGTGTCCCTACTTGATTCCTCTAAATAATATATCTTTTTCTATTATATGGACACTCTTCACTACTATGCCCCTTTCAACAAACATGACAAAAGATAGCTAAGGCTTTCTCAGCCTCCTCCTATTTCCTCCTTGTATATAAAGTTTCTATCTATTCACCCATATGACTTAACATATCAGTTTTAAGGTATTGAAGTACATTACCTATCTCATGCTTTGTGATACCTGTTGTGGCTCCTGTGGGATACAACTTACATGGATAGTTCCTTCCCCAACACTAAGACCTTGAGTAATTCCTACAAATGCAACAAATATCATCAAAGTCCATTTTAGAAATGTTCCCTTTACCTATTAAAATTAGTGATTTCATAGTATCATTTCTTATCCCTCTAAGAAAAAACATTTTAAAAATGTAAGGAGTTATCCCTTGTTGTCATGATCATTGAAAACTAAACATGAAGCGTTCAAGGTAATATTCCATAGACTCATCTTCTTTTTGTTTCATATGAAATATTTCATCCCAAATTTCTTTTTTTTTTGCAATAATCCTAGTACTTGGTCAAAAATAATTCCTTCATGACTTCCCATGTTATGATATTCCTGAGGTTCATGAACTAATGTAGGGCTACATCCTTTAATGTAGCCCTTTTCTATTCAACCATGTGTGAGATAGTTGAATTCTAGTTGTCAAACTATGGTTCCTCTATGAAATATATATGTAGGAAATGCTATCTGAGATGAGCCCCCAAGGAATTAGGTCTGGACCCTAGGGTTTTCTCTCTCTTCTTGAATTTGAATTAATATTGATATTTTGTATTGAATTATTTTGTGACTTGGTTGTGTCTTTTGATCATGAATGTGTTTGTAGGACTAGTTACTTGTCTTTCTCGATGATGTAAAATCCATGCTTCCAATTAGGAATTCCTATGCAATTTAGTTACTTAACTGAATAATATAATCTACATTTTGTCAAATGTTTCTATGATTTTTTTTAATTGTGTTCTTGGGGAAAAAATTTAGTGAGTTTGTCATGTGTTTTAATTTAAATTTGAAATTTGTGATTTTCCCTTAGCTGTATTTTATTGCAAAATTTTTAGGCATGGAATTTAGTATTAGATCCCAATTGCAACATTAGAATCTCTAGGTAGTGATGTTTCCCATGTGGTGTTGGTTGTGTGAATTTGTTGTTTGCTTGTCTCCTTGTTGTGATTGATGGTTGAAATGACCTTATGGGATTTCAAGTCACTTTCATCATTCTTGATAATTTTTATTGTGAAAGATTTGATTAAAAAAGGAATAACTATTTTGTTAAATCAAAAGAACATTATGTAACCTCATGTGAATGGCTCATTTGATTGTGAATCAATTTAAATAGGCTATTTTATATATTTTGAATTGCTAAGATTGAAATATCAATGCACCTATGTACCCTCCCATAGGACTTGTAAGTTTTTAAGATGAACATGACTAGGAAAATTAAATGCGTGAATTGTATGTTTCATTCTTGTTGATTATCATTTTATGGTGAATTATTGTTGTGAAGATTGAGTCAATCTAGGATGAAGTTAAAAAGGAAAACAAAGTGAATGGCTAGAAAACTATGGATATTATTGTTATAAAATCGACCCTCGTGTTATCCTATAACCTTGAACCTTATGGAGATGAAAGATGATTCTTAAGACATGACTATTATGTAGAAAATACAAATTTAATAAATAAACATCATTTAACTTCATAATGCAAGTGAATAACTTAGCATAAAACACTATAATTATTATATCTAAATCTATGTGCCTTGGGGTGATTCGAAAATGCAATTTCTTTTGTGTGTGGATAAATGAAGTCTTTCCAAATAGTGCATGTTTCCTTAAAATGAATTGAATGTGTGTTTTTTGTAAAGATATTTTGAAGATAGGAGAGAAATATGTTTGATTGGTTAAAGGACCTTGGCCCCAAAATTGCATTCCTACCTTAGGATGTATGCATGAACTTGTCTATGGAATCAATTAGTATTGACTAGAAGTTTAGAGAGAAAATAGAATACTGAAATTATGTGCGTGGTAAATAAATTTGATAATGATGGTAAGGAAAATAATGCATTAGTAAATCTTTCCTTCTTTAATTTCAAATTAAAACTTTTCTTTCATTGCATGGTATGCCTAAAAAGTAAAACTTTATGTGCATTGTAGTAGCCTTACATTGGAAACATTTAGGTTCCCAATTGCATTAGAATTGATAGAAAATCATATAAATGATAACTCATTATATCGTATTTAGAGATACAAATACTAATTGCATGGCTAAGTAATTTTTTAGTGAAAAGAATGTAGTGCTTGTGGTGCTAATAAATTGGACTATGTTTTCCTCATTGTGTGTGAGTATTGGGTATCCTTTGTTGAGAAGATGTTTTATAATGATTGTGTATGTCAATGATAGAATATAATATTTTGCAGTTTAATTGTGTGTAAGAAAATGGGTTGTTCCTAAAGAAAAGTTGGAAATGAAGTTATTTTGTATTCCTTGTGGATGTCTATACTTCATAATGGATATTTTATTGTATACTAAGGGAATTTTTGTGGATAGGCCAAGTTATAAAAGTAAGTGTTTCTGTTGTGCATTTATGAATCATACGAAATGGAATGATACAATTTTTAATAGTTAATGTGACTTGTCATGTGGAAACCAATATATGTGTTGTACCCCAAGTGCAAGATATAGGTTATCCAACTTGGTATAAGGGTGGTAGACATCTAGTACGATCCCTTATGAGTACCCTTTTTGATGGCCTTTATGTAAGATAGCTAGTTGTGTGTTTATGTAAATGTGTTAAGTGTGTGGATGTGTATTTGTTAAATGAAATGTGATGTATTCCCTTGTGTTAGTCTTATTTGTATGCTAAATGTGTACCCCTAGCATTTGGTTCCCCCTTGCGGGAGTGTGATGCCAGCTAGTGTATATAAGGGTTGAGAGGCACATGTTATCCCATCAGAAAATTACAAGCTCAAGGTGTTGTCTCTAATCCTTATAAAGGATCTATGTCGATTTGTTGTAATCCTCCCATGGACGTTGATTGTGGCCTACCCCCCACATATGAGGGACACACTTGTTGGTTCATAGTTCAAACCTATTCCTTGATATTTATAACCCATGGGTAAATGATGGAATTATATGGACCACCAATTATTCATATTTATGTGGTCATGGACAACTAGTTATTCATTTTCAAGTGGTTAGGGACAACCGGTTATTCATATTTATGTGGTTAGGAACCATCAGTTATTGCATGCTATTATACTTATTCCGTTCTAAAAAGAGAATCAGGCATTCCCCTCCTCCCCTCAGGTGGCTTGTCAAGTCATGTTGTGCTTAGAATATGTAGATTTTATTGTTGAAATATGAATTATTCCTAATTCTTGACTGATGTTTTATTTTAATATGCTCCAACAATGTGGAATTTTACATTTATTTAATTAGGTTGTTTATCCATTTGAAAGTTGTTATAGTCCAACTTTCCTCAAGGACTTGTTTAATTTCACCTTTGAATTATATTAGAATATTGTAATGTAGCTACAATTGATAGTTATTTTGTTTCTTTCTTGAATTTATAGTTCCCTTTTAGGGAGTTTTATTGAAATTTTTGTTTATGATCTTATGTTACTCTATTTGGGTTTCTCCTTATTTGCAAATTGTTGGCATGTGTGGTGTAATATGAAATTTGTAAACTACCATATCCCGGGGGTTTCTTGGTAGATCGTATAGGGGAACTTAGATACGCTGGGGAATTATTTTGAAAGGGGTTGTGAATGGGACCGATATGGGATGGTCATTAATCCATTCTTCCCCTCATTCTATGATCATTCTTACTTATATAGAGTAGTCCTTAGAGAAGGGCCTTGAGTGGTATCCAAGAATATCCATCATTGTAAAACCCATTGTGTGAGCCTTATGTTGTAAATTAGGTGGTTGTATGAGGATAGGCACACCCATTGGGAAGAGCATCCTTGATATTATTTTATGTACATGTGAAATTGCAAGTAAACATGATGTGGTATATTAGTGAAGTGTGTGAGTATAATAGTAACCAATGATGTGAGTTAATATTGATTGAGATATGATATGAGTGTCATAATTATAAGTTAAAATGTTATTTTAAAGATATATTTGGAGAAAATGTGAAGCTAATAATTCAGAGACATGATTTGCCATTGAAATAAAAATATTTCTAGCATCATGAGTGATGCTTATGGTGCAAAACAAATTTTAACATGTATCCATGAATTCTAATGTGTGTTGATATATGCATTCACAATATTATTGATAATTATGTGAATGGTCGTTAGAAATTGATCAAAACAAGAGTATAATTGCTAAAAATTCTTGCAAAATGAGAAATGGTACTGTAAGTGTCATGATTGAAAAGTAAAATGTTCTCTTAAGAACATATTTAAACAAATCTGAACATTATGATTGATAGTTGTTAGATGAATTGTATTCATTGATAAAGGTAGTGGTTTGACTTTTGTTTACACTTGGGTAGCTCTAGTTAGATTATCATGTTTGTAGATTTAATTAATAGATCAATATACTTTTGCATCACTCTTATCAATTGTGTCAAATTCATATTGTTAGCATAATCTCTATAATATAATAGTTGATTTATAATATTATTTTTTATTATTATAGTGAGTGATAGTCATTGTTTCAAGAAGTTATAGGGTGATGCATTGTAGGGACTTATTCCCTATCCCTAAGGACTTAAGGGAGGAAGTATATACAAGGGGGGAGAGAATGTAACCTACCACCTAGCAAATTCCCCATAATACATTTAGGGATCTTCTAACATGTGGTAAAAATGCACCTCATGCAATAAAAATGCATATGGTTTATTGAATATTTTCTTGTTAATTAGTCTTAGATGCGATATTGCATTACAATGCTAGAATAAAAATATTAATTGATGAATTTAATTTAAAATTATTACTCAATAATTCATATATTACTATGTTTTCAAGCGGAGGACATATATAAAGATTTTTTAGCATCATGTAATGATTAATTATTATGTACTATTCTAGGTCGATAATAATAATAATTTTTTCTATATTACTTAAGGGGAAAATCTATAGTTTAGTAAAGTTGGTAAAGGAAAATTTAGGAAAATCTACAATTGTATCTCTAGCAGACATTTCCTTATGTTTTTATTAAATACACCCCAAGCTCTATGAAATGAACCCACACTTTACATTTTGGAAAATGACTTTGTATTTTATAAGTTTACATACAGGATGTGTTTGTGTACATACAAATAAACATAGCTATATATCGATGATATTACATACCATTATATCGTAGTATTAATATTATTATAATAAAGAAAGAACATCAATATTTTAATAAATAATATTATAATTAATGTAGTAAAATAAACATATTAGTACAATTATTATAGTAAAGTGGTAATACATTACAATATTTAAATATGCTTGAAACCTTGAATAAATTGCAAATGAAGATAAATAATAAATATGCTTGAAAAATTAAAAGTGAGGAGGAAAGGAGAAGTGAACATGTATAAATAATTTTGTGATGTTGTGTTCTAAATAAGGTTGTATTTGAAGAGGTTAGAAATCATAATAGCTAGTCATGGGTTAAGTTTTTGAGATTTCAAATGAAAAGGCTAAGAATAGTGTTGAAGATAATAGAGGAAGCCATGCCTAGAAAATCCTTACTTGACTCTTGGAAAAACCAAGAGCCAACAATCACTACCATACTCTAATTCCCCAACTACCCACCTGAATGTAAGAGGCAAAGGATTCCAAACCTAGAATATAACAAAGAATACAAAAAAAATAATTTACCCAAAAGAAACTAAAACAAAGAACTCAAAAAAATAAAAACACATTTTTAGTATTATGTACTCAAATATTAAACATCAAATAAAATAGAGTTGCTGCTCAACTTTACTACTGCAGAGCATTACCAATTTTTCTATTCACTCTATGTAATGGGTATATGCAGGATCATCATGGAAAAAATAGGTCCTTAAGTGGCAAAAAAATAAAAAAAATCAGAGTTAGGAAACTTGACGTAAAAATTTGAATAAGTTATCTATGATATTTCAAAAATATGTAAGAATAGAATCTATAGCAAATTGAATGTAGTTTCTAAACTACTAGGTTTTCTTTTTTTTTTAAAATATATTTAGTGAAAATTTGAAATTTCAATGGAGTGACACTTAAATTTAAGGGAAAAAATAAGAAGTAGGTGTTTGTCTGACCACCCTAACAACAATAAAATGATAATATTTTTTTATAATATTTTAGATATAAGTAGAGGACTCATGTCCCGATGTGATGCATATTTTTTTATAATTTATTTCTAAGTAAATAGTTAATTATGATTTTTTTATTACAAATTTTAAAAAATATAAAAAGTCATATGTCTAACCACCTTAACTTGGTCAAGACTTCATGAAATTTATTTTTCTTTTTTCTAATCCTATAGTATGCAAAGCATAGAATGTGACACATGTTTTGGATTCAAAAAATTTGATACCATTTAAAAGTTATAGATTTTTTTCAATCAACCTATCAATAAAGACTTTAGTCATAATTCAAATAGAAAATGAATAGAAATTATTTATTAAATTCAAAGTAAAGCATAATTTGTATTGGTGGAAATTTGATAATCTCCTTTAAAAGCTTTTTTTGTTTTATCAATTTTTGGTAAGAAAGAGGTCATCAACCATGTACCCTACACATACCCATCATATTGCCACTTTTTGTCCCATCATGATCCTACACATACCCTAATAATAATAAAAACTTTACACAAAAACTACCAAGAAAAAAATTCACCAGCAAGAAAATGAGGTGAATTAAATGTCATTAATTACATCTCCAGTAACTTATAATTCACATCAAGTGAAAAGTATTTTCATCTTAAATTACACACTAAACCATATAAAAATTAAAACATATTCCCTGATTTAACCGTCTAATCAAAATAAATAATCTCCTTCAAATATTAAAAGCCCATACGAAAAATATTCACATCAAAAAATTTGTCAGGAGAAACATTAACTGCAACACCATCAAGGAGAAGGAAGAAACCTGTGAGACCTCAGGGTCATCGCACTACCACAAAAAGCAAGAGAAATGATTGTGGGTCTGTGGTAGTCATTGCACTACTGCACAACATTGAGAGAGAGGACACTAGATTCTAGGAAGGAAAAAGAGATGTAGCAGGAGTTGGGAGAAATTTCAACACTCCCCCTTAATCACAACTACTATTGTCTATGATGCACAAATGATCTCTTTGATAGACAAAACTATCTTTTCCAAGCACCTTTGTGAAGATATCTGTACATTGATCTTTAGACCTGCAAAACTCTAAGAATATTTCACCATTGTTGATTAACTCTCCAATGAAATGATATATGGTATCCATGCATTTCCTCCTTTTGTAAAAAACTAGATTCTTTGACAATACTATTTCTGAGTTATTGTCACAAAATATCTTTGTAGCATCCACTTGTTCATTATTTAACTATTTCAACACTCTTCTCATCCATACTGCTTGGAAAGAGGCACTTGTGAGTGCTACATATTCTACTTGTACTGATGAAAGAGTGACTATTGGTTGCTTTTTCAAAGCCCATGATACAACATCAGTGCCAAAGTGAAAAATGTAGCCCGATGTGCTCTTTTTGTCATCAATACATCAAGCACAGTCACTATCAGTATACCCAATCAGTTTGAACTCCTCTGAACTTGAATATTGAATCTCAAAATTCTTTGTTCCACTTATGTATCTCAAAATTCTTTTCCCAACTTTCCAATGTGTTTCTTTTGGAGCTTCCATAAATTTGGAAATTAAACTTACAACACACATTATGTTTGGCCTTGTGGCTATCAAATACATTATATTTCCAACAAGTCTCTTATATAAAGTTGAATCCACATTTGAAACTTCATCATCCTTACTCAGTTTTAACCCTGTGACAATTGGTGTTGGTGTTGATTTGCAATTTAACATATGAAATCTTTTCAAAATATCATTTGCATACTTTGTCTAAGAGATAAAAATACCATTTTTATTTTGATTCACTTCAATGCCTAAAATGTATTTCATGAGTCCCAAATCTGTCATTTCAAATTATTTCTTCATAGCTCCTTTAAACAAACCAATTGATAAATCACTAGTGAAGATTAAATCATCAACATACAAACATACAATCAAAATTTCACCCTTTTCATTCATCTTGGTGTATAATTTAGGCTCGTTGCTGCATCTGATGAAGCCATTATGTAAAAGATAACTATCAATTCTCTTGTACCAAGCTCTTGGGGCTTGCTTGAGACCATATAGTGTTTTTCTGAGCTTGTAAACTTTGTCTTCTTGGTGCAAAATCTCATACCGAGGTGGTTGTTCCACATAAAATTCTTCAAGATATCCATTTAAAAGTGCTAATTTCATATCCATTTGATGAACTGATCAATTTTTTTGAGCTGCTATGGAATGAATTATCTTGACAGTAACAAGATGTGCTATAGGTGCAAAATTCTCATTATAATCAATTCTGGGCTGTTGTGAATAACCCTTTTCCACTAATCTTGTTTTATGTTTTTGTACTTCACCATTTGCAATCAATTTGCTTTTGTAAACCCATTTAACTCCTATTACATCCTTGTCTTTTGGAAGACTTACAAGCTCCAATGTTTGATTCTTTTCAATTGCATCAATTTTCTTCATCCATTGTACATATCCATTTTTCATCTTTAATTACATCCTCAAAGTGAATTAGATCATCTAATTGTGAATAAAATGCAAAAAGAGAAATCTAATCAAAATTATTTTCACCTTCATTTTTTTAATATATATCCTTTATACTTCTGATTTTTTGTCTTCTCATGCTTTCCAATGTAGGATTTGATAGATCACTTGAACTTGTAGAATGTGGAATTGTTGGTCCTGCACTTGATGTTTCTAATGTAAATGGCGTTTGTTGTCCTCTTATTTTTTCTCTTACATTTGATAATGGTGTCACTTGTTGACCACTTATTTGAACTTGAATGGGCATGGAAGGAGTCAAAATAGTAGGAATATTTGCTAGTATAAAAACTTCATTTTCCTCTTGAGGTATACTTGCTGATACATTAACTATTTTTTCTCTACTTCCACCCCATGCTTCATCTTCTACAAATTGTACATCTCTATTGATTATAACCTTCTTAGTTGTTGGATTATAAAGTTTGTAAGCCTTAGATTCATCACTATATCCAACAAATATGCATTTTTCTCCTTTGTTATCCAACTTCCTTCTTAATTCATCAGGCACATGTGCATAAGCCACAACCAAAAACTCTCATGTGAGCAACATTATGTTTTCTTCCAGTCCATGCTTCTTCAGGAATGATATTCATGACACTTTTTTTTGGACACTTATTCATTATATATGCTGCACATGATACAATTTCAGCCCAATATTCATTTGACAAATGTTTGGATTTCAACATGCTTCTAGTTATTTCCATAATTGTTATATTTTTCCTTTCAGCTACCCCATTTTGTTTAGGTGTGTATCTAGTAGTAAATTGTTTATGAATACCATGATCTTTGTATAAATTTAAAAATTCTTTTGAAAGGTATTCTCCACCTCTATCCGTCCTCAAATATTTAATGTAATACACACTTCTGTTTTCAACAAGAGACTTGAATTGACGAAAGAATCAAACACTTCATTCTTGTTCTTTAGAAAATAGACCCATGTTTTCCTTGAATAATCATCAATAAAAGTCATAAAATAAAAAATACCACCAATTGAGGGTGTTTGCATAGGTCCACACAAATTTGAATGTATAATCACTAAAAGGGATTTTTATCTTGTTGACTTTCCTCCTAGAAAAGCTTCACTATGTTGCTTTCCAAAGAAACATCCTTCACATACTCTTTCAGGTTTTTCTATTAAAGGTAGTCCCTTGACCATACTTTTCCTATGAAGTAAATTTAGACCCCCAAAGTTAAGATGACCAAATCTTAGGTCCCATAACCAATTTTCATTTTTTATCTCTGCTTGAAATCTTGTTTGTATAACTATTTCCTTCTCTTGTGCTTGTACAAACCCTATGCTCAAATCAGGTTGAATCTTTAAAATAAAACTTCTATTACTTGTCATTTTGACCTTAGCAATTAGTTGATTACTTGGGTATTTGTCTTAAATTGTGAACAATCCATTTTTGAAGGTTATTCTATACCCTTTTTGAACAAGCTGTCCTATACTCATCAAATTGTGTTTTAGACCAAACACAAAGTAAACATTAGAAATATATTTTTTCTCCCCTAGTTTTGTTATAATGTTGACATTTCCTTTTCCTTTGACTGACAATTTGTTGTCATTACCCAATGTAACATCAGATTTAACATTTTCATCTAAACTTGAAAAAAATTCTAAATTTCATGCCATATGGTGGCTATAGCCTAAGTCTAAAAACCAAACATATTTTTCACTTGCTTGTGCAATATTACACGCCAAAAACATTGTGCTCTATTCTAACTTTTGATTTTGATTTTCTTTTGTAAAATTTGCATTTTGTTTACCATAATCATGTTGTTTCTTTCTACACTCACTCATATAATTGAATTTTTTTTTATAGTAGTGACATTGGATTTGAGACTTTTCATACCTTTGACCTTGTGAAAAATTCTGAGATAAACTTGAGCCTAAGTTTTGGTTGCTGCCTCTTCCACTTGAGCTTGATGGGTTGCTTCTTCCACCTTTGTAAGAACTTCTTCCTCTTCCTTTGAAATTTTATCTTCCTTTGCCTCTTCCTTGGCTGATTGAAGCTTGTGGCTTGAAAGAATGTGCCAATAAAGTATTTTTAGACTTGCTCAGCCTTTATTCATGAGAAATGAGAGGTGCATGGAGCTCATCAACTAAAAATTGCATAAGGTCTTTTTTTTTTCAATAGTTACAGTAATTGTCTCAAACTTTGTGGGTAAGCTCCTTAAAATATTTTCAACAACTCTTTTATCTTCAAGTGTTTCAACATGTGATCTAATTTTCTTTACCAGTCTAATAATTTGGATGAAGAATGAATGTATTGATTCATTTTCCTTCATATATATAGTTTCAAAATCCCTTCTCAATATTTGTAGCTTTATTTTTTTGAATTTTTCCATACCTTGATAAGTTGTTTGAAGTATGTCCCATGCTTGTCTGGACCTTGTTGCTGCTGCAATCCTTGGGAAAATGCTCTCATGCACTCCTTGGAGAATAAAGAAAAGATATTTTGAGTCCTTCTTCCTATTGTCTTTCAATAGGTCCTTCTTTTCTTGAGTCAAAGAATTATCTATTACCCCATCATTTGGCTCTGGAAATCCATTCTCTACTAGCTCGCATAAATCTTGTGAAAAAAAAAATGCCCTCATGGTAATTTCCCAATAGTCATAATTATTCCCATTAAACTATGGGATTTGAGGATTTGTCAAGCTTTTGCTTGCTGCCATTCTTTCACTAAAACCTTGGTGCTGAGAAAACTTTAAATTATTTGAAATCCCTTTGAAAATCTTCAGTTCTGATAACCTTTAGCTCTGATACCATGTGAAGGTTAGAGGCAGAGGATTCCAAACCCAAAATATAACATAGAATAGACAAAAAAATAATTTACCCAAAAGAAACTAAAATAAATAAATCACAAAAATAAAAACATAGTTTTTGTATTATGTATTCAAATCTTAAACGTCTAATAAAATAGAGCTTCTACTCAACTTTACTACTATAGAGCATTACTAATTTTTCTATTCACTCTATGTAATAATAATAAAAGCTTTACATAAAAACTATTGAGAAAAAATTTCACCAACAAGAAAATGAGGTGAATTAAATGTCATTAATTACATCTCTAGTAACTTCTAATTCACATCAAGTGAAAAGTATTTTCATCTTAAATTACACACTAAATCATATAAAAACTAAAAGGTATTCCCAAATTTAATCGTCTAATCAAAATAAATAAAGTCCTTCAAATACTAAAAGCTCGTACAAAAAATATTCACATCTAAAATTCCATTAGGAGAAACATTAACTATAACATGCCTACAAGAAGGAAGACACCTACAGGATAGCGGGGTCACCACACTACCGTACAAGGAAGGAGAAATGACTACAAATGTGCGGTAGTAACCACAGTACCACACAACACTGAGAGAGAGGACGTAGGATTGCGGGAAGGTAGGAGAGATGTAGAAGCAGTTGGGATAAATTCCAGCACCAACATCATAGTGGACCATTCATAGCATTATTAATGAGGGTAGTTGTGCAGAATGAAAGAGGGCAATGCATTTTCATGGAAGAACTATCAATCTCTTTCACATATTTGATAGAAGTTCCAGAACATTAAATGATACTTGTCATTTCTTCTAAAATTTTATTTAATGGCATGTGGGGTAGCTCACATGAGGGTAATAATGTGAGGAAGGAGGCTATGTGGAATCTTTCGATGATAGCCACTTGTTTTAAATGCAATAGTTTTATTGAAATCAGGGAACAATGGATTATACAAGAAGTTTGAAGCTTGAAGCTTGCATTGAAGATGGGAGGTTTGATGTTATGATGGAGAGTTCTACAATCAATTAAAAGTAGGATTGATAAATTTTTATAGGGGGATTTTTTGAGATTCCAACCTCAATTGGGAAATGTGTCAATATATCTAGATAATTTTCTATTTTTTTCTTAGATTTAGTTGCATATTTAGAAACATAATTCAAAAAAAAATTCCTCAAAACAACTACCTAGCAATCAACATTGGCATGCCAAATTGCAAGCATAGTTGGGCTATGAATATTTAGGTGATCATCATTTCTTGTTGGTTTGTAGGATTTTTTAGGCTCAACATCAGATGTCAATGTAGAGGTAAGTTGTTGCTTCCATGGTGCTTTATACTAACATTGCAATTGCTCTCCTTTTCTTCTTAAACAAGTATATTTGGAGCATTTTGTGTGCCTTTAAACTGTGTTTAGCAACTCTTCATAATCTATGATTGGATCATTGGTTAGGATCTGGCTTGTGGTAAGCAAGCACAAGTTTTCTTCAAAGCAATGATACATTCTAAGCAATCTGTGTGCAGGGAAACATGGATTCCATGCTGAAATGTATCTATCAAAAAAGTTCCTTGCCATGGTAACATCATGGTCATTGGACCAATCAAGAGTTTCCATGTTAGAAGCTTCTAGAAGCCATAGAAAACCATGCACATGTGCAAAGCCACAATGCTGCCATTCATATCTATGCCAATAATCTTTTGCATGCCAAATATTTTTGATCACCTCCTCATGGAAAATTTAGAATCTATGATGAAAATATAAAGATGTTATATGTGGATTTGAAAAAACACTATCTATTAGCATTTTTGTTGAAGTCTCCATTGCTAAATGAGTTGTAGAAGTGAAAACATTTTGTAGGTCAACCTCTTTTGTGTCTACACTACTCAAAGTGAAAAAAAGGGTGGGTATGCCAAGTTTTTTGATCATGGTGGTTAGTTGGGCTCAACAAGATCTCTAGAAAGAGTGGGTCCCAGGAAATGATGCACCAAATTGCATCAACTACTTGGCTAGTTGGAAGTCAGGAGCAGCTTGAAGCTATTTCCACAAAACAATCAACAACTTGGGGATTTTTTCCTCCAAATCTACTCAAACAAAAATAGAGATTGTTTGTTGGTTTTGATGTCTCATAATCAAGTTGTAGAGAAAATATCCAAACCTAACATGTTTTCCAAATAGTTGGTCAAAATATCTCATTAGGTAGAGGACATATTCAGGAAAGTGAATTTTAACATCTCTTGGTTGAAGGGGAAGTGTTGCTCCAGTGGGGAACAATATTGGAAAGGCCATTGAAAATAAACCTTCAGTGTCATATTTATTAATAGGAGAAGAGCTAATTTTAGGCTAAGCTAAGATATTTTTCTCTTTTTTTCAATTTTTAAGACATCTTTTATTGCTTGCAGCTCTCGTCTATCATTTGGTAAGGAAGGAATAAATGATGAAAATTTTGAAGAGCCATTTTATTCTTGTCCAACATTTGTTGAATTGGTTGAATACATTAGGTCTTCATCTATAACTTGGTCTATTGTATGCAAGAAACTAGACACATCAACAACAACATCAGGTAACATATTAAGAGCCTCAACATCATTGTAGTATTTTTCATATTGAATTTTGTATTTCAATGCATCCATGACATGATTCTTATTAAGATAACAATCATAATTCCCACCTTCAATGGTGGTCTTAGGAATGATCACAACCTCAAGGTCTTGTAGTCAATTCGACTAAATTTTTCTATGCTCAAGATATCCTGAGGGAAGCTTATCATGTGACCACTATACATAAATTGGCCTCCTCTAGCGTGGGTAACCTGTAAAATTGGAGCCACAATAGCAATAAGCATCTCTTTAACCTATGTTAACTTTTTGAGTAACAATGGTTGTGGGCCTGGGTCCATGGCATTTATGGAGCTGAATCAATGGGCACCTTTTTTATAATAACACCTTACACATGTGGCTTTTGACCCTAAGATTTAAGTGTACATCCCTATGTAGCTTTCCCTACATATTTGTAAAATAGAAAGGTTGGAAAGTGCATCTATACAATGTCAAAATCGCTTTACCACAACAAGGTAGCTATCATTGAATATTTATTTGATGTGTTCTTCTTGTGCTGGTCCAATAGGGGAGTTCCTCTGAGATTGTATACAAGGGTTGGCATCTTCCATTGGAATTGGGTGTTGCAAGGGAGGAATGTTAGCATTCTAGTGTGCAGATGTGGTTGTTGTAGTTATCCTCTATTGTAAGTATTTTTTGCGGCACTTCATGGATATTTCATATTTATGCTCCCTATAGTAGAAATAGTTTCATTGTTGTTTTTTTACCCTTTTTAAATTCAACAATGTACCCGTATAGCCTACAAGTATACATACAAGCTGAAGCACATTAGGATATATGAATATACATGTATAACCATAGATATATTTATAATGGAAATTACACATAAACATAAATATATATATGTCTATCCATGTGTATATGAATCAATATCTATGAATGATTAGAAAAGGAATAACATAGTTTGAACAATAGAATATATTAAATTATAGTTGAATCTTGTTCCTTTCCTAAAAAAGATATGTTTAGGGCTAGTAGTTTTATTGGCCTCCATTTATTATTTTAGTTATGCATATGCATATTTTCCGTTGGATGGACTAACATAGGACCAATTGTAGATTATGAACATGGTGGATATAAAATTAGTTTCATGGCTAACAATTCTTATTGTAAGTCTTATTCTTTCTAATATCTCTTACTATTCGAAATGGCTCTTTCAACAATGCAATTTAAGCAATATAATTTCTCGCTAATTTTTTGCAACCCATCAGTGTTAAAATTGCCCAACCTACTATTGAGAGGAACAATAAGAAAAGATCGAAAGACATGAACAATAAATTAATCATTTATGCAAAATACCCATGTAAAACATACATATATATACATGTAAACATATAGACATATATACACATGTATACATATACATGTATAAAAATATGTATATATACATGTATACATATGCAAACATATGTACATGTATACATATACATACATATACATATAGGACTTGGAAACCTCAGTATAAGGAGGGATGGATAGTAAGTTTTTGCTCATGCGAGGCTTAATGCATTCATCCACTGCTGCACAATGGGAGCAAGCAAAGCAAAGAAAATGCAGGCGGATAGAGTAAATGCAATATTGAATGTTGTAGTGTGAGAAACTATACTTTGATTAAGATGCATTGTCAAAAGAGTCATTCTGGCATTAATTTCATAGTAAATGGGAAAAATCTATTGTCTACATATCTAATCTATCATATTGTAGTATTTGTTTTTGCATATACATAGACATACACATAGGCATATACATATTCATATACATACACTTGCATATACATACACATATACATATACATATGCATACATGCATACACATACATGCATATACATATACAAGCATATACAATCATATACATATACATATACATATGTACATATATACATACATATACATATATATACATAGAAATATTTACAAATATACATATATATACATATACATATACATATAGAATATTGATTGTTGTAGTGTCAGAAACTATACTTTCATTAAGTTGCATTGTCAAAAGAGTCATTGTGCCATTGATTTCATAGCAAATGGGAAAAATCAGTTGTCCTCATATCTGATCTATCATATTGTAGTATTTTTTTTGCATATGCATAGACATACACATATGCATATGTAGTTGCATATACATACACATACATATACATGCATATTCATACATGCATACTTATACATACATATACATATACAAACATATAGATACATATGCATATAAATATACATATACATATATAGATATATACATTCATGTACATATATATATACATAGACATATATATACATAGACATATATACACATATACATATATACATACATATACATACAGATATACATATACATGAAAGGCATCCTTTTATATGCACTGGAAAATAGGAATGCATATCTAGTTCCACATCTATATGCTTTGTCAAGATAACCCATGTACATATACACCTAGAAGCGAAGAAAACTAGAAGCAATAATGCCCAATTTCTAACAGGTATAACATAAAGGGAAATCATACTTATGAAATAAGGATCAGAAGGTAGAGGAGCCACACCCTTAGAGCCAGACTCTGCAAGGGCACCAGTGGGTGTTGCCAACAAATCAATATTTGGGGGCTCAATGAACCCATTCACAAAACTCGATTCCATAGGCATAGTTCTAGGAACTTATTTGTAGTGACAAAATGTTGCACTTTGAGTTCACTAATTGACAGCTCTATTTCACAATAAAAAAAAGATTAGTGTACTACAACATCCAAATGGTAATTGTTAGACAACTTAGAAATATCAATTTATAACCATTCCACTTTTAATATCAGTTAAACAACACGAGATACAACAACAAGAATAGAAATCCACTTTTAATGATGTGCAAACACCAGGGGATACATCAACAAGAATAAAAATAATAAATGCAAATTCATATACCCCTATATGTATCTCTCTATCTTTGCGGCTGCTCACATGTGTGTGTATGTAGGCTTTTATTATTTCTATATATGTGTATTTATGTAGAGTTTTAACTTTTCTATGTAATGGAAAGAATCATATGGTGCAATAATCTATCAAAAATGTGTAACATTGTTGTGCAGTTTTTGCAAACACACACCGTTGAAAGTAGGGACCCTCTTTTTCTTTTGATTTTGGTTTTTTGGTCCTTGCTATTTTTAGGTTTCATTACCTTTTCACTTTTGCTTGAATGATTATCCTATTTGTGCAAATTCCCCCCTTCTTGGAAGCATTTTGAGGATCTAGTGTTTTGGACAATTTTGGGTTTTTGGCTGCCTTCGGGAAAATCCGCTCTTGGCAGACTTCCTCGGATCCTCTCTTGGTCCAATTTTGTCTGCCTTGCATGGTAGTTCATAATTTTTAGGTCTTCGTGGAACTCTGTGGTGGCCGGACTTTTTCGAATGTCCTTTGTCTTGTCGCGTTCCTAGATTTTGGTTCTAAGCTATCTTGTCGATTGCATTTATGATTGCTTGTACAATTCCTAAGGGATGTATTTGGTCAATTTTGGGGATTTTTATTCCATTTTTCTTTATCATTTGCATTCTATTGAGTTAGGGTGCTCAATTTGGTGGTGCTTGGCTGGATTTGGCATGCTGAACCTACGAATTGTGGGATTTGGTAGTCATTTTTTGGGTGTGATAGTTGTTTGTCATTGATATTGTTAGAATTAGCTATGGATGCCACCCAAGATCTATGGACCAAATGGAAAGCACAAGAAAGAGAGAAATGATATGACAAGAATAAACTATATTCAATGTCATTGATATGATAATGATTATGATTATGATTATTTACAATGAGAGAGACCCCTTGGTTATATAGCCAAGGTGAGAACATAGAAGGGCATAAGATTATGACAACTATCAGAATCTTATGACATGAGACAACTATGAAGACCTATCACTCCACAAAAGGTGGAGAGATAATCACATGATGTGTCCACAAAAGGTGGAAATGATGAGGTAATGACATGTCAGTCCACCAAAAGTGGAAATTCTCCAACAACCTCCTATGTGGTCCCTAATTAAACTTAACTAAGATGTAAATAAGTCCCCTAGTAATGAACTAACTAGGTACAAGACTTTATTTACACCAACACCCCCCCTTAAGTTCAACTTAGGGAGTAGCGAATTATTATGCAAATGACACAAAGATGCAAAGATGGGTCCTAGCTACTAGGCCATGTTAGGTACCCATGTACACACACAATGCAATCTCTCACAAGCAAGGAAAGGGAGAAAACCTCATGGGAAAAACTCCCCCTCAAAAGAGAGATGAAATACAAAAACTGAAATACAATACTCTTAATGAAGAATGAGAAGGTAAAAACCCCATGTGAGGAAAAAGACCCCCCCATAAGAGATAAGTAGAAGAGAGGCAAGGTAGGCCCCCCTTAATGTTGAGTCTCTTGCAATGATGGTAGAAGCTTGACATTGAATGCTGAAGATGATCCAATCTCGCCGAAAAACATTCCTCCCCTTAGGAAGAAACAAAACCAAGGATGTATGTAGGATGTCAAGATGTATGATGTATGATGATGTCTCTGAAGCATGCTCAAATGTCTCCATGTCGATGCAGAAAGCTAAACCACTCCAATCAGGCATTCTAGGCCACACTGCTGAAGAGGGAAATCCAACATCTAGTAGAGATTAATGTAGAGCACTATCCAAAGACAAGGATATCCCCTCTGAAGACAAAGAATCATCCTCCAAATGTTGTCCAAAAGTATCCACACTCACGCCAAACTGAGAAGAATGATCATGTAGAGAATGAACAAGAGGGTCAAGGTGTTCCCTCACAACAACTAAAGAAGGTTCATATTCATCAAAGAGAAGATGAATGCTATCAATGGTGTCCTCCAAATATGCAAGATGAGACTCCACAAAAAAGTCTGAAATACCTGTGAGGAAATCATCCAAAGTAGCCATATCTGGAAGACAATCAGGATCCTGTTGCATTGAATCACTAGGAGCCAAAACTATAGTGACACAAGTATCATCAAGTACAACAGTAGGTGGAGGAGATAGAGTGCATGGCTCAAGTACTGGATCTAATGTGAGTATTCCCAAGTTCAAAAAGCCAAATGTCTCCTCTAAATCATGGTTCATATGATCAACAGTCGAAGGAACAAAGTCATCATCAGAAGCAAACTGTGTAAAGGAATACAACTGAGATGAATGATCAACCACCCCAGTAGCAATAACATCTCTAGTCTCCAAGTCACGAATGATAACCGAATCAGGAGTGAACTCTACAGTTCTCCCATCTCCACCATGTGTAATCTGATATATGGAAAGTAGATTGTTCGTCAAATGAGGAACACACAAGACATCCTGAAAAGTGTTCTCCCCAATGCTAATAGATCCCTTCCCTGTTACACTCATGTAGTTATTGTTTCCCATCAAGATAGGAGACATAGAACAAGGTTGAAATGAAAAGAAGATAGTTTGTGAAGATTCCATATGATGTGATGCTCCTGAATCCAGAAGTCGTCTCCTTGAACCTGGACTTGAAAGACCACAAAGAGCTTGTCCTTTATATCCTGATGTTGACCTTTGTCCTATTTAGACTATTTTGAAGTAGAAGGAGAAGAAGATGATTCAGACATTCTAGAAGGCAAATCAATGTGATTATTTTTGAGAAGATTCTTCAACTCATCAATATCATTCTTATAACAATAGTGTTCTTCATGTCCATCCTTCTTTCAATATGCACAAAAAGGCCTCTCCTTCTTAGATGATTCTCCTTTTGAAGAATATTTTTTCTTTTCTTGATCTGACTGTTGATTATTCTTTGCTTTCTTTTGTTTCTTATCTTATTCTGATTCTTTCACCTGATTAACCAACAATGCCTGAGAATTAGAAGTCTTGATGAGACCTATTGAGATAAGCTTTTGTTACTCATGTATTAACATCTCAGAAAATGATGCAAATGAAGGTGTAGTATAAGCAAACCCCATAGTCAATCTATGAGTATGAAAGCTAGAAACAAAAGAAGCATAATTAGGACCAAGTTTGTTCATTGTATTGTACACCAACTAGATGTCCTTCTTATCAATTCCATATGCTTTGCATTGCTCTTTTAGATCATTAACCTTAGTGATGTAGTCCTGGATGTTTTCAAAGTTCTTAGGATCAAGATTCATCAAATCATTATCAATTTGATAGCCTCTTACTTCATCTGTAGTACCATACAATGTTTTCAATTTTTCCCAAGCTTCATGAGAATTTTTACATGATTCAATCTGAAACAACAAATCTTGAGAAACTAGTCTACGAAGACACCCAAGAGCTTTTGCATGTTTGTTCATCCATTTTAACTTTTTCTCATCATCAATAGGTTCAGGTACCTTATTTTCAACATATAGAGAGTGACCTTCTGTCATTAGAATATTCCATGCATTTTGATGCCATGTTGAATAATTATATGATGTGAGCAAAGGAACTTTAGAATGATCCATGAAAATGAGAGAGAAAAAGCAAATAGATCAAAGTAATGCACCAAGAGACCCCCCCAAATTCACTCAATCAAAGAACCCCCCAAGCAAAATCTGATTTGGCACTTTATATTTAGTGCGTTTACAGTTGCTAGATGCCAAAAATAGCAAACTAGACTTGATCTTAGTGCTTACAAATGCCAAAATAGGCCACAGTATCAAGTACAATTTTTGGTACAAAATGAGATCAATCTGATCATACAATTGAGAAGTACACAAAAAATCATGCACTTTCAAAAAAAATTGCACTAAAAAATGTTACCGTAGGAGCAAGATATGAGCTCCTGAAGTTCCCAAAATGAGGACGAAGCAGCAATACCTGTGAGAATCTTCCAATTCTAGAAAAACCAGGCACCAAAACTGGAAATTCTCCAACAACCTCCTATGTGGTCCCTAAGTAAACTAACCAAGATGTAAATAAGTTTCCTAGTAATGAACTGACTAGGTACAAGACTTTATTTACACCAACACCCCCCCTTAAGTGCAACTTAGGGAGTAGCGAATTATTATGCAAATGACACAAAGATGCAAAGATGGGTCCCAACTACTAGGCCATGTTAGGTACCCATGTACACACACAATGCAATCTCTCACAAGCAAGGAAAGGGAGAAAACCTCATGGGAAAAACTCCTCCTCAAAATTTCTTTTGGTCCTTTCCTTTGCTCTGATACCATGTTAGAATTAGCTATGGATGCCACCCAAGATCTATGGACCAAATGGAAAGCACAAGAAAGAGAGAAATGATATGACAAGAATACACTTTATTCAATGTCATTGATATGATAATTATTATTATTATGATTGTTTATAATGAGAGAGACCCCTTGGTTATATAGCCAAGGTGAGAACATAGAAGGGCATAAGATTATGACAAGTGTCAGAATCTTATGACATGAGACAACTATGAAGACCTATCACTCCACAAAAGGTGGAGAGATAATCACATGATGTGTCCAAAAAAGGTGGAAATGATGAGGTAATGACATGTCAAGTCCACCAAAAGTGGAAATTCTCCAACAACCTCCTATCTGGTCCCTAAGTAAACTTAACTGAGATGTAAATAAGTCCCCTAGTAATGAACTGACTAGGTACAAGACTTTATTTACACCAATAGATATAATTGAATTTCATTTTATCAGTGGTATGTACCTATTTCCCTACTTTTGATTGATAACATGTGAGTGATTCTTTCTATATGTTCGAACGTTTAGGGCTTAGGTCGCTTGATATTGTTTGATTGATGGTTCCCCCAAGTGAGTTTTGAGCTTGATTTTTCATTTGCATCATGTGGTAGCTTTCTTTTGGACCATAACAAACCTTTGTGAGAACCTATTAGTCAAGTAACCTAAATCCCAAGTGTTCCAAATGCATCCATAGTAGAGTTTTAGGGTTTTATGCCTAAGGCATCACCGATTCCTTTCAATTTCCTTCAGGGTGAACATAGAATTTATAGATGATCTATAGGAGGTCCAAATTGAGTCAGTTGCAGGCCCAAGTTCCTCAAATTTGTGATCATTCGATCAATTTGAGTGAAATCATGATAAAATGTTGGCATTCGGGTTTTCCTTTAGTTTTAGGATTTTCCTTCATTGGCGGATTTCCTCAATTTTCCATGTTCTCTCTATTTTCCTGAAATGTGTTGAAATATAGAATCTTGCTTGCTTCATGGATTTCCTTCGCTTCTAGATTTTCTTGAAATTTCCTTTGTAGATTATCATTTCTTTCATGGAAATCCGTCCTAGGCAGAATTCCCTGAGATTTAGTGGAAAATGAAGGAATAAGAGATAGCATGGCTTATTAACGTATGATTATGCATGCTATGATTAATTTGAGCTACTATAAGATGTCTCATGATATTTCTTTGTTTACGATGATCAAATTGTGTGACTAATGGGGATTTTCATGTTCATTCTGCTAGAATCCATCTTGCTAGGATTTTCCCAAAATTCCTCTCTGGCTTGGATTATGCGAGATAACTTGAAACCTGAAATTTGATGTGATCATTCCTTTTATGAGATTTAAGGGCATATTTCTTATCTTGGGACTTGTTTTGAATATGAATTTATCATTTGTGATTAACTTAATTGGGTTTGTATGATCTCTACTATGGTCTCCTTGTTGAGTGTAGGTTGAATCAAGTAAAGCAGTGACTGGTGGAACCAAGGGTAAGGTGATGGATCCAAGTGCAAAGGAGTCTTCTGTTTCTAAGGTAGAAAGAACCAAGATGGATATCAAGAGCATAATTCCTGAGAGAAATATTAATTATGTTTGGTCGGAGGTGACTGATACAAATGTTGGACTATGGGAATATGAGGAGTTAAAGACTAGGATGGCAGAGCAGAACCTTCCTTTGTTGGATAGAAGAGCATTGGAATCAGGATTGGCACATGTGGTTGGATTCCCTCCCATAGTGAAATGTTATGAATTATTTCTCGAGTGTGTTAGGCACTAGATAAGGCTACACAAAGGATAGTTGGCCCTCAAGGGAGAATTGTACCAAATTTGAATCCTGTGTCTATAGCCCGAACCTTTGATATGCTAGACAGATCTCATGTGGTGGCTTTTGATATGGATATGGCAAGGAAATTCTATAAGGAGGATACTATCAATTCTTAGCAGGTCATCAACTCATGGTTGGAGAAGCCTAAGTCTCACTACTCCAAGCTACCCAAACAACTATTCAAAGCAAAATTCAAGAAGTACTATGATGCTATCACCCTTCTCAGTAGGGTGGTAGGGTCAAAGAGTGTTGGTTTGTTTGAAAATTGGATGCTTCATGTCATTGTGAGGATACAGTAAAATATTAACTATCATTGGGAAGATTTTATAAGTGTTATGATTCATGAGCAGATGTGCAATGTATTGCAAACAAAGACCTTCACAATGACTTCCTACTTAGTCTATGTGCTTGCAAGATTCCATCCATACAAGGGGATAAGTACAAGAGGTGTGTTTGGGAAGGATGTGATCTATGAAGTTTATCCACAGTTGCATCTAGGGAACTCGAGCTACAAAAGGGTGAAGGATGCATTCACCATGTACATAACCAGATTATTGTAAGGTGTAGAGCATGTGAGGATATCTGACTAGGCCAAGGAACTAATCAAAAGGTGTGGGGCATGGTTTACATAGTTTCCCACCTTCTCATAAATAAGGATAGATGGCTACCAAAGGGCTCCATATTGACTTCCAAGGTACCCAACAGACCATATCATACTCTTAGAAGTCATGAAGAAAATTTGTGACTTTGATGCCATTGTGAAAAAGGATAAGCATAAGACTTGATTTGGTGGTGACTTCCCTTTGAGGATAGGAAATAGTGGGGCATGCCCTTCTATTAATTCGGCTAGTGCTTCTGAGGAATAAATGAGCACTCTTAGGTTATCGTTCCATTCCAAGAGATCTAGGTTTGATAGGACTGGCGAGGCAAAAAAGAAGGCTAGCAGAGAATATAGCCACAAGGATGATATAGAAGACTATTAGGCCAATTGTAGTGATGAATTTGAGATTAAAAAGAATTTTTCCAAGCTACTTGTTGACTTGGTTCAGTTATACAATGTGGAGGCCATCCCAGATCAAGTTGAAGATGATGGAGATTTGATCCAGGGCAATGTTTATGAGGTAGTGAAGGACAAGCCAATTGGAGAAATAGATTAGTTAGCAGAGGAGAAAACATAACTAGAACAACTTATGACTCCAGTCATTAAGTATATGAATTTGTGGCTCAAGCATAAGATGTGGGAGCTGAAAAGGGAAGGTGTGCAATGCACCTATGATTTAATGGGATACTTGGAGTCTCATTCCATTTTTGAGGATTCAGCTGAGCAGGATCCTAAGGGTAAGGGCAAGGTGAGTTCTCATTTCAGGATCAAAATTAAAGATGCTCAGGCGGAGGAAGAACAAGAAGCAGAAAAACAAGAGAAGCCAATTGCAAAGAAGAGGAAACATGTTTCAAGAATGAGGAAGTCAACAAAAGATGCAGTTGAAAAAGAATACAAAGAGGTTAGTGTCCATGTGCCGAAGAGAAGAAGAATGGTGAGATAATCATAGAAGGAAAAGGAAATCTGCAAGGTAGGGGAGGAAGTTGGCCCACTTGTGATAAATGTGGAGAGCTCAGGAGAAAGGACACAAGTGTACACAAGGAAATCAAGAACTCCTCCTAAGGATAGTGTTCCAAGAAAGGATCTCCCTCCAGTCACTCCTGATGTGGAACAACATGATGATATCCCTGATTCCCATGAAGCTCATGATGAACTAGGTGAATCCAAGGAGGAAGAAGGTCACCAAGATACATAAGGAGAATAATTTCAAGAGGGTGATCTCTTTAGTGCTGAGGTAGAAATAGAGAGGGTGATGCAGTCTCCCCTAGTAACATATGAGGATTCACCTACTAGAAGTAAAGAGGATAGACCTCCTCAGAGAGATCAAATACCAGTTAAGACTCCATCATTGTTACATGAAAATGAAGATCATGATAAAGAAAAGGAGGATAAAGCTTAGGAGATTCTTGAGAAGCTGGATTTGAACAAAGATGCACCTAAGGACCAACAAGATGAAGTTGGATAGAGTAAACCATAGTCAGAATCCACTATTCCAGGTTGGTTGGATAGGGAATTGAAGAGAAAATAGATTGTTGTGGATGATACCCCTCCCAATTGGGATGAGCTATTTGCAAACATAGGAAAAGGTAAAGGAAAGAAGAAAGCTAGGGTCATCTCTAGGATTGAGAGAGATGAAACAAATAACATGGTGGTCCACATTGCTACTCCTGCCCCTGATAAGAAAAAAGATGATGTAACTAGAAATGATTACAATGTATAGACCATCAACCTTGGGCCTACTTCTATGGAGCAGGATATTGAAGATTATGAAGGATCTAGTATAGTGATCCTAGGCAGATTGAGGAAACAAATGAAGACCAAGCAAGAACTGAAGAAGGAGAATGATAAATTAAATAAGTACTTGCAAGAATTGATGAAGCCCTTGCAATCTATTAGCTCCTCATCTTGTGTTGTGAGTTTCCTACCACAAGAAACTATAACAAAGTTGGAGAGGATGAAGACCACTACTCTTGCCACAATGAACTGGTTACAGGGGGTGCAAACTAAGGGGGATGATGCTATCAAAGATATCCTTTCAACCGAAGGAGATGCAATGAGGTCAATAAATTGGTTGAAAGATGTATTGGCTCAAGATAAGGAAGATGTAGATCTCTTGTTGTAAAAGACCAAGACCATCATGGAGTATACTGAAGATAAGTTGGTGAGTGATGGGATTCTTCCTTCCTATAGAGTTTTAGAACCTTGGGAATGGTTTGAAGCTTTTCAAATAAGGGAAAAGGTTTTGAAGAAGGTATATAAGTAGAGGAGGAAAATTGAAGACACCTTGACTAATATCTACGATAAATGCATTTCCTTCCTTGAAGTGATGATAGGAAGAAAGAAGTTTGCACCAAATAATTTGAGCTTAGAGCAATTGAGAAAATGGTGGAAAGATGTATATTCTCCAATCAGTGAAGATCCAATTACTGAACATCAATTAGATTATGTGGCCACCTATATTGCAGTTATTGATAAATATCAAACCAATAAGGTTAAGTGGGATAAGTCAGTGGAAAAATTAAGATAAAATAGTAAATCTAATGAGAAGAGACTTAAGGTTTTACCTCTGCCACCTATAGCCAACTTGGATAGGATACTTTTGATGGTGCATGATAGGATGGAGCGAAATAAAGACAAAGGGGGAAGTAGTTAATGCAAGGCTACATCAGAATTTGTTCTTCCCATTATTTCTCCTCTTCCTTCACATGCATTGGAATTAGCTTTGTTGAAGACCCTAGGATGACCTAGATGGAGTGATTGCATGTAATGCCTACTTTGTTTATTTTGAATTCTCCTTGGGCTGACTTGTTGGTGTCTATTTTATTATTGTAAACCCTAACTAGGCTAACATATCTTGGGGGGTTTCTATTAATATGGAATTTTCCTCATTTGTATTAGCTAGATAGTTTTTTATTGGAGCGAATTAAGCAGTATAGCAAGAGCTAGAGTTAGGAGTTAGTTTTTGTTTTCAAGCAAGCAAGTGTTGCAACAGAATACTAGAATTGTTGCTACTTTGATTAATTTAATGCAAGTGAAGAAATTGTGATTTGATGCATTTCTTGTGTTGAATTTTATCTGGCATGGTTCTTGTGATTCTATCTTTCAAATTTCTTAAGTTATTTGATAGATGTGTTATGTTTAATGTTAGATAAATTGACAGTGTTTATGATTTAGAACTTGAAGTGTTGCAAGAATCTCTCATCCATACATTTTGCAACCAATTGATTGTTAGTTGCTTTCCAAAGTTAGCCTGGACTTTTATATTCATTAAGCTTAGTTAAATTGTGAAGGTTTATTCATTTTGATTGAAATACGGTTGTTTTGAATGAATGTTCATGATCTAAAAAATATTTAATGCCTTAGAAGATTGCACTATTTTTGTAAGATTGTAGATTTTGTAATGCCCTGCCATGCAACCCTAGAGGAAGTTGCAATTAACTACACAAACACACTAATTTATTTATTTATTTTTAAGTACAAATAAAATGAAAGTTCACTACCCATTTCCACCAACCTCTGAGGTTACGAGATAAAGATTACTTTAAAACCCAAACAAGAAACATGAATTGAAAACATCACATTTAATTACTTAACAAATTAAGAATGCATACATTCCATACATGATAAAATTACATCCAAGCATAAGAGATACCACATGTTTCCAATAATATAATTTACAATATGATTACAACTCTCATTCCTCAAATGAGGTAAATCCAATAAACATGATTACAAATTACATCATCCACCTCGATTCAATGAGGGGTAATAAATTACAATAATAACTAAAAAGTATGAAGCATGCAAAGGAATTGGATCCCACGAGCTCTCCAATTAGAAATCTTGTCCACACAAACAAAAAGATGACCCAATGGATTAAGGTGCACGTTCCACCCAACCATGTGATACCCGAAGGCTCACCCCCCGTGCTAGGAGATAGTAACAAGGAATCCTATACAATACCATCGATCTCTAGACACAGGATAACTCACACTGACACAACCAATCACATGAACCATAAAACCATCTGAATAACACAAGTACAACTCTAACATCACTGACATGAGTCACATTGCTTACCAAAATAAAACAGATTGAGTATGATAAGAAGACCATACGCACAAAACCAAATACCAACTATTGTCGTAGAAAGAGTTTCATCACATAGCTCAACGTGGGATCTCCTCTAGGAATCTTCATAGGCTCCGACCCCCACTATGAGTTGTCTTGGTGGCCTCTACCAAATCTTGACACCCATACTCACTCATGCGGAATCAAATACCTCTCGTAAAGACAAGATAGACGACATTGCCATTCCAGGCCTTCCCACTCATCCCAAGCCTATATGAGCACTTGCATCCATGAGTGAGGCTCAATTATCTTAATTAATGTGAAATAATATCCATAATTCTAAGTACATTGATTTAGTTATCACTTGATTAAACCACCTCCGCAGGTTATACAGTTTACCTCTTTGGGCTCTAGCCCCTAATAGAAGACACTCTTCTACTTGACAAAAAACTGACACAAAACCAATCACCAAGGGTGTCAAAGGGCATAAAAACAAGATAAAAAATAACTCCAACTCTAGGAGGAACATATAATGAAAACCCACTCCAAACACTAGAGGCAACAAAAATCAAAACCCCCTCCAAACAATGGAGGAAACAAAAATCAAACACCTCTCCAAACACTGGAGGCAACAAAATTCAAACCCTCTCCAAACACTGTAGGAAACAAAACACATAAACCACTCCTAATACAAAGGAGGCACAAAACATCCTCGTTCATGAAAACCAGGTAAAACAAAATGCTACACAATACGCCCTACCCAAGGAAATACAATGGTTGACTTACATAGTACAACAACCCCCAAGAGTTAAACCCCTTTTGGAAGACTTAACAACCCTTCTAAGCAAATTCCCCAAAGCAAAAATAGAAGAAGTGTACATTCAAGAAGGGTGATCAAACATAAATTAAATCTATATTTGCATTTCCTAAATCCACTTCCTTTATTTACATTCAATAATTTATTGCCTTAATAAAACTAATTTAATAACGTCTCTTTTAGAAAAAAGATAAACATTAACCAGATATTTAATTCCCTAATTGCTCTTCAATGAAAATAACATTTACTTCGATGATCTAGAACCTATCATTTAAAAATAACGATTGGTCCTTTGCACAATAAATTAGTGTAAAGTCAATTAATCCTGCTATTAAACAACTTACATTTAAATCCAAGATTTGTCCCTTCAAATATATTATTTTAAAACAAAATCAATAATTCAACTATGAACACAATACTTTAAATTCCTCAATTACACATTTCATAAAAAAAATGACTAATCTTATCATAAGTTCACTTGTAACCAATAGGAACTATAATAAAAATGCTCTTATAAACATTCCATTTCATTTAACACGAATATCCATTTTCCTTAAAATCACTCCCTTATTAAATATTCGTTTAAGCATTTGACAAACAATCATAAATTAAATTTAAGGGTCCACTTCAATTTCCTAATAATATTGAAATATAAGAATCCCATTGAAATCATTTCATTACAAAATAAATGTATACATCTTATATAATAAAATAATCCTAAATAATCGTGTTTAAATATAAATATATTTTAACCTGAAAACATTATTTAAATATATATTTATATTTTTAAATTAAAATCCAACTCATAAATATTTTCCATACTATTTAAAACCCATTTAAAAATCCAAACCATTTAAATAATACCCAAGTTTTTCTTTTTAACAAAAATAAATAAATAAAATAAAATAAAACAGAATATATAATATATATATCATATATATAATAAATAAATATTAAATTATATATATATATATATAATATATAATAAATATTATATTTTATATTTATAAAAAAAAAATGAAATAAAATTAACAAAATGGAAAGGCCCATTTACGGCACACAAGTCAACTCTGCCTCCTAAGGGTAGCGGCATGTGTGCTACTCACAGTTTGCCTCCCTCAAGGGTGGTGGCCTATGTGGCACACAACTCGCCTCCCTTAGGGGAAGTAGTCTGTGTGGCACACAACCTGCCTCCCTTAGGGGCGGTGATCTATGTGCTTTTCACACAGTTTGCCTCCCTTAGGGGCGGCAGCATGTGTGCTTCGCACACCATCTGCCTCCTCTAAGGCTGGGCAGTGGTGGGGTTTGCTTCCCTTGCCTCCCCCACATGCAAACCAAAAATAATTTTATAATATTTTATTTTTTAATAAAAACTAAAATAAAACCACCTCCCTTGCTGCACAGTAATTTTTGTGTAAAGAAATTATTTTATAAAAGCCGGGGAAATTCTCTAGCATAACCTCACATATTTGCAAATATATATATATATATATATATATATATATATATATATATATATATATATATATATATATATATATATATATATATATATATATATATATATATATATATATATATATATATATACAGGATATATATATAATTTTCATTGTTTTACAATTAAAATTGGGCAAATTTTTCCCACAAACATTCCCAAAGAACTAATTTCTTGTTTCCAAATACCTAAATATTTTGAAATCTAAACAGAAAAGTTTCTAATTTCTTTTGTTTTCCTTCCATTTTTCTATTGTTAAGATTGAAGATTTCAATTGCAAGTTTTGTTTTTCTATAAAAAAGATCTAAATTTCTTCAAGATTTCAACTGGGTTTTCAAGAATGATTGCAACAAGTTTTCAAAACAAAAAAAACAAATTTTCAAAACAATAAAAGAAATAAAGAAAACCTGTTTGAAGGTTGAAGGAGAATCTGGTGTTGAGTAAATCCAATTCTTTCAAAACCCTTTTCAAATCTTCACTCCAATCCCAAGATGCATCCTCCAAAAATAAGAAAAAAACACTCTTTCCTCTTCACAAAAAAATTCTTTCCCCAAGCATGAATAATCCCCAATCCTTCCATTCCTTTTCAAATTAAGTCAATGGCCTCTCAAAATATCCTAGATATTTTTATTTTTTCAAATATAAATATCTTTCAACATTATAGATATTTTCATGCATTTACAAAATATTTGCAGTTTAATACTTTAAAGCACAATTTAAATTTCAAATAGATTTAAATCATTTACCTTATTATAAATTTTCTATTTCAAAATGAATTTAAAGCTTTTAATAATTTTTTTTCAAAAAGCATTTAAACTTTTTTTAAAAAAAATTCAAAGAATTTAACACTTTTAAAATTCCAAAAAGAATAACTTGATTCAATTCCACACAATTAATGTAATTAATCAATAAAATAAATCTAATCCAAGATTAGATTATTTTATTAATTAAATTAAATTAATTAATAAATTAAATAATATTTCTAACATTATAACCAGATAAATTTAATAAACAACTTAAATACATAAAGCCATTTATTTACATTTTCTACTTGCAATTAAATAAATCAAAGAGAGAAGAACAACAAGGAGGCAACTTAACCTGGCTAAAACTCGATGACACACTATGACTAGGGTAATGACTTGGCACGAAAAACCTAGCTACTATCTCCCAATTGAATACCGTTGGCCAATGGACATGCTCAACCCTGTGAAACTGGGTGGAGTCGATGTCCTATACCTATCAACCTACAACCAAAGAGTATATCGAACATGCATATATATAACATAATAAAACATATCGTGAAGAGGAAATCGTGAAATCACAGGGCACTCGCAAGCGAGTGATGCGATCTCTTCCCCTTCACCAATACACTCATCATAGACTAATAGTTCCATCATAAACAATTATCTCATGCAATAACATGTTACAATAATTATTCATCATTACACCAATTAAAACATGTCAAATAAAGCATCTGATAAGATACATCCATTCACACAAATAGGCTATCACTCTATAAATAGCGATCAAATCGCACACACATAATAAAGCATCTCAATAACCAAAAACCACATCAAAGAAAACAAGGACACACTGTCCAACCAAGAAGCAAAACATAGGGGTATTACAGATTCATCTGGGTCAAGTAGAAATCAGTTTCTGAGGGATTGGTCCATTTCAAGTGTTTTGTCATTTGCATTGTTAATCTTAGGAGTAGTTTTAAATTTAGTAATCTCTTTGAAACCTTATATATATTTTTATTTCTTTTATCATTTGGGTTGAATCTAGGATTTTAAATAACATCATATTGCTAGATCTGATAAATTTAAAGATTCAACATTTGCTTGTAGTAAGGTCCCTTTGTGATTACCAACATTTTCACATTTATCACTGAATTGTTTATGCATTGTGAAAACCTGACATTAGAGACCTTGGAGTTATCTCTTGAGGCTTGTTGATAGAGATTTACCTTCAAGAGAGATAGAATATCATATTCTGTCTGAGTTGTTGCACAAAAAACACCATCAACAAACATCATATGGTTAATTGGAGATTTGGCCTACATTGATTGGTATTAAATATTAGGGACAAAACATTTATGCAAAATACCCATGCAAAAAAACTTACATATTCCACAACACAACAATTTGGGAAACCTCAATTTTGTTATAGAAGAGACCCAAGGAAGACAATTCTTACAATACTACAATATTAAAGCAACACTGCTGTGACTCTTTTGACAATGAAACTTAATCAATATATTTTCTTTCCTTATTAACAAAGAAAACAACAAAAATTACTCAGGAATCAGACATATGTTGTGCTTGATTGTTTTCCTAATAGTTCTTTTATGACTTTCCTATCTATCTATAATATTTAATGCCAAATAATGGAGCTTGAATGTAGAATATATGCATGTATATATGTGCATAAATAATTAAGCACATATATGCATTGAATTTTCCCTTTATCAAAAAATTTATAAACACATGCATATAAGCAAATATATCTATAAATATGTACACATGTATATATGTATTTATATACACAGTACTATGCCTAAATACTTGTGTATAATATATTTATTTCTCACCATCTAACTCCTACACTTGGAATTTATGAAGGCAAGAAACATTCAAATTGTTTTTCCCCTCAATTAACCAACTGGGAAGGCTATAAATTAAAACCTATGAGTGTGCTTTTGAAATCTGCAAACACTAACTTCAAACAAGGGTTAGCACCTACAAATCCCTCAAGAAACACTCCTATGAAATACCTTGCAAATGCTTCAAAAATGCAACAAAGGATGAAATAAAACTAAAATAATTATGAGAGCAATCACAAGTTACCTATTCCATAGTGGATTGCTGTCACATGTGCTAGTGACCCTTTCCCAATCCTTGATCAAAGCTCAAGATGATGTAAATGCAAATAGGATGAAGAGAAAGATGAGTTCTCAAACCAAGAGAATAACCTTGCATAAAAGTTGTGGATCCATGAATGAGAATAAAGGCCTTCTTTTATAGATTTTCTTGATGAGAGATTGGCCAAGAGGGTGAATGTGGGACTAAAGGTCCTCCAATGAGAAGAGGCCACTTGTCAAGTGGCGAGTGGTTGATGGATGTGCAAGATTTGGGAAGAGTGCCCATGAGAGGGAGAATTTGAATTCAAATTTTGCAATAAATTTTGAGAGGGGGACAAGAAAAATAACAATAAATGCTATGTTGGAGGGACAAATCAACTTGTCATGTTGAGTGAAAATGAGGGTTTTTAATAAATCAATAAATTGATTTATTTGTGCAAGTGGAGATATCTAGAGAATGCAAGTGGGTGAGATTAGTATTTAATCATGGTTAGATTAAATAAATGATGATTATGTTAGTCTAATGATGATTAGGTGAGTTTGACTTTTAGGACTTTGATATTTGATTTATTTGAATTAGAAAATGATGGAATATGATTTGGGATTTGATTAAATGGCCATTTGATTTATTAAAAGGTTGATGATAATGTTATTTGATTTTAAATAAATGACCTTAGGAGATTAATGAGATTACCTAATGAATGGATGAAGGTGACCCTGATTAACTGAATGAGTGGATGCATGTGAAGCCTGATTTACTTGATGAATGCATAATGCTAATTTTGCATGTTTACATTTTTCCCCTCTTTGAAGCAATGTACTTGTTACATTGGTTCAAAGAATAACTTGCCATGATCAAAATTCAAAGAATTTCTGATTTTTCAGATGCTTCAGTGGAAAGAAGTACATTGGTACATTGTTTCCCCCTCGAGAGATTGAGCGAAAAAGATTCAATTTGAGGGTCAATCTTGCAATAAAGAGGTTCAAAATGAGTGGTTATGGATGATAATGCAAATGAGATGGTTTTAAGATGCTTAGAATAAAAAATCAATATTATCCTAAACAACTTAAACGATTATATGATGCGAGATGGATGAGATTGATGATGTGATATGCTGTGATTATGCAATGGATGATTTATGATATGCTTAGACTAACAAATCAATATTATGATAATGATATGTATGTGAAATGATATGCAGAATACTGATGATTTATGGATGCAAGATGAATGCATAATGGATGCATGATGGATGCATTGGTGATGATAATTAACTATTCATGCTGTGATGTTAGTGTGGAAAATGAAGAAATTAGATGATGACAAGAGGATCCAACAAGCCAACATTATGAGAGATGATGGTGAGAAATGATGATGAGAAATAATGATGATAGATGGATTATTTTGCTTTATCAAGGATTGGGATTTTCAAAGGGTCACTTACTTTATGTTTGATAACACGCCTAAGTACGATGCATCAAGATATGAAGGACCAAGATGGCATTGTACTTACTATGATGGACTTTGACTTGACAAATATATAGGAGTATTCTTGTTCACACTTGCAATATGGAAACCTTGCTAGGATGCACTTTAGAAGTTTCAAACATCTCAGACCAAACACATGGAAAGGTATAACCAATCAATGCAATAGTCAACAAGCTGTCCAAAAAATCCTCTAAACATATCTAAGAAAGAAAGTATTCACCAAGTTATTTTACAAGAACATCCAACAAGCACAGTAGACAAAAGAATACTGATTGTTTCCCCATTCCTATCTCTCTAAATCCTTCATTCAGATATCATCAAGAGGTCCTTGGACTGAGCGCAATAAGATAAGTCAAAAGAAAAAGGTAAAGCACACAAACAAGTTGATGTTCTTCAATACCGCTAACCAAAAGGGAATGTGTTTTTAAGGATAAGAACTGAAACTTCTTGCCAAAAGATAATGCCCATTGTAGGAAGGATACATTGTAGGACATGTTAGTGGATGGTGGCACGTCATTTCGTTTATCCAAAATGTTCTTTCTGATAAATAATGCCCCTCGTAGGAAGGATTCATCCTAGGATGTGATGTTATCAGATGATTGATATGGGATTGTTTGGATGATGGACTATCGACACAAAGACTTGACCAACTTGTTTACGTACTGACTTAGACTTGAGACTTGATGCTTTTGAGTTTTACTTTTAACCTACTAGACTTGTTTCTAACTGTTTCACCAAAGGTTGAGGATGGAGATCAGTTTATTATGAATGGTATTTATTGTGGGTGCAAGCGAGATGAGGTGGATGGATTTTTTTAAATATTTGGATGTTTTTGATGTTTAGCAATGTTTTGAGGCTATTTTTGGGTTTTTTTGATTTTGCGATGTCTTTGATTTTCAGTTTTTCAAATGTTTTTGGAATTTTCTAAGATTTTGACCAAGATACTAACCTAAAGACCTATCCTAGGGGCCTTGGGGGCTGATCGATAGAGTAGCCTTGCCTACATTATAGATGCAGAGACCATGTAGTTCGACTGATGACTTGACCAATTTACAGATGGTGATATACATGATGCGATGTCAGTTTATTATGACAAACTCCTATAGGACTGACCTAAATGTCTTGGGGGATGATCAAAGAGCAACCTTGCCTACATTCAAGCTCAGAGATGACATAGTTCAACAAGACAACCTTGTTTTTGGCTTTTTGAATGACTTTTTTACCTGTTTTTAGATTTTGATATGTTTTGAATGTTTTTGGATTTTTTTTAATTTTTTGATGTTTTCGGCTTTTCTGATGTTTTGATGTTTTGGATTTTCTCATTTTGAGGTCCTTAAGACCATACAGGAATCTGATCCGATGAGAACGTATCCCTAGCGTGATGTAATAAACTACTCCAATAAAGGCAGGACAAACTAACCTTGACGATGGGTCGAGTAGTACTAGGAGGGATCATGATATGAACACAGGACCAAGCTATGGTGTGGATGTGAGTGGATGAGTGATGAATGGAGATATGGATGAGATGGATGATGGAAGTGAAATGGAGGGATAATGATGAACAAGCTATTACTGTCCTGGTGGATGGAAAGTGCTTATTTACACAAGGCACTTGTTTGCCAGGTTTTCGCCGAGGTACTTGCCCAAAGTGCCACCGAAGTGGTTGCACTAGAGGACAATTTTTCTCTTTACTATTTTTGATCCTTTTTCTAATTTTTTTTGGATTTTTTTCTTTTTTGATTTTTTTGTTGTCACCAAGATTCCTGTTTGCCAGGTTTTTGCTGAAGTAACCATTTTTTTAGGACATTTTCTGATTGTTTGAATTTTTTAGTTCTATACCTTGAAATATTTAGGCATAAAACTTTTTTAGATGGGAGCTATTCACTGGCTCTGGCAAAGGTTCCCCTTCAGGTGTTGATAGCTGATATGCCCTTGATTTATAGCTTGTTGTGATGATGAAAGGCCCTAACCAATTGGGTTCGAACTTGCCTTTGCTGTTGGGATTTGGGACATTCTTTTGATTTTCTTTTAAGACCAGTTCTCTGACTTGGAAAGTCTTGCTTCTGATCCTCTTGTTGTAGCTTCGTTCGAGTCTATTTTGATAGACTTGTAGATGATTCAAAGCATCTATGCATATCTCATCCAATAGCTCAAGCTCATTTAGTCTTGAAACCCGATATTCTTCATCTGTGATAAGGTTTTGCAGTGATATTCTTAGGGATGGGAGTTCGATCTCAATGGGGAGTACGGCTTCTGATCCATAGACCAAGGACAAGGGGGTGGCACTAGTGGGTGTGTAGATGCTGGTTCGATAACCCTAGAGGGTGGGATTAAGCTACAGATACCAGTCACGACCTGCATCATTGACTATTTTCTTGAGGATTTTGAGGATGGTTTTATTTGTGGCTTTTGCTTGGCCATTGCCTTTGGGATAATACGGGGTGGAGAAGTGATGCTGGATTTTGAATTTCTTGCACAAGTCGCGAACCTCCTGGTTCTTGAAGGGTGTCCCATTATCTGAGATAATGGCTTGTGGGACACCATAACGATAGATGAGATAGTTTAGGATGAATTTTGAGATCTACTTTCCAGTGATATAGGTCATGGGTATAGCTTCCACCCACTTTGTGAAGTACTCAGTTGTAGTGATAATGAATTTATGGCCGTTGGATTTGGTGGGTGAGATTTTCCCAATGAGATCAAGTCCCCATTGCGAAAAGGGCCATGGTGTAACAATCAGATGAAGCTCTTGAGATGGAGCATGGATGAGGTCCCCATGCTATTGACATTGTAAACATCTTTTAGTATGATCATATGCTTCTCTTTCCATCATGGGCCAGTAATACCCTAGCCTTAGTAGTTTCTTGGCAATGGTTATTCCACTCGAGTGTGAGCCACAAATGCTATTATGAACTTCGATTAGAGCAATTAATGCCTCCTCAACATTTAGATAGTGTAGTAAGGTACCCTCTATGCTTCTATGGTATAAGGTATCACCTAGGATGACAAATCTAGATTCCTTTTTGTTAAAGGTTTGTTTTAGGCTCGATGGTAGGTCAACGAGTGTGACTCCTATGCGAAGATATGTATAGATGTCATGATACCAAAGATCACCTGGACCAACGATTTCAAACACATGTTTCAATTCTGGTACCTCGAATGTAGGAATGAGAAGCTGCTCGATCAGAAATTCATATTTTGGCATGTTGTGAGGGATGTCTACTAGAGACCCAATTGTAGCCATGGCATCAATGGCTCTGTTGTTGGTTATTGGAATTTGCTCAAATGTTATGTCAATGAAGGATTCCTTTAGAGTCTCCACCAATTTCTTGTATGGAGTAAGCTTGTCATCCTTTGTCTGATATTCATTATTGACCTGATTTATGATCAACTGAGAGTCTCCATATACCTTGAGAGTTATGATATTCCATTACACTGCTATCCTGAGACCTATAGTCAAAGCCTCATATTCTGCTATGTTGTTAGTGCAAGGAAATTCCAGTTTGTATGATCTTGGTATATAGTCCCCCTGTGAGGTGATGAAGAAGACACTAGCTCTTGGTCCATGTTGTGTATATGACCCATTGAAGTATAGTTTCTAGTGATCAACAATGTTGAGGTTAAAAATAGACTCATCTAGAAACTCTGAGACAAGGGAATTCTCAGAATACATAGGTGCTTATGCTAATTGGTCTGTAATAGCTTGACCCTTGATGGCTTTTCTTTCAACATACTCGATGTCATATTCTAATAATATCATGACCCATTTTTCCATTCTGCCAGTTAACATTGCCTTTGATAAGAGATATTTAAGGGGGTCAATTTTGGCAATAAGCTTGATCTTGTGTGCCAACATGTAATGTCTGAATTTTTGGGATGCAAACACTACTGCGAGGCATGCTTTCTCAATGAATAAGTAATTTAGCTCATGACCCACCATTGTCCTACTGATATAGTAGATGGCCCTCTCCATTTTGTTTTCATCATGCTGAGCTAGGAGAGCTCCAAGGGCTGCTGCTATTGCTGATACATATAAGATCAATGGCTTCTTAGGGATGGGTGGCATTAATACTAGTGGTGTCAGTAGATATTCCTTTATTTTGTTGAATGCCTCTTCGCATTTTGTATCCCATTTGTATGATACCCCTTTATGGAGTAGGTGGGAATATGGGTTCTGCTAGTCTGCCAATTGTGCTATGAATCTTCTAATGGATTGGATCCCGCCTTGGAGGCCTCTTAGTTGTTTTAAGTTCCTTGGTGCTTCCATCTCAAGGATTTCTTTTAATTTTTCTGGATCCATCTCGATACCCCTCATGGATACTATGTATCCTAGCAGTTTACCTAATTGTAGGCTAGAGATGCACTTCTTGGGATTTAGTCTGACTTTGTATTCCTCCAATCTATCAAAGATAACACTTAAGGTTGCTATATGATCTTTTCTTTTTCTTGATTTGGCTAGGATTTCATCGACATAATCTTCAACTGTCTTGTGAATCATATCATGGCTCGTTGATATGTTGCTCTTGCATTCTTTAGGCTGAATGATATCATGTTCCAACAATAGGTCCCCCACAGACAAGTAAAAGCTATCTTTTGTTGATCCTCTTTTGCTATCATAATTTGGTTATATCCTGAAAATCCATCCATTAGTGATAGCATCTCATGCCCTACTGTCATGTCCACTATCATATCAATATTGGGAAGTGGAAAGTCATCCTTGGGACATGCTTTGTTCAAATCTCTAAAATCTATACATATTTTGATAGCTCCATGAGGTTTTGAAACAGGTACCAAGTTCGATACCCATTCTAGATAATCAATTGGTCAGATGAATCCAACATCTAATAGCTTTGTGAGCTCCATTTTGACTAACAAAGCAATTTGAGGATGCATTTTTCGAAGCTTTTGTCTCATAGGTTTTGCATCTGGATACACTGCTAGGTGGTGGACCACAGTATTTGGATCAAGTCCTGGCATATCAGCATAACTCCATCTGAAGTTTATTTGTCTTTTTTTTAGGAATGTTGCTAGGAGTTCTTGCTCTTCTGATAATAGTGATTCCACGTAGAATGTGATATGCGGGGTCTCTTATGTTCCTAGGTTGACTGGGTTGCATTTTTTGGCCAAGGCTGCTAACTTCTATTGATGAATAGCTCTTAGGGGAATATTGAATCCTTCATCCTCGGGCACCTCAGAGAGGTTTTCACCATTGGATATGTCCTTTCTTTTTATTATTTTCTTGTCAGAGAGTGCCACGGTGTGGTTTTCACTCAAGGACTTGGATATGATTCTTAGTTTCTCACTTTTGTGACTGAAAGATTCAATTGTTTCCCCATAATAAGCATGTGTGTCCAACTCCATTATGAATCCTGCCTTGTGATCTCCATCTGGAATGTTATCCCTCAACCCCATGAATTCTGAGAGTGCTTCATCATTTTCGAATGTATCAAGAACTGGTGGTCCTCGTTGGTCATAGTCGATCAGTTGGGGGTAGACTAAGCAGATCTCGTGATTTTAACTATCTGGTTCAAAGGATATGGTACTAATCATACATAGGGTGGTATCTTCGAATAACCTAGGTAGGTTGGATAAGGTATCTTCATCATTGCTACTAATGTAGGGCTCAGTTATAAAATTATGTGCGTCTCTACCTGTGACTATTGGTGAGTGTAGTTGGGTGTGTGCAAGAAGTTGAGTCCACTTTTTGGCCAAAAAGTGGAAGGGTTTTCCTTGATTTTCATAATTTGACACATTTGACCTTAAAATTTGAAGCACTTAGAGATGGAATTTTTGAAAAAGTCACTAATCATAAAATGTAGTACTCGGAGTCTAATTTCCAAATAGCTAATTTGTTTCAATACCCATATTGTTAAAACTGAATTTTAATAGGCGTTTCTAAAAATGACTGTTTAAAAGTCACTTTTTTATACCATACCATGCACGTGTACGACATCCATATTTTGACCTAAATTATCATATTTTTCTAAATCCCTTTGCGAAAAGATTTGTGACTCACTAAAGCTTGTTTTCAATATTTTCTTATAATTTTTTATTGAATATATTTTTTTTATTAAATATTTATTAGGCATATTTGTCATTTTGAAAAATCGTCGTGTACAACACGCATAAGATGACCTAAACTTATCATTTTTTCATTTTATTTTTTTTAAACTGAAAATAATTGTCTGAAGTTTATTCTCGTGCAATCCGTTCGTCAAAATGTTATGTTGATCAAAAGTTATTAAAATAGTAAAAAAAAACCTGATAATTCAATTTTATGGACTACTTTCATTAGAAATTAATTGAAAAATAGAAAAATAATCAAATTATTAAAAAAATTACATATTTGGAATTTGCACTATCTCATCTATAATGGGTTTTAATTTCGTAAAAACATTATGCAAAATAGGTCTTCAAACATATGTCCAAAGTCATTATTTTCTTGTGACATGAACAGGACCTTCAAGTTGCAGGTCAAACTAGGTCCAAAGCTTAGGTTTAGGTCCCCAAGCCATTTCCCGAACCAAAAAACAAGCCAAAAAACCTGCTCAAAAATTCATAATTTAAAAAATGGGATCCTGTTTTAAAACATGATTCCGTTTCATAAAAAAAAAAGATCCCGTTTCCCGTTTCATTAAAAAGAAATTTTTATGGTTTTATGAAATGAGATCCCATTTAGTAAAATGAGATCCCGTTTTGAAATTCTTCCAAAAATGAAAATTTCCAAAAATGGAAAGTTTTCAAAATAGGATCTCGTTTTGAAAACTTTCCGAAAATGGATTTTTTTTCAAAAATTGGAAGTTTCATTTCGAAATTTTTCAAAACGGATCCCGCTTTTAAAAATCCTTTCCATTTTTGGAAATTTTCGCTTTTGAAAATTCTTTAAACGGATGCCGCTTTCAAAATTTTCCAAAAATGGAAATTTCCAAAAACGGGATCCCATTTTTTAAACTTAGGCTTGGGATCTTGAAGCTAAATGAGATCCCATTTTTTGCAAGCCAAATTCATTTTTTGCCTAAGGCAAAAACTTCCACGTTTCGTGGACTCAACTTTGTGCACTTACCCAGTTGTACTATTACTGGCTAAGGAGAAACATTAGCAGCTCTAATTGGAGGACTTCGGCCATGTATGGTTATTCTCGGAGTGGCACATCCAAGACCAAGATTTGTTATGGGTCACGTCTCTGGCATGATAGGTATTATGAGCCCATTGTCATTTTGTCCCAGTCTTTGATTTCGGTCATAGCCCATCGCAAGCATCATGTGTAGGCCTTTGCTTCTTTCATCCATTGGTAGATTAGCTACCAGTCTTTCATCTTGATACAACATGTTTGAGGGATCTGCTTCAATTACCTCATGGCAAAGGTCTCCCCATCTTGTGAATTCAGGATAATTTTAAGGATAGGTTTGTGATGTGGGAGCTTGATTTTCTTGTGGGAATCCTCGTGATCTTGGAGATTGTGGTAATTCTCCTATCACAAAAGCATTGTTAGGGAGCCTATAACTACCACAACCATCCTCCTGGATGATGAGCTTGATATCGGATATGGTGGGAATGGTGGGTGTCTCTGTCGCAAAAGTGGACGTGAGAGTGGCGGGATCAATGTATGATGTGGATGGGTCCTCATCATTTTTTGACACTTGGGGGATTTTGTAATATTTGGCTTCAAGGTTCTTGCAGTATGAAAATAGCTCAGGATCTCCATGGACGGTAACCTCTTGTCCATTATGTGTGAATTTCACACATTGGTGGATAGTTGATGCTACGGCTTTCATCGCATGGATCCATGGGCGTCCCAAGAGGATGTTGTATGGCAAGTCGAGGTCCAAGACCTCAAAATTGGTTTCCATGAGCGTCGGCCCTACTTGGATAGGGAGTTTGATTATGCCTTGAGACACTCTTTCTTGGTCATCATATGCTGTAATTGTGATGCCCTTGCCTTTGTCGATGGAATCTTCTGATATTTTCAATTGCTTGATGAGGCTAAGAGAACAGATGTTCAAACCTGCACCTCCATCCACCAAGGCCCTTTTGATTTTGCTTTTGTTCATAATGACCTCCAAGTGAAGTGCGCGATTATGAGATGGTTGGGTAGGAAAATCTTGGTCAGAAAATGTAAGGAGATTAGGTGTTATGATGTTTCTGACCATAGCTTGGAATTGTTCCACATTGAGGTTTGTGGGGACAGTGGATGAGGCTAATGCTTCCTCAAGGATCTTTTTATGCGCTGATGAGATTTTTAACAACTCCATTATGGAGATGTGTGCTAGCATTCTTTTGAGTTGGTCTACAACATTGTAGCTATATGGAATGACTCTTGATGTAGGGACTCTATTAGGTTGGGATGATCCTGCGATGGTGACTTTTTTGCCTCTTGTGGTGACTCCACAGTCTTCGGCATGAGCGCCCTTGATGCTGATGACCATGTAGTCTTCATTTAGGGAGGCAACAACTGTTTTGTATACATCATTTACACTTCCTTTTCCTTTATCCTTGTTATTCCCTTTGTTGCCATGATTCGGACTCAGATTCGTGTAGATTTTAAGATCCTGATTCCCAGTACGTGTTTCCACATTTATGATTCTTTTGTTGATGAGATCTTGGATGATGTTCTTGAGTCTCATACAATTGTTTGTGGTGTGGCCTTTTATTTTGTGGAACTCACATAGTTGATTATCATTGTACCAAGGAGGTTTGACATCAGGTTCTTGATAATTCTCAAATGTAGGAGCTTGGATGAGTTTTTCATCAATTAGCTTTTTCAAGATGTCCTCAAGTGGTTCCCCCAAAGTAGTGTATTTTCATTTGGGGTATGTTTTGCATTGAGGTGGTCCTCTTTGGTCATTGAGGTTATTGATGGTGGGATTATTCGGTTGGTATGTTGTGTGATGAGTGTTTTTTGCGTTGTGGCTAGATTTGCGGTGCGGGTGTATTTTGGCATGGACCACTAATGACCACCTTGGCATCGACGACGCCATCATTAGTGATGTTTTTGTTTCTTGCCCATGTACAAGGTTTATCATTGTAATTTGATGGTGGGAAATTGTTTTGTTGTTCATGATATGGTGTTGATTCGATAGGTTGGATTGCAAGGGCTCTTTCGATGCTAAGAACCTTGGAGATCAATTGATCATAGGTGGTGATTCCCTGAAACTTGAGGTGGAATGACAAGTAGATTTCAAGGTTGGTGATGATTGTGTAGACTTGTTGTTCATCTGGCATGGTCCACTTGCTCTAATTGTCCTTGGATCACCATTGTTGAAGAAATGAAGCAAAAGATTCATTTTTTCCTTGTTTTAGAGTGTATAGTTCTTCGAGACTAACATCCATTGCAATGTTACATGTGTAGTTTCTAATGAATTCATCTCTGATTTCCTGGAATGTTCTGATGCCTGTGGGTAAGCGAGAGAACCATTCTATAGCGGGGCCTGCCAAGCTTCTAGGAAATAGTCACATCAAATAAGTATCGTTGTATGTGACCTCCATGCAATGAACCTGGAATTCCCTGATGTGATCTTCAAGGTTTCCCATCCCTCGATATTTGTCAAATTTGGGGATCTCAAATCCCTTAGGAAATGGTTTCATTTCTAAGCTCCTATCAAATGGATAGGGACACAAGTTGTTTGATGTTTTGGTTGTTCACCCTGATTGAAGGTCGAGCACTTGTTGTGATAACAACCTGAGTTGTGTCGTTACATAGCCTTGCGGATCAGGGGGTGGGATGAATGTGTTTTGAGGTGTTGTAATCATGGTTTGGATAGATGGATTGGTTGGTGCATTGTTCAATGGTATCGGTTTGTTGTGGCGATAGGCTTCTACTTGCTTTTGGATGAACAATGCTTGGTGTTGCTCTTGTTGTTGTTGCACTAGGATTTGAGCTTATTGTTGTGCTTGTTGTTGTTCCAACAACACTTGTTGTTGTTCTTGCTACTGCATTTTTTTCTATTCTAATGATGCTTGTTATTCTGCTTGTTGTTGTTCCCACAACGCTTGTTGTTAGGCTGCCAATTCTGCTGCTTCTTGCTACTCTTGGTATTACTTTAGTGCTTGCTGATATGCTTGCATTTGCATTGCTTGTGCAAGAAGTTGTTCTTGAGCTTGCACTTGCGCTACTTGTTGCTATAATAAAAGTTGTGCTTGAGTGACCATTTGTGCTTGTAATGCTTGGGCGGCTTGGGCGGCTTGTTGTTGTTGTTGTTGCTGTTGCAATAAAGCTTGGGCTTTTTGTGCTTGTTACACTTGTAATGTGGCTTGTGCAGCTTTGGCAGCTTGCACAGCTTGAACAACTTGTTGTATGGATTTTTATTTCTACACTTGTTGGTATCCTCTTTTAAAAGCAGCTTGTAATGCTGTGTCGAATTGGTTTTATGTGGTGAACGTTGGTGGTGGTGGGGGTGGTGGAGGGTTTGGTATGGTGGTAGATGATGATGTTGTGCTGATTATTTGGTTGGTGGATGGTATTGTCATGTTGATTACGTGATTGGTGGATGATGTTGTTGATGTAATTGGCCCTTGAGAGACCATACTTTGCAATGTTTTGGGGGTGTTTGATGATGTTGCCATTGCTTGTGTGTTTGTCGTTTGTTGTTGTGATGTCAACAATAAGTTTTGAGCATTTGGCAAAATGTTTTGATTGATGGTTGGGATGTTGTTTTGATTAATACTCGGTAGAGGGGGAAGCCCTAAACCAAGGAGTGGTGTAGATGACAATGGTGATGGTGGGAGAGGTGGAAATGTAAGGGGGCTAAATCTTTGCGAGAGTGTTGTGGTGTTGAAAATGCCCCCTTGTCCAAACATGTCTCCCTCCTCTTGTGAATTTGTGAGGAGGGGGATTTGAGGTGCTCCGTGAAAAGATGTTGATGATGGGTCATAATGTAAAGTTAGAGAACATTTTTTTTGTAATCGATTATGGGGGATGTTTTGTTCCAATGTGGTGTTTACATCCAAGTTTTGATTATTAACAAGGGGATGTGATTGAAGAGTATTGAGAAATGTGTTTCCCTTGTTAACGTTGGGTTGAGTTGGAGCAAATGATGTTGTGATTTGCTGGATATTTTTCATGATGTTTTGAGATGGGGGTGTAGATGAAATGGGGATGGTGGATGAGATTGGTGGAAAAGATGTCTATACTATAGTGCTCACATCAAAATCCGAAGGCAACTTGGCCCCTTGTTTTGCTAGTTCAAGCATGTATAATGAAGGGTTAAGTCTCATCATGATGTTGATGATTCTATGGTTGTCCGGATTTTGGAGCATTTCAGCAATTTCTTCGCGAGACATTCCAAAGGTAAGATCCTCCCCTTGGGTTTCCTCTTATGGGTTTTGCGATGATGTTGGAAGGCTAATTGTGAGATTTCCATCCCCAATGGGATTCATTTCAGGAGTGGTTTTGCTAAGATCACTTGAAGTGGGTGTTTCTTTGTTGGCTTCCATACTCTTCTTGTATTGAGATCTAGTTAGAACCATAAAACGGGGATCAATCTTCGAGAATATGGGAGATGAATCTCTTGACTCTTTGGATTAATTTGTATTTTATGTCCCAAAGTGAAAGTTTTAGGATGCTTTTTGGGGATCAAAGGTGATGATATGATGATGAATGATATGAATGTTTTGGCTTTTGATAAGTCTTGAATGAGACACTAGGCTTTAGGACTTGAATTTGATTGAATTTTGGATTTGGGATTTTGTCCTTGAGTTTGATTTTGATTTTTTTTTGTATTTTGAACAAAAGGACCCTAAGATGTTTGATAATGATCTAAGGGATATTTTTGTTCAAAGGATGATGATTTGGATTTGTGTGAGGAGAAGGATGCATCTACCTACACCTATCCAAATAAAATGATAGTTTCACTAAGTATATGAAGAAGGATTCATCCACATAGACTAAGTTAGACAAGATGATTTTGATAACTTTGACTAAGTATATGCAAAAGGATGCATCTACACATGCCTAGCCAAAAGTATTTTGATAAATGTTTCAAGGACTTGGTCACAATGTTTTTGGATGATTTTAATTTTTTGCCACGAAGCCTAGTATCAAGGATGATTTCAAGATTTTTCAAAAGATGATTTGTGAGATGGATTTGATGTTTTGAAAGATGGATGAAAGAGGTTTGATTTTTTTTTTATCCTTAGGTGAACCTAAAAAGACACTTTGTTTTCCTAGACCTACGTACTGAAGAGCATGCAAATTCTTCCTAAAGACCTTTGTAACCAAGAAATGATTTCATTTGAACATTCATTTTTGGATTTCCAATGATTTTTTCTTTGGGGTTTGTGATTCTCCAATCACATATGAATATTCATTTTTCTTAGCTTTGCTTAATGGCCTTATTTTACTAAAAACATTTTCTTTGATTAAGTTTTCAAACTAAGATGTCCAATGTCTTAATTTCTTCAAACTCCACAAGATATGTTATGTGGAAATTTAATGAACTTAAGGCAAGGGTTTCCTATTGTTTACTTAAGGAGACAAATTGAGATATAATCCAATGTTTAGAAACCTCTAAGGAAGTGAATCCCAAGGGAAAGGAATAACATATGGATTGTGTCAATGGAATTTGTCTTCAAAAGGTTTTGAGATTTGAATGATATTATTAAGTGTTTGTTTGCAAATGTTTTTGAATACAACACTGTGTTTTCAAACCAAGACAAGTACAAACCCTATGGATGTGTAAGACAATATTTGTTGAATCACCACATGGACAAGTCCAGCTATGCTTATCTTTAGAGAATGGTTAGATGCTTGACCCCACTGGCTCCCCTCCACGACACTCACTTATATGGGGCAACCAAGCATCAACACCCATAAAACTCCCATGGCATGTTTTCCATTTCTACTAAAGACCGTAAAAGTGTAGGGCAGCTTCAGAATGACCATTCTTGCACAAACAAATCGATTAAGGATTATTGAAAATTCTAGCACATGGGTTCTAGGAAGGACTTTCCATTTGTAGGAGTTGACCAAATGTGGCAAGAGTCCCCTTTCGGATCCATCTTGTTGGAGTCAACCATGTGATATTGGTGTTTCTTCCAATATCCACATTTATATCCCAGCTGGAAATACTCTTGGCTTTAGAGTGTTACCGGTTGAGTCGTTCCCTTGGCTAAGTACTTTTTCCCCAAGGTAGGCCCTCTAGGATAAACAAAAGCAAGCAAAGACACAATTCGTAACTCGATCAATATTTGATGACACAAAGAAAGAGAATATACACTAAAATGCCCCTACTCACACTCGCACAAGATATTGTTCAATTTTAATCCCAAATCAAAGTGTGGAGGTGATCACTTTATCTTATGCCAAAATCACCAAAAAGGCCTTTTGATTCTCAAGATCACTTGGAAGCGTGAGAGAAGCATGTACGTCGTTTTCAATGACTTTAAGTAAGTAACCACAAAACAAAGCAAACACGCATTCATTTTATCCTTCCAAAGCAATTGTTTGATTCATTTTAAGCACCAAATGAATTATGAAGATTGCTTGTCCAATTTTTAGCCCAAAACGATATCTTGTAAGTGTCTAAGCTTGAATTTTAACCTTTTGTAAATGGAAAAAAATTGAATTGTTCCTTTTAGACCCAAACAAAAATTAGTGTCCTAGGAGCGAAAAGGTAAGAATTTCATAAAGATGCATTGAACAAACACTTAAAGCGTTTAAAAAAACTTTGGTTTTTTTAAATATCCTCCTCTTTTGGTAGCCTTCTCCTTGCTTTCCTTCATTTTTCTTTTGTACCTTGTGTCCCCTTCATTTTCACGTTGTACCTTGTGCCTTTCACCTTTGTACCTATAAAATGTTATATAAAAGGAAGTTAGATATGCATGATAAGGGTATACATAAGAAAAAAAATCATTCAAGGAAACTCCCTTAAAAAAATAAGGATCAAATTGGCAAGGCTCATAAGTTCTTTAGGATGAAAATAACTTCATACCAAGATTTTATACTTGTACCTACTTTCATAAAAGAACAATTTGATTTAAAAATTTCTACCTTTAAAAGCCATGAATGAAGAATTGCTTTTTTTATAAAAAAAAAAATTCCATGCTTAATGTACAAAAACTAAGAAAGCACAATTGATTTCAAAATTTTCATGTTACTCCTCCATTGGACATAGGTGGATAAACCTTGTGTTACTTCAAATTTGAGCTAAGAGCAACATTTTAATGATCTCCTATCATAAACACACAACCTCCCATCACAAAATTTATCATAAACACTCAGCCTCACCAAAAATAGATTTTGTATGTGAAGATTCAATTACTGAAGACAACTTTTAAAAGCTATGCAAAGACCATGTATGAGACAGCATAAATGCAAGAAAATGAATAACAAGACAGCACGACCCCACCATTAGCAAGGAGACAGAGTGATAGCAAAGATAACAACTGCCAGCACCAACCCCCTAAATTAGATAAAGTGCAATGACCATTAAAAAAACTAGGAATCCTTCTGATAGAGTCCTCCGAGTTAGCTTCCCTACCGGTGCATAATGAATAGATAGTTGTGGTAGAAGCTTGTATTTAAGGCTATGTCAGAATAGGTGTGGCTTAGGAAAATACCAATCTTTTCAAAGATAACAGAGCTTAAGGAATTTGAAAGATTATCAGCTAAGGTAGGTGTAGTATCAAAGACTTTTAAATGTGTTGGTTGAAAAGGGATAGCGCCTAAAATTCTTTCAAGAACTTTCAGCGTGGTTTACAGTGGGATGAAATAGTCAGGAAAGGACCATCACGTCTATCAATCCATAAGACACTTTTGTTTATGGCGTAAATGTCAGACAGGACAAAAATTTGCAAACTTAGATCTCATGAATAATCTGTTAGACTATAATGACTCGCAACTTTAAGACATCATTGTTTATCAAAGCATAAAAGAGAGTTGGCCACGCTGTCTTCTTAGTATTCTGCATATGACTTTGAGTAGAGGGGTGGCATAAAGACCACGTTCCCCAACACAAATCTGCGTATAATATCAAATTTTAAATAGTAGTCATTTTTCCTCTAGGGTAAACAAGCAAAAAAAAATGAACCACTACCCAACATGTATAATTGAGATGCAAATGACAGACGATATTAATAACAAAAAAGTTCATGATGCAAATACACGGTGGGTGCCAGGGCAAGCATTAAATAATCTTTCTTTAAGAAACCCATATTGAAATAACCAACAACTAAATTTATGTTAGAATCTTCCCAATTAATGAAACAGGAACAAACAGATTTTCAAATTTTGAAAGCACTCATTTTAATATCGATGATCCCTAAAAAAAAACTTAACAAGAAGTAGTGGCTGGAGTGATATTGATAATAGCATGACTAAATCAACATGAGTAGACACATATATTTTTTAAAAAACTCCAATGTACATTCTCAACTCATCTTCTCCCTTCTTAATTCGCAGGACATTATGACCACAATGCCTATATCCAATGCACCTACGAAGTGAGTGAAACTTTAATTGCAGATGTGGTGTATGAAATTTCCTAAAATCCTTACTAAGGAACAACAATAATACATGAGCCGCAGTCAATGGTGTACTCTGTATGAAGGAAGAATGCATATTAATGATTAAATAGAGAAAGAATCCCTTCACCTGTCAGAGTCGGCTGAAGTAATAAACACCATAAATGATACGATAATCACCCGATCCCTCAAATGTAGGTATGTACATGACCAAGAAGCAGACCAGATGCAAAGTTAAGGGAAAACTGGTACATGGCACTGCATGTATTAATTGTATTGCTCTTTCATGTAGTTACTTCACATGAGAGTTCAAGTGAAGGAGCTATGTGGACACAATTTTTTATAGATATGTATAGGATTCCAATTGGCATCACAACTCTATATTCCATGCACCAGTAGATAATAAGTGATTTTTCATCTTTTTATTCCTCTTTTACATAGGAGGTGTAATCTCTCGATGCTGCTATGATGTGATACAAGCAGACAATACATTATATAATCACATAAAGAGTAAATCTACTTAACTTACTATCACAAGACTATCTAAGTCTATGCTATAGTGTCACAAGATTATGCTATGGTGTCTCAACTTACTATCACAAGACTATCTAAGACTAAATTACAATATATTGATACCGATGCAAGAAATAACTTGAAGTGCATATAAGATGACTAAACGATAAAAAGCTATATTTTTGTAAAGCATTAATCATGCCCTCCTTCTAGCACCAAACTGTGAGTGTGCTTTTGAAATCTGCAAACACTAACTTCAAACAAGGGTTAGCACCTACAAATCCCTCAAGAAACACTCCTATGAAATACCTTGCAAATGCTTCAAAAATGCAACAAAGGATGAAATAAAACTAAAAGAATTATGAGAGCAACCACAAGTTACCTATTCCATAGTGGATTGGTGTCACATGTGCTAGTGACCCTTTCCCAATCCTTGATCAAATCTCAAGATGATGTAAATGCAAATAGGATGAAGAGAAAGATGAGTTCTCAAACCAAGAGAGTAACCTTGCATAAAAGTTGTGGATCCATGAATGAGAATGAAGGCCTTCTTTTATAGATTTTCTTAATGAGAGATTGGCCAAGAGGGTGAATGTGGGACTAAAGATCCTCCAATGAGAAGAGGCCACTTGTCAAGTGGTGAGTGGTCAATGGATGTGCAAGATTTGGGAAGAGTACCCATGAGAGGGAGAATTTGAATTCAAATTTTGTAATAAATTTTGAGAGGGGGACAAGAAAAACAGCAATAAATGCTATGTTGGAGGGACAAATCAACTTGTCATGTTGAGTGAAAATGAGGGTTTTTAATAAGTCAATAAATTGATTTATTTGTGCAAGTGGAGATATCTAGAGAATGCAAGTGGGTAAGATTAGTATTTAATCATGGTTAGATTAAATAAATGATGATTATGTTAGTTTAATGATGATTAGTTGAGTTTAACTTTTAGGACTTTGATATTTGATTCATTTGAATTAGAAAATGATGGAATATGATTTGGGATTTGATTAAATGGCCATTTGATTTATTAAAAGGTTGATGATAATGTTTATTTGATTTTAAATAAATGACCTTAGGAGATTAATGAGATTACCTGATGAATGGATGAACGTGAACCTAATTAACTAAATGAGTGGATGCACGTGAAGGCTGATTTACTTGATGAATGCATAATGCTAATTTTGCATGTCTACAAAACCTTTTTAGTTTCTTATACCATATTGTCTACTCCAAAGTTTGGCATTAGTATAGGTAACTAAAGGGTTGAATTTGAAGCCTTCTTAGCTAGTCAGCTAAGGGAAAATCTAGTCTGGATGCTTACTTGCATTTTGAAATGGGCAACGGGGGGGAGGGGGGGCTACTTTGTATATATGGGTATTTATGCCTGCGTACATGTATATTTTGAAATGCAAAATATAAAATTCAATATATATATATACACCAATTGTAATGCAATGGTACAATGGGAACTAAATGCAATATTCAATGTTGCAGTGGGGCACAATTTATTGTACTAAATATCTAAGAAAATATATTGATTCTGTTGCATTCTCAAAAATGTCATTCTGGAATTTTGAATATGTTACATATACTCCACAATTAAATTTTTGCTTCTCAACAAATAGAAACTTCAAACAAATAGCATATCAACTAAAGATATAAAGTTGAACAAATAAAAGAACTATTACAAAAACACTTAAAAACCACCAAACTATTTTTTCCTCCATACCTATACAAAAATATTTTCAACTTCCCAAATCAAATATGTAAACCCAACTCTTTATGATAATAATTATTTTCTTTAGGCTATGATAACAATTATATGGTGTAACAATCTCCAAAAATGTGCATAACACCATAGGCTTAATTGCAAATCGAGGAATGCAACTATCACTATTTTTTGTAGTTAAAGTTGCAAGCCCATTTAGCCAACTGTTAAATACATGACTTGTGTTGTGTGAATATATTTTATGACATTCTTTCCTCCTATTTCAAAGCTCTATTTAATGTTTGGTTTTAGTATTCTCTCATTTTTTATGGTTCCTGAGTCTTTTCCTAATATTTCTTTTACAATTTCCCTATTTCTCTATAATATTTAGTGCCAAATAATGGAGCTCAAATTTTGAATGTATGTATGTACATATCTAACCATTTAGCTAGCGTTTGATGTATTGCTTTTGGTGAAGCTACAACTAGTTTGTTGTAAATTGTAGCAAAAGACGTCTACATGGTTTAGGACAATTTTGAGTCTACAACAGATCCTCTTGTTGTTATCAAAGGCCTTGTTTGCAAAACTTGTCTTGTACAAATATGTTTAGTATGAGTTTATGATCATCTGTGATGTATTAGGGTAGGAGAATAATTATATCAGGTGACCTTAAATATTTTTATGCAAAAAAGACCTTGTTCATTTTTTAAACTTATAGAAAAATAACAAAATTTGAAACATGTTGATACAAGATTCAACCTACATCCTTTGTTAGTAAATATTGAAGAAAAATAGAGAATTGTATAAGAGGTATTAGACCTTATAATGGAAATTATCTATAGGAATCTCCACCTGTAATTCTATCCCTATCTAGACAAGGTGTAACACCAATTTTTATATAAAAATTGGTTTCTCAATTGAAAATTCAAGCTACATTATTTTCCACTAAATATTATAGATAAAATAGGGAAATTGTAAAACAACTATTAAAATAATAGTTAAAAATCATAGCTAAATCGTAGATGAGCCAAAACCGACACTAAACATATTCGTAGAAGACAAATAGGTTGTGTAAGACTTGGTTTGTGAATTCAAATTTGAAGCTACATTCTTTGGCATGAAACCCATATTAAATAGAGCTCATAAAGCCAATGAGTACCAATAATCTACACAACCTACCCACAAGGGCACAAGCTTAATTAGAAATTTGAGCTGCATTTTTTGGGACTAAATTTTGCAAAGAAATAGAGAATTTGCAAAAAAGATATTGCATGGAAAATCCTCTTGTTAGTCAAGCTAACGGGGAACCCACAGAAAGTTCAAATAGATAAATTGAACAAATAAAAGAGATATTAGAAGCAATAGCACTTACCAACTACCAAACTAATTTTATATCCAGCATGTTCATAATCTGCAAATGGTCCTATGTTAATGCATCCAACAACAAAGATGCAAACAAATAACCAAAAAAATAAATGGATGGCAATAAAAATACTAACCCTAACCATATTTATTGAGAAAAGAAACAAGATTCAACTACAATTTCTCCTATGGTAATAGGTATAAGGCCAAAGATGGACATAGATAAACTCACTCGCATCCCAAGCAAGGGTCTGTCAAAAAATATGCACATTATGTGAAAGGTGGACAGTGGGAAAAATAATATCACAAAAAATATTGGTGCAAGACAAGCATTCTATGTAACAACTATAAGAGCTATTAGGATGATACTTACAAATTAGAGGTATGTCATTCTCCAATCTTTTTGTATAGTTCTTTACAATTTGCCTATTTGTCTATAATATTTAATGCCAAATAATGCAGCTCAAATTTACAACATATGCATGTATATATGTATATACGTGTATAAATATATGGATAATATATATACCTATTACCATAGGAGCAATTTTAGTTAAATGTTATTTCTTTCACTATTGGTCTATTATTTTCATTATCTATGTATATCTTTGGCGTTGCAGCCATTACCATAGGAGGAATTTTAGCTATCTGTGTGTAGGGTGTAGGGTTGTATGAAACCATTAACATATTGGAGATAAAATTACTCTGATGGTTGTTTAGTGTTATTCTAATAGCTCTTTTACAATTTCTCTATTTCTATATAATATCTAGTGTCAAGTGATGTAGCTCAAATTTTCATTGGAGCTTATGAAGTTATACTGATGTTTGCATGGGTGTTTTGCATAGATGATTATTTTATTGTTAATTTCTTCCTGTTATATGTTTCTATCTTTGGCGTTCTACCCATTTTCAAGACTTGAAAGAGATTATTGCTCTTTTCATATTTCCATTCTCTCTCTCTCTCTCTCTCTCTATTCTCTATATATATATATATATATATATATGTATGTATGTATGTATGTATGTATGTATGTATGTATATAATATATGTATGTATGTATGTATGTATCTATCTATATATATATATAGATACATGTACATACATACATACATACATACATACATATGGGTATGTGCAAGATCATCATGGAAAAAATAGCCCCTTAAGTGGCAAAAAATTCAAAAAAATCAGAGTTGGGGAACTTGACATAAAAATTTGAATAAGTTATCTATATTATTTCAAAAATATGTAAGAATAGAATCTATAGCAAATTGAATGTAGTTTCTAAATTACTAGGTTTGTTTCTAAAATAATAGGTATATTTTTCTCAAAGATTTTAGATATAAGTAGAGGACTCATGCACTAATGTGATGCATTTTTTTTTGTATTTTTTTTCCAAATAAATAATTAAATATGAATTTTTTATTACAAATTTTCAAAAAATATAAAAAACTCGTATGTCTGACCACCTTAACTTGGTCAAAACTTCATGAAATTCATTTTTTATTTTTTTAATGTTATATTATGTGAAGCATGGAATGTGACACATTTTTTGGATTCCAAAAATGTGATACTGTTTGAAAGCTATAAATGTTCTTCTATCAGCCTATCAATCAGGACTTTAGTTGTAATTTGAATAGAAAATGAATAATAATTACTTATTAAATTCAAAGTAAAGCATAATTTATATTGGTGGAAAGCTGAGAATCTCCTTTAAAAACCCTTTTCATTTCATCAATTTTGGGTAAAAAAATAGTCATTAGCCACATACCTGTTAGATCTCAGCTGTGATCATATGGTTTGTCCTTGATGACAAAATCCCTTTCAGTTGATTCTACTTGTTGAATGTTTTAGATTGGTTTCTAATACTTTATCTTGGTATAGTTTTTTCTATATGGTTTACTTGTCTTGGCATTCAATGGACAATTTACATTTAGAATTTTAATATCTTATGGTATTGATGAGTTTAAGCTTCATGTAGTCTCTAGTTATCTTATTTGTACTTTGTTTCGGTTACAGAAAAAGAACATTTCGGCTTGAAAAATTCTAGGTTCTCCCTGATCCATTTTTTTAATAAACATCTATGTTGCCTTTCAGCAAGACGTTTCTGATGTCATGAGGATTTTATTTTACATACAGGCAGCTTTCGGCGTGACATTAACATGGTTTTGGCGACAGAGGAAAGGTCTATCGGCATAAGTATTTCTCACCACTGAGAGGTCTTACCGAATGAGTCAGGTCTCACTGACTAATACATAAGGAGGTTCATCAGCGTATGAAATCCCTATCGGTATGTTATTTCATCGAGTGATTTGTGTCTTGGTGACCGGCACAAGAAAGAACATATTGGCAAGAGTTGTGGCATCGATATAATGTCTTAGCAAACTCATCATGTCTCCCCAACCAACAACAAAGGGTGCTCTTCAGAAAGAGGTTTTTTCTTCGTTGTAATGTCTTAGCGAACTCACATTGTCTCACCAACCGAAGGAAAATGAACATATCGGCATGAGTGTTGTATTTGGTATGTGGTCTCACCAAAGACATATTGTCTCATCAACCGTGAATCGAAAGGTCTTCTTGGCAAAGGTTGTGGCTTTGATGAAATGGCATAGCAATTTCATGGTGTCTTACCGACTTGTCCACAAAGGTTATATCGGTATGATTTATTATATTTGAAGTAATGTCTCAACAACTTTGTTGGGTCTTGCTGACTAAGTCTTATACAGGGCTTTCAGCGAGAGGTTTGTAATGTCTCAACGACTCAGAGTGGATAAAGCATTTCGGTATGACTCATGCGCATCAAAGAAAGGTATTGGCGAGTTTGAATTCTTATATTGACTGACAACATAAAGGTATACATCTCGGTAAGAGTTAGGGTTTTCGATGTGAGGTCTCGGCAAGTGACCTCTGGTCTCGCCGATGGAACACAAAAGGACTTTGTCGGCATAGGATCTAACTTGTTTCAGTGACAAAGAAGATGGTTGGTGACTTTTGGTATGACTCAAGATTTCTACGAGAGGTCTCCCTGATGACGGTATACTATAGTGACACTCATAAGATAGAAGGATGCATCAGCGAGAGAACCATTATGTTAAAGTGATTTACAAGGGATAAAGTCTTTCGGTGAAACACAATGAAATCTACAAAATGTCTCCCTGATTATGGATTATCTCAGCGACATCAAATGAAAGGATGAATTTCGGTAAAACAAAGCATCGTCTATGAAACGTCTTGCCGACAACAGAATGTCACAGCAACCAACAGAGGGATAACTGACAGTGATAAAGTTCCCTTCGGCATAGGTATTGAATTGTCACAGTGACATGTTTGATCATGGGGGCTCTCAGCAAAACAAAGACTTGTCTATAGGATGTCTCTCTGATATCAAAAGGCTATAGCGATAGTGAATGAAAAAAAAGGGGATCTCAGTGGGAAACTTGCGTATGTCTCAGTAATTGGAAAGAAGATAACATATGAGCTCTTGGTGTGACATAATGTATTCATTGTGTCTTCTCCCCGACTCTGATGGGTTATGGAGAAAGCAATAACTAAGAGGAATGTCTAGAAATTTAATTGCCTTTGGTAGAACTATCTGGATGTCTCAGCGAATGGTTAATGAAGACTCAAACACTGTGGCCAACATCATGGATTGGCATTGGATATCAGAACTGTTACATGGCAGAATATTCACTGAGTTTCCTTTTTGAAATTATGGATGATTTGCAGCTCTCTGGATAAGTGTTACTCTTGATTTTTACCATCATCTATAGTCTGTCATTATTTAGTTTCATATTCAAAAATCAGCAAGAGAAATTTAGAATCTTGTGAAAAATTCTTTTTGAAGATTTCTTCATAATAGACATACTAGAAATGTATATATAAACCTGTGTTGAAAACAGTGTAAGAGACTGATTGTAATTCTGGAATATTGTTCTTTTGCTGTATCAAAATTGTATTAGATAGATGAGGAAAATAGAGAGATATGAGCTTAATTGAAAACAAAGAGGTCCTTTGATATATTATTATTGTTCTAAAAATAATATGAGGGGTTATTGCTCCTTCAAATTGGTGTTTCAAAATGAGGGGTTGGTGCTCCTTGATTTGGTACTCAAAAAATTAGCCTATAAGGCATTGTTAATAGTGGTTTTTGAAGATTAACCCAGTAAGGCAGTTTAGGTGTGGTTTTTCTACCCCATGAGGGTTTTCCACTCAGCAAATCTTTTGTCTCTTTGTTCTTTTGTGTGCTCACTACACTTTTTTGTGTTGTTGTTTTAGTTCACTGTTGGGATTATTATTATTCTCAATTTTGTTTATGAATGATTACATTCAACTCATGAATGCATTAATAAAAGTAATATTGAGATCAAATTTGAGCTATGTTTTGGAAAATGCAAGATATCTCATTCAAATCATATTTTCATAAGTTGTCTAATAGACTGAGTTAATGTTGTCATATATTTGTGCTTTCAAAAATTATTACTCTACTCTTTTGTTGAAAGAAAAGGAAATCAGAATGAAAAATATTGGTCGAAGTTGAAATTTTTTTGACACTAATTCACCCCCCTCTCAGTGTCTATCCATAACTCCAACAGTTGGTATCAGAGTGTAGGGTCCTCTAATAGATCTAAACCACCTAGGATTGTTCCTGGTTTCTTGGAGTACTTTGGTTAATATAGGAAAGCATAGAAGGAATAAGGGAAAAATATGATCTTAGAAAAATGTTATTCATCATGTTCCACTTGAATCTAGTATAAGGAATAACGAGGAAGAGTTCATAAACAGTAGCCCTAAAATGGCAGAGTATCCTAGATCTGGAACTCCTCAGTTCAAAGGAACAAACTTTATTATATGGAAACATAAGATGGAAACATACTTTCTTTAGGATATGAAGTGTGGACAGTAGTAGAAAATGGTTGTACAACATCTGCAACATCTCCTTCCACTCTTGAGGAGATGAAAGCTCTTGAATTCAATACCAGAGCTATAAATGCCATTCTTAATAACTTGCCAAATAAAATCATTACAAAAGTCATTCATTACAACAGTGCTAAGGAAGTTTGGGACAAGTTGACTGAAATGAATTAGAATAGTGAGTTACAAGAGGATATATCTTTGGATACTGAAATAAGTTGTGAAACATCTAAGAGTGAAGAAGGTGTAAACCTTCATAGTTTTAAAAAGAAGTCCAAGGAGATCATTAATGAATATTTAAATGATCAAGAAACTTGTGTAAATGTAGATCAATCTTTGGGTGAAGTTAACTCTGAATAGGAATATGATGAACCAAAAAGTGACGTTGATTTGGAAGGTGAACTCCTATGTGCTTTAGATACTATCAAGTAGCTTAGAAAAGAAAACCAATTTTTAACAAGACAACTTCAGCAAAAAGAGAGTTTGGAAGTCAAGTTAAAAGACAAGGATGAATTGTGTAATAAACTAGAAAATGAGATTGATTCTCTAAAGAAATGTTTAGATAATGATTCCTTGTTAAAAGAACTAACTCTTAAGGATGATATGATTATAAGTCAAAAAATTGAAATTGAAGAATATAAGAGGATTGCAGACGTTGTGAGTTCTGATTTGGAGATTAAAAAGATTGTTTGTCTAAAACTTGAAGAAGAAGTAGTTGCTTTAAGAAAAGAGCTTGAAAGTATCAAGGCTCAATCCGGTAAAATCCAGAAATATGATCATAGTACTAATATATATAATGAGATGTTGGGTAGGAAAAAGCATTCTAAAGATCCTACAGGAGTGGGATATGAGGTTGGACAAAGCTCTACATACAAATCTAAACATGAAATAGTGTTTACTACTTCAGATGGAAAGAAGTTTACAACCAAGCAAACACCAGGAATGAAGGTTGATATTGGTTACAGTATTGTTGCATCAAAGGATAACATTGATACTAGAAGACAATCTGAAGGTATTCATAGAGAAAGGAAAAATGTCTTCAGATCTTCACATCCTTGGCATGATCATTCATTCAAGTATAATCATTCTTTCCAAGGATATTGTTATGTTTATAATGACTATGGTCATAAGGAAATTGATTGCATAAGATGGTCAAATAAGAATCATTCTAATGTCCCTAGAAATGAGGATGTGGTGTGTTACAACTGTAACAATTTTGGTCACTTGAGAAGAGACTATAGAATAAATACAAGTGATAATAATGTAGGGAACAATGCTGGAAATTTCTGTAGGAAGTCTTCTATTTCTCAGAACAATCACAAAGTCATTTGTTTAAGATGTAATAACATTGGACATAAAGTGCAGCAATGCAGATTCAATACAAAGACAGGTACTTTAAGCAAGCAAGTGAAAAATTCTTCATTGGAATGGAGAATAAAGAGCAATCAAGATGACAAGAAGAGCAATAAAGATGCTTATGAGAAAAACACTGTGCACTCCTTGCACAAGTGTTACCTTTCAGGTCTTGAGAAGAAGTAAAGACTTAGGGGGAGTCTATTATGGTAATATATTTTACCCCTATGGAGTCTAGAATGAGATATGGCATCTTGCATTTGCTTTTGGTGGTATAAGATGCAAAGAAATGGCTTGTAAATGCCACTATTTCATTATGTTTTTGAAATACAAGGTTGAAGTACATTGATAAGTTCATTGATGAGGTTGATGCTCAATTCTTAAGGTGTTGATGAATCTAGTGTCTTACCATCAATCTAGACAGTGTTTTGAAGGAAGAGAAATGGCTTATTTTGGCTCACATAATGTCTTTTCATAACATGTATTGCTATGAAAAATGAAGTAAAAGACATAATGAATAATGTTTGCACAAAATTGGTGGATAGTGTGTTTGGTGATGATTTTTCTTGGTCTGGTGGTTGACAGTTTTCAGAAGTTTTTGAAATGACTATGCACTTTGTTTTTAAATGAACTTTTTGGATGCTAATGAAGTCGTGAGTCTATGGAGTGTGGCATAAATAATATATGAATTATCTGCTCCTAACAAAATGGTTGGAGGTTTATGTTCAAAAGGAGTTATTATTTTTATGGGAGAAGAGTATTGAGACTTTCATGCATGAAGAAGCTGAGTTAAGATTGTGTGCTGAATGAAGATACTTACAATGTCTTTTCCAAGCTGTTATGAAGAAATTGAGTGTTTTGGTCTCTGAGTATGGTACAGTGATCTAAGTAGGTTGCTACAACAGTTTTGAGAATTGTGTATATTTATGGGATATTCTCTAGTGTTTGTTTTTTGATGAAGGAAGGTGATGAGTTGTATTAACCTCATCGTGTATGGCTGGGATGTGTTTTTGAACTTTGAAAATGAGAGTTGTGTGTGAAAGTGAGTGCAAGTTATATATATGAAAGCTGATTGAATTCATGTTTTGATAGAAACAATAGGAGAGAGCTTTGGTGTGCTTCCTTGAAGATAGATTATCTGCATGATGTTATTAAGTTTTTGATTTCGAAGTGGGAGTTATTGCATGGGTTGTTACTGCTGATTTCTCTGATAATTTTTGTGCATTTGAAGTGAGTGAAGTTGTGTTGTTAAAGTATGATGCTCTATCTTGCATTGGTTATGTGCAGTTATTCAATATGTTTGCTGCACTATTGCTCTATTTGCAGCTGGTTCTTATGGTATTTGGTTGGATTCTCAGTTGTGTTTCCTAGCATTGCACATTCTTCTCCTCTATCCTTTGTCATTGAGGCAAAAAGAGAGAGAGTCATTTGTATTTTTCCATCAAGGACAAAGGGGGAGTTTGTTGGATCTTAGTTATGATCATATGGTTTGTCCTTGATGACAAAATCCCTTTTAGTTGATTCTACTTGTTGAGTGTTTTAGATTGGTTTCTCATACTTTATCTTGGTACAGGTTTGTCTATATGGTTTACTTGTCTTGGCATTCAATGGAAAGTTTGCATTAAGAATTTTAATATATTATTGTACTGATCAGTTTGAGCTTCATGTAGTCTCTGGTTATCTTATTTGTACTTTGTTTTGGTTACAGAAATAGAACATATCGGCATGAAAATGCTAGGGTCTCCTCGATCCATTTTTCTAATAAACGTCTTTGTTGCCTTTTGACAAGACATTTCTGATGTCATGAGGATTTGATTTTACATACATGTAGCTTTCGGCGTGACATTCACATCATTTTGGTGACAAAGGAAAGGCCTATCGGCATAAGTATTTCTCACCACTGAGAGGTCTTACTGAATGAGTTGAGTCTCACTGACTAATACATAAGGAGGTTCATCGATGTAAGAAATCCCTATTGGCATGTTGTTTGATCAAGCACTTTGTGTCTTGGCAACCAGCACAACAAAGAACATATCGGCAAGAGCTGTAGCATTGATATAATGTCTTAGCAAACTTATCATGTCTCCCTGACCAGCAATAAAGGGTGCTCTTCAACAAGAGGTTTTTTCTTCATTGTAACATCTTAGCAAACTAAAATTTTCTCACCGACTGAAGGAAAAGGAACATATCAGTAGGAGTATTGTATTTGGTATGTGGTCTCACTGAAGACATATTGTCTCACCAACTGTGCACTGAAAGCTCTTATCGGCAAAGGTTGTGGCTTCAATGAAATGTCATAGCGATTTCATGGTGTCTTACCGACTTGTGCACAAAGCTTATATCAGTATGAGTTAATGATATTCAAAGTAATGTCTCAATGATTTTGTTGGGTCTTGTCGACTAAGTCTTATGTGGGGCTTTCAGTGAGAGGTTTGTAATGTCTTAGTGAATCAGAGTGGATAAAGCATTTTGGTATGACTCATGAGCATCGAAGAAAGGTCTTGGCAAGTTTGAATTCTTATACTGACCGAAAACATAAAGATATACATCTCGGTAAGAGTTAGGGTTTTCAGTGTGAGGTCTCAGCGAGTGACCTCCGGTCTCACTAATGGAACACAAAAGGACTTTTCCAGCATAAGATCTGACTTGTCTCAGCGAAAAAGAAGATGGTTGGTGACTTTTGGTATTACTCAAGCTTTCTATGAGAGGTCTCCTCGATGACAATATGCTATAGCGACACTCATAAGATAGAAGGATGCATCGGCAAGAGAACCATTATGTTATAGTGACTTACAAGGGATAAGGTCTTTCGCTAAAACACAATGAAATCTACAAAATATCTCCTCGATTATGGATTGTCTCAGTGACACCCAATGAAAGGATGACTTTCAGTAAAACAAAGCATCATCTATGAAACATCTCGCCGATAGAAAAATGTCACAGCAAAAAATAGAGGGATAACTGACAGTGATAAAGTTGCCTTCGGCATAGGTATTGAATTGTCATGGTGACATGTTTGATCATGGTGGCTCTCAGCAAAACAAAGACTTGTCTATAAGATGTCTCTCCGATATCAAAAGGCTATAGCGATAGTGAATGAAACAAAAGGGAATATTGGTGAGAAACTTGTGTATGTCTCAACAATTGGAGAGAACATAACATATGAAGTCTCAACGTGACATAATGTATTCATTATGTCTTCTCCCTGACTCTGATGGGTTATGGCGAAAGTGATAACTAAGAGGAATGTCTGGCAATTTAATTGCCTTCGTGAAAACTATCTGGATGTCTTAGCAAATGGTTAATGAAGACTCAAACATTGTGGCCAACATCATGGATTGGCATCAGATCTCAGAACAATTACATGGTAGAATATTCATTGAGTTTCCTTTTTGAGCAGTTGCATTTTTGAAATAATGGATGATTTGCAGCTCTCTGGATAAGTGTTACTCTTGATTTTTACCATCATCTATAGTCTATCATTATTTAGTTTCATATTCAAAAATCAGCAAGAGAATTTCAGAATCTTGTGAAAAATGCTTTTTGAAGATTTCTTCATAACAAACATACTTGAAATGTATATATAAACCTATGTTGAAAACAGTGTAAGAGACTGATTGTAATTATGGAATATTCTTCTTTGGCTGTATCAAATATGTATTAGATAGATGAGGAAAAAAGAGAGTTATGAGCTTAACTGAAAACAAAGATATCCTTTGATATATTATTATTGTTTTGAAAATAATATGAGGGCTTGGTGCTCAAAAAATTAGCCTATAGGGAATTGTTAATAGTGGTTTTTCAAGATTAAGCCAGTAAGGCAATTTAGGAGTGGTTTTTCTACCCCAGGAGGGTTTTCCACTCGGCAAATCTTTTTCCTCTTTGTTCTTCTATGTGCTCACTGCACTTTTCTATGTTGTTGTTTTAGTTCACTATTGGGATTATTACTGTTCTTAATTCTATTTATGAATGATTACATTCAACTCATGAATGCATTAATCATAGTAATATTGAGATCAAATCTGAGCTATGTTTTGGCAAATGCAAGATATCTCATTCAAATCATATTTTCATAAGTTGTCTAATAGACTGAGTTAATGTTGTCATATCTTTGTGCTTTCAAAAGTGATCTACTCTTTTTTCAAAAGAAAAGGAAATCATAATGAAAAATCTTGGTCAAAGTTGAAAAAGTTTTAACACTGATTCACCCCCCCTCCCAGTGTCTATCCATAACTCCAACAATACCCATTATATTGCCACTTTTTGGCCCATCATGATCTTGCACATGCCCATACATACATACATACATACATACATACATACATATATACATACATATATATATATATGCATACATACATACATAAATATATATACAGACATATATATACTTTGCCCATATTTTCTTCTATACACATTTTGTACAATTAGTCCTTTGCTATCTCTCTAATTGAGCTAACTTCAAATGCTTACAAAGACAATGGTATAGATTGTGAGTGGCTATATAATTTATTCTTATGTTTGTATATATACAATTGCACAACTATTGAGCTCCCATGTTTTTCATTTTCAATGAAGTTTGTGGGTTTATACTCTTTTATACATGGGTTTTTTGCATAAATGATTAGTTTATTGTTAATTTCTTTTGGTTATATGTTTCTATATAAAAAGAGATGCATTATCTATCATTTCATATTATACAGAAATGGGGGAATTGTAATAGATCTATTAGTCAAACATACATACATATATTTATGCATATATACATATCTATACACATGTATATACATACATGTATATATACCCATTTACACATATATATATACATATTGACACATATATATACATATGTACACACAAACACACACACACGTATATAAATTTAATCAAGACTCCAAGCTACATTAGTGTTATTCTAATACCTCTTTTACAATTTATCTATTTCTCTATAATATTTAGTTTGATGTGATGCAACTCGAATTTTCAATCAAGTTTGTGGGGTTATACTCTTTTCTACATGGGTGTTTTGCATAGATGATTAATTTATTGTTATTGTCTCACTATATGTTTATATCTTTGAGGTTAAACCCGTTTTGGAGACTTCAAAGAGATTATCGCTCTTTGTAGGTGCATAAATTGAAGTTAAATCTTCTTTCTTCTGGTAGAAATTGTAAAAGACCTACTACACAACAAATCCTATTCACAACTCGATTGATGGAAATCCCATCAGAAACTTCAAACAAATAACAAACACTCTGCATATCTATATATTTGCAATTTTTCCATCTATACAAAACCATAACGATAGACATCCATGGAAAATGACTTACAAATTCTGGAGAAAATAAGTTTTAACATAAATAATAAATAAAACATTTATACAAAACACCCAAGTAAAAAAACCTACAAATTTTGTAGCTCCACATTTTTCAAACCCTCTAATTTGCCATAAAATGGAGTAGAGGCAAATGATTTTTACAATACTCTGCTATCAAATAATAGTATCATTTTTACAATAGTCCACTATGAAACCAACAACACAACGTCTCTTTTGACAATGCAACTTAATCAATATACTTCCTCACACATTACGTAGAAAATATGAGCTACTATGGATGGAATTAAATATTATAGAGAAATAGAGAAATTGTAAAACACCTATTACACAACAAATCCTATTTAAGGCTCGACTAATGAAAATCCCATCAGAAACTTCAAACAAATAAAAAACCATTTGCATATCCATATATATACAATGAATCCTATCTTAATCTACAATTGGGCAATAAAATTACCAACCCTAACCATTTTGATGGAAGAACCTATATTTAACTACTATTGCTCCTATGGTAATGAGTATAAGGAAAAAAATGCATACAAATAACTACAAACAATAAACTAGGAATGAAAAAATTACAAACCCTCACCATATTTCATGATGAAACAAAAAAAGATTCAACTATAATTTCTCCATCCACATAAAATGATAACATCAGACATCCATGCAGAACATATTACAAATTCTGGACAACAACAATTTTAACACAAACAATTAAGAAACAATCTGTACAAAACACCCATGTAAAACAACTTACAGATTATGGAGAATGATAGTTTTAAAACTCTCCAATCTGGCACAAAAAGCAATGAAAGCTAATGATTTTTACAGTAGTCTCCTATGAAACAAACTAGTGAACCATAGGCAATTTTTACAATAGTCCGCTATCAACTCAACACCACAATGGCTCTTTCAACAATACAACTTAATCAATATACTTCCCCACACATTACACAACAAATTAGTGTTCAAACCCTAAAACCTGCTATCAAAATGAATAATAATCAGAGAATGAAGGACATAAACAATAAATTGATCTTTAATCTAAAATACCCATGCAAAACAACTTACTAATTTTGTAGCTCAACAGTTTTAAAACCCTCCAACTTGCTAAAAAATGGAGCTGAACATCATGAATTTAACAATAGCCTACTATCAAACCAACACCACAATGGCTCTTCTAACAATTCAACTTCATAAAATTATACTCTCCCACATGCTAGCATTCAATATTGCATTTACTTCATCCACCATTATGCAATGGAAAGATACATTGGCCCTCGCACCAACAAATGCTTACCATTCACCTTCCCCATATCTAGGACACCATTCTCCACCACCACCAACCCATGTAATTATAAAGGTCCATGCCACCACAAAAAAAATGGTTACCTCCCCACCGGTGCTGAGATCCTTGACACTGAAAAATCCAATTCTTGGTTGGGTTGAGAAAAATTCCTAACAGAAACTTGTAGCATACAACTAGTACATTCCTTCTCTACTAGTGTATGACCATGCCATACTGAGACACAATGTGGGATGTGGTTGAGGTGCACATTCCATGTGGATAGCCAAGTAGTGCATGGGCCACTTGGCGAGTCCATGCCGCATGATGACGCGATAAGAGGTGTAGCTGAGTACACCTCATCCGTGTGGTTGGTGCAATCATTCCACACCACATGAGGGGTTATTGTGATAGTCAGACATCGTTCCCTCCTTCCTCATTTGGTGGCTAGTTTAGTCACATAGTTATGTATTGTACCATTTTAGAGATTATGAATCTTCTTTTGATTCTTGATGACTTTTATTTTGAATTTGAGGACTAGAAAAAAATTCATTTATCTTGTTTGTGATAGTTTATCCACATCTTGTGATCTTATTTGCATGTATCCCTCATAGTTACATTTGATTTAGTGTTGAAATTGAACACATTTCTTGCTTTATTATTGCAATTGAGTCTTTATTTGATAATTATTTATGATCTTTGGTGGCTAAACTAATTTTCTTTTTTTTTTTTCAAATGTTGGTCTTGTGTTGTAATGTGATTCCTCATCGAGAATGGGAAAGCCAGACTCAATTGAGTGTATATGAGGAAGTAGATGCAGGGAACCTTGAGGATGGTGGTATGTGAGGCTATTACACAGCTAGGACCACTACCCACCTATGTGTGATGACTATCTCTTGGAGGCTAACCACCTTATTCAACAACAGATAGGTCATTGTGGTCTTATTTGGATGGTCTCACCATGCGTGTGTGGCCTAACACCATCAAACTACTAAGTGTGAGGTATGGATTATGTGAGATGGATATTGGCTCTTGGCTCATGGTTTATGCATCATTGATTAGTATGTTGCTTATTGGTGTCTAGATGGACCCTTGTGTAGCCTTGTGATGTGATTCCCAGTGATGTAAGTATGTATGTATGTATAAATGCATGTTTCATCTTAGATATGGTTTCGCGTGAAAGTTTCAAAAGTTGGCTTATTATGCTTTAGAAAGTGTAAATTATTATTTTTTTGTTGAAAATGAAGCCAAATATGTTCTCATGTGTGAGATTGGAAGTGTGTGGAAAACAAATATTCTTGTAAATTATGGTGTTTTGGAAAGAATTTATTGCTTATGAATCTTCTTTACCCTTTTCTTAGTGGAATTAGTGTGTATCTTAACCTATCCTTGGATGAATGTGGATGTTAAAATAAATCCTTATTTTGAGAATTGTGACACATGTGATGTTAGCAAAATTAACCATGCTATTTTGTTTCATGTTGAGACCTTATGAGTAAGGCATATGTCAATATATTGATAATGATTATTAGAAGAGTGAATTTTATATGGATGTCTTGTCTATTCCGTTTAGTGATGAATGATGTATATTATATTTCTCATCTTTGGGATGAAGTACAATTCTTTTAATGATGATTAATGGATTTTTAGTACTAATGTGTGACATGATTGCATATTGAGTTTACATGACTTCTAGGAGTAAGTCAAATCTTAGGGAGGGAGATGTAACATCTCTCTAAACCCAGGCTGGTAAGATAGCATTTTGATTTTGATTTGATATTTTGAATGTTAAATGTTATTATAATGAGGTTGGATATTGTTTATTAAGTGAAAGGTTTTCATGATTAGCTATGATGATGCAATTAATTGATATATATGGTAGTTAACTACAGTCAGGATGTAGTATGTGCTTCGACTATGTATATATGTATATGCAATGTGTATGTTATAGGTACTAGGTATCGACTCCAGCTAGCTTCACAGGTCTGAGTGTATCTTCTCTGATGGTGGTTAACAGGAGATAGCACATTGGCCAACCCTTGACCTATACCCTTATCGTTGTACCCAGTTGGGTATGATCTGTCTTTGATTAATTAGTGCAAACCTTAGATACCATGATTGGTCACATTCCAGAAAAACTTAATCCCTTATGTGGTTAGCCTATGAAGAGTGTCTTAGCTTTTGAGTTAAATTTCCTTTTTCGATAAATTTTAATATAGGAAATGCATTTTATGATTAAAAGGGGGAATTTAATATTTGAAAGGGCTAATTGGGCTTATGTGTATTTTTTTTTACCGTAATTGCATAATTTGTGTGACTAGATCCATTTATTAAATTATAAACATTTTTTTATTGTTTAATTTTAAGTTGTCATATAAAGACCTAAATTAGGATTTTAATGTTGAATGCTAATTTATACTTTAAACTGAATTTTTAAATTATAAATTGGAAAAATTAGAGGAAATGATATAAAATAGTATATATTAAAAGATAATTCTTAATATGGCTTTTCAAAAAGTGAAAGGGGAAAAGGAGTTTAAAAAGGAAAACGAGAATTCATTTTTTTTGTAGCATAGAAAAATTGATTTGTTCATTGTGGGAGCAATTGGGCATGAAATTTCATGGGAGCAGTTGCATTTGGATAGGAATGGGGAAAGGAAATGATGGCTGCAATTTCGTGTGCTTTCATGACTTCTATGCAAACTTCTTCTCACATGAATTTCATGCTTGGGAATGAAGGTATTTTATGATTTATTTATATTTTCTTGAATTTAAAAGTTTTTAATGATTCTAAATGTATTGGTAGTATGTTAGAATCATTCTGTGAATTTTATTTTGATCAAATTGATAGAGTATAATTTATTTTGTGAATTTCCCCAAATATGGGTTTATCATGCCAAATTTTTAATTGGAGGCACAAATTGTTGTTTTTATGTTAAAAGAGTGTTTTTGGGCACATTTATACAAAAAGGGTATTCTTACAATTTTGATTTTCAAAATTTGAAATTTCAAACTTTTTCAAGCTCTATCAATGATGAAACCTGGTTATTTGTGAAAATTGGATTTTTTTTAATGATAAATGGTTGCTTTTATATTAAAAGTGTGTTTATTCAAACATTTAGATCAAAAGGGTATTCTTACATTTTTAATTTTTGAAATTTGAAATTTTAAGCTTTTTCAAACTTCATCAATGGTGGAACCTAGTTATGTGTAAAAATTTGGAATTTATTTTAAAGTGAAATTTTGAGAATATTATTGCATATTATAATATTGAATGCTAGAAAATTTATATGAATTCTTTGAATGGGATGGTTTCGGATATTTTTGCTTGTTTAAATTTCTGATTTACTATTTTAGTGTAAAAATGTGAAGTGTCGCAAGAGGTGTGAATGCCTTGTGTTTTCGGATGTGAATTCCATTGTGAATTTCACTATTAATTTGGCTATATTTCCTTGTTCATATGGAATGAGATGAACCCTAGGACTAGGTACTAGAGTGATTCATGGAAGTCATTTATGGTTTATTGGATACCCCAACATGCCTTTAGTGCTCTCATAGGCTAAGGATGGTTGGGAAGACATTCCCATTCATGGAGCATGGGACTTGTGTAGTTGTGAATTATTTTTGTATGAAAGGATTCCAAATTTATTTGATTCCATTCCTTTGGGCACACGTTATGACTCTCCCTATGCTTGCACTCTTCCATCTAGATCCTATTTTGAGTAGCACCCGGAAGATGTATGTTCCTTCCTCTTTTGGTGTTGGGTATGAATACTATGTTCATGTCTTGTGGAACGAATTGTATCTCATTTAATTCCTCTTATGATTGATTGGAATATTAATTTTTAATGTCTTGTATTTCATTGATTCCTCTTATGAGTGACAGGTGTGGCATGTGATTTTCATGTGTGAGTAGCTTGTATGCCACGTATTCCATGTGTCAGAGTGTTCTCTTACTATGTGTTAATGCATTAAATTCTTTATGAAGTTGCATGAATTCTACTCTTCTCCTTTGTGTGAATTGAGTTGCTTTGACATATATGTTATTTGCCCCTGATTGCCAGGATGTCTATCCTTATCTTGAATGAAGTGTATTCATTGTGATTGGCGTGTGTGTAGGCCTATACCTCTGTGCTTGAATCTTGCTTGAGTGTTTGAGCCATATGAATATCTCCATGAGCATGGTGGGGTCGATCGTGGGTACCACATGGTTGGGTGGCATTGCAAACCATAGTTAGGGACCAAAGATCTTAGTGTGGTGGATCTACTTCAAGTTTTTGTGCCTCCTTCTTTTTGCTCTCATGTCTCCTTTTCGCCATGCTTTCTTATTAGTGTAAAGGTTATAAATACATAATTCAAGGGCCCTTGTGTCCTAAGCATGTAATTTTAATATTTTTATTGGACCTTGCTCATGAAGGATGTTGTAATCAAATAAAAATGAAAATAGTGGTATGCTTGATTAGTCTAGATTTGGTGACTCGGTGTGGGTGTGGAGCACCTATTTATTGTTTTTTCTTTCCTTTCCAAATGGTGTATAATGGTTGAATGAATATAGGAATATTTTTTTGGGTTTTAAAACGAATTTAGTATCCTTGTTATCCATCTCTTGTGTGGTGATCATTTATGTGTTTCTAGGAAGGTTTTGCGACTTGGCTTCGGCTGTGTATTTCCCTCATGCTATAATCTACAAAAGTTCTAACCCATTGCAGCTTTCTATTATTGTTTTGTGTTGCTGCTACAAAATTTATGGCGCATATGAGCTTTTTGTTTATGTCCTATGTATTTCTAGAGCATCGATGCAGAATATTTATGGTGCGTCAGTGTAGAATATTTCTGGAGCATCAAGCAAAAATATTTTTGGAGCACCAACACAAAAATTTCAGAGAAGGAAGTTCTAGAGCAAAATTTTTGGAGCTATCTTATTTACTCTAGATTGGATTTTCTCTAGAGGGTTAACTACTCTTCTCCTTTGGGTTATGCATTTGGGCATGTTTGGCCATGTATTTTGTTGATATATCGAATTAACAACCACTTTTTGAGTAAGTTATTCTCTATGTTTCAAAAAATTTTATCTTGTCCTCTTTTGGCACTTACACTTCAGCGTTGCCTAGCGGGATGTTACAAAAGATTATAGATTAAAAAATACTTATCTCTTTTCTTTCCATTCCTTCTTTCACTATCTATTATTTTTCCATAATTTTTGTATAAAAATAATAAACGTGATGGATAGTCAAAATAGCTCACACGCTTTATACTTCTTCATACAAGTAAATAGACAAATTAGATAGACATGAGAATTTTCTATAGAATTTCTTTTGATGTTACTTGACTCTCTCATATCACTCTACTTTTATCATACCCTTTGACTCCATGCACCATAAAGTATATTTATTGGAGTTTTATTCTATACCATAACTCTTTTGAATACCTTTAGGCATGTATAGGAAGAAATCATTTATTAGAAAGTTTGGCTATCATAGACATATGCATATCAAAAAGGTAGATGTGATAACTTATAGGAATGATAAGAGTTTTTCTTAGGAATGATAATTAAAAATACATAAATTTAAAAAATTTCATCTAGGGTTTAATATTTAAGATCTCATATTTAAGATTTAACATGATTTACATTTCTTTTTTATAACGCATGCATTATAATTTAGAGTTTATGGTTTACAAATTGAATTAGTTAGGGTTAAGGGTGTTAGGCTTTGTAGTTTTAGTTACATAGAGTATAAATAATATGGTCTAGCACTTATAATTTAGGATATGCATGGTTTATGGTATACAATGTTTATAGTGTATGATTTAGGATTACAGGTTTAGGTTTAAGGCTGTAAATGGATGAAGGATTATATTTTTAATGCTTTTTTGTCAAGGGTTTATAATTTATAATTTTGGGTTAAGGGTTTATAGAATTTGGAGTCCATGATTTAAGGTTTACTATAAAGGGTATCTAAGGTTAATGATGTGTATTTTATGGTTATGGAAATATTTGGAACACTTGCCCAAAAAAAAACTTGTCAAGCCAAAAATTGGAGGTTTTAAAACTTGGCAAAAAACTTGGGAACTTAAAAAATTGCTTAAATTTCATTAGAAACACACTTTTTTTGCAAAATTCAATGACAAGATGAATCCAATTAGTCCATAAATCAGTACAAAAGTGTTTTCTATTATTTTTTATTGTCTTTAATGCAAATTTATTACAAAATTGCATTCTCATTTGGAATCCCGATGGCTAAAATCCTAAAAGTCTGATACATGAAAATATTAAAACTAGAACTAGAAGAAAATACAAAACAATAACTAAATACATGTTAGGCTTTTCTCTTCCCTAGTCTAGCAGCAGCTAAGGAAGGTGTGGGTCCTCTAGCCCTGTTGCGTGTGCGTGGTGGCAGTGGCGATGCTACTATTGTTGGCTCCTTGGTTGGCATGGAAGGTTGAGTATCTAGCTTTGGTAGACTCTCATCCACATCCTTAGGAATGTCCTCCAACCCTACATCTCCTAATGCACCAATATCCTCCATTTCTTGTATGTCAAAGTCAAGGATCTTGTCTGACGTAAACAATGGAAGCTACTCATCTTGCCCTATCCAATCACTGTAAGGATCTATCTCATCTAAATCAATAGTATCCAATTATTTTTCTTCTACTCTCTTTGTGTGCAACTAAAGGTTGTATTGCACAAAGAAAAAGTCATTTAGGTATTTTTGTGCTAACTTTTTCCTCTTCTTCGTGTGAATGGCTTCAAACAAGCTCAAATTTCACTCACAACTAGATGCACTACAAACTCTCAAATATTTTTTAAATGAAATGAACATCAAAAAAGAGGTTTTCAGCTTTATGTTCTATGCAATTGATATTTTGTGTCGAAATCAAAAGTTTTTGGCAAGTACTCACCAAAACAACTCACGAGTTCAACTCAAGGAAACTTGTTTTAAAAAAAACTCACGATTTTTCTATGAGTCTTCCATCTATGGTTATGGGTTTATATTTTATGATTTAATGATTAAGGTTCTAAGTATATTAGTCATTAATTTTTTATATTGGAGGCTACCCTTATTTTTTTCTCAAATCATATGGCCACATATTGTGATGGTTGAGTGCACTCAATACTACCACTACATACAAAAAAAGGTGGAAATTTTGAGTAGTGTGACTTAAAATGGAGGGAAAACATGTTTGGATAGTATTAGAAACCTTACAATTCTAATGTTTGAAGTATTTAATTTAATTATTTATTCATTTATTGCACCCACATATTTAGGATTTGGATGTGTGTACCAAGTTGAGGTAAAAAATATGGCTAATATTTTTGAGGAAAATTAAACATAATTAATTCACATTATAAGATAATAATATTATAATATTATAATGTGGTTACATTATGGCTTATACATGGCTTGTAAGCTTGAGTTATAGTGTGAGTGTATCATGTACATATACTAGAAATGTCATGCATTTGTATTTATATGTAACTAAGTATAATTTTTGAATTTCATCCCCATCAGATTTCAATTTATGATGAAACCACCACCAAAATATTTACCTACTTCTTAGTTTACTTACCATATATAAATATATACATACATATTGTAGACTTGCAAAATTATCATATTGCATTTAATCAAATCCATTCATCAAATAAATCAAGTTCATTAAAATCAATCTCTAAAGTCATCCATTTAAATTAAATAAATCAACTTTCTTTAAACTGGTCCTAACATCACCCTCTTTGATTAATAAATCAAATTTTTATTTAATTAAATCTAAAATCATCTTTCATCTCCTTTTGATTTATTTTAATCCTTAAATCTAAGTCAAATGAGTCAAATTACCTAATCCTGTTTTAAATTAACTAAATTAGGATTAATGTTAATCTTAATGCATGTAACATTCTCTAGATTTTCCCATTTGCACAAATAAAGGATTTTAATTCATTTATTAAATCCTCATTTTCCCTCAACAAGGCATCTTTGGAGAATATTCCTTGAAGTTTGAATTCAAATCAAGTTGACTTGTCCCTTCCAACATGGCATTAATTATCCTCTTACATGTCTCCCACTTGGAATTTAAGCCCCTTCTTCTCCCTCCAACAAGCCAAATTTGAAATTTGAAAAGGCCACCTAATGCCATTTATTGGCACATTGACCAAAACTTGCACATCCTCCATCCACTCACATTTGGGCAAGTGGCTCATTCCTATTGGTTGAATCTTTGTCCCACATTCACCCATTTTGGATACTTCTCCATCCTATCATTCTATAAATGGGAGGTCTCATTCCTCATTTTAGCATCCATAATCTTCATGCAAAGTTACTCTCTCCATATTGAGAGCTAATTTTTCCCATTATCATTTGCATCATTGATTTGTCAAGGGTTGGGAAATGGTCACTTTTCACAACAAAGTGACACCAATCCACTATGGGATAGGTATGCATTTGTGCTTCTTTGATACTTTCAATTAGTTTATTTAGTCATTTTTTTTGTGAAGTATGGTGCATTATCTCATAGGAGTATTTAGTAAATTTGCATGAACTAACCTTTGTCATTGAGTTTAGAATGTATGCAGATTTTATTGGTGCTCACATATGGCACTGGAGGGGTTGAACATTTTTTATGTTTTTGTTGTTATTTTTAAATCTCTCTTTTGTAGGTCGAAATGCCTTTCACAAAGTAACCTTTAAATATTGAGATTATAGGCATCTTGAGTCTGTTACTTACTTATACTTGAATGACATCTTGAATCTAGTTTTGCTTTCATCATTACTCACATGCACTTGCACTCATGACACACAAGTCGGTATTTTTATTCACTATTTTTTTCTTTCTGATTTCAATATTTGAATCCATCTTGAATGTGGCAGGTGAATCTTGCATTTTATTTTAAGTATCACGTCAAATAGTTCATAAAATATCAGTGTGTCGAATGGGTGAGCTATTTGTATAAGTTGTTATTACATATACAAGGTGGTAAAAGAGCACCTACTAAGGAAAAATGAATATCATGGAATATACCAATACATTATTATTCAAAGCTATGTTCTTTTGTAACAAATATTGAACACAAGTAGAGGAATTGTATAAGAGGTGTTAGATTGATTCTTTATTGTTCATGTCTTTTTCTTTGTGTTTATTATTCCTTCTTATATGGTCATATCTTTGATGTTATACCCATTTTGGAGAGCTGAAAGAGATTATACCCATGTATGCAGAAATTATGGTTAAATATTCTTGTTGTTGTTAAAAAATATGACCAAGGATAGTATTTTTCCTGTTGTTTGTTTATTGTTTGTAGGTATCTATGTCCACTTTTGGCTTTATAGCCATTAACATAGGAGAAATTATAGATTAAGAATAGTTTTTTGGATGTAAACTATTATTCTAATAGATCTTTTAGAATTTCTCTATTCGCTTGGGTTGACTATGAAAGAGTATAACTTGAATTTTGAATTCATAGCTCAACTCTTACACAAATTGCTTATCTTGTATTAATATGTTTAATATGGGTTTTAAGACATAAGAGAAAGAGAATATAATGAAACATATTATACAAAATACAAGGAGCTTCAAAGAGATAAGAGAAACATAATAGCATGAAACATATTAATACAAAATAAGCAATCAATGCAATAGTTCACATTTTCCTATCAGCTATTTGTTTGAAATTTCCATTGGGGTTTCTATAAAATTCAAGTATAGGACCATGGGAAAATCTAATCTGAACAACAAACTATAGTTATTGTAGTCAAGTACATGTAAAAATCCATGCATGAATGTTTATATAAAGCAACAAATATATAGAGGTATCTAGCCATGGAGGGGGGAAAAAATTCAATGTATAAATCAAGAAAATATAAATATGTAAAACAAACCTTGTTTGTAATTACAGCTCTGATCATCTTTTAGGACCAATTGTCCAACACATGGGCTGCATTTTTGCTTGTTGATCTATCTTTGCATTGAGTGCAAGATGATACAACTACAAAGCAACATTTCGTATTGTTATATCAAAATACATGTCTAAAATTAGATAAGTATGGAATGGGGAAAACACATTGCATAATGGCTTATCGAAGGAATAGGAGCAGAGATATCGTAGGCAACGAAGGAGGACAACCACAGAGCTCTCCAAACTAGCACATAAGGGAGGTGTATAGTAGTTTCTTTGAGAAGTGTACTATGAAAAAATCACCATAGTCTGTCATTTCACAAGGGAACCAAAACAATTGACTTCCTTATATTAGAACAATGAATATTAGATGTACTTATTTGCATAGCATTCGGAAACAATGGTAGGATGTACCAACTGTCACATGAGCGAGCACCTACCATTCTAAGTCCCTTGAATGAGGAACAATCAGGAAACGATGAAGCCAATAAATTCATCCTCTAAAGGGGGAGATATAAAGTATAAAGAATAAGAAACAAAGGTGGAGATAGGAAGGGATAAAGAGAAGATAAAAATTAAAATTAATAGAAACTCTTAAGTTTATACAGAGTCAAAAGAAGAGGGTGCACATAGCTAGATGGTAAACTTAATGAGAAGTAATTTTTTTTCCTAAATATGCAAGTAGGCCATGCTAGGAGATGGAAGGAATGTGTGGGAGATTGGTATGAATATTAGAGTTCCACAGAGAGGGAAAAGTTTGAGCCATGATATTCGGGAGCTAATTCAAGTAAACATCAAGCATCATCTGTAAACCATATAAATTTTTTGAGAATTTGATGAATTGGAGGGTTGATGAAATGAATGAGAAGGAGAACATTCTGCAGAGGAAAACTAAGGGGCGTACAACAAGATTAAAATTATAGAGAATAAAGGATAAAATAAGGAATTGGCTCTTTCTATATTCTAAAATGGCATATCTTTCTATATTTTCAATATTTTTGTGAGACTCAGATATACTATTATCCCTCTTTCCTTTCTCCTTAAACAATATTCAAATAGACAAAGCTTATATATTCAAAAAATCATCTCCTCTAAGACTAAATCACCCACTATATCATCAAGTGTAAGTTTTCAAATGTTGAAACGATTATAATAGTCGTCACCAAGTTATCTAATGAATCTAGATAAATAACGAAAAAGGACCATGCATTTGATCTTCATATTCCATTTCACACTAACTATAACTAGATTACAATAATGTTGAATCATTTGAGTTACTTATCAAAAGTATCATCCCCACTCTTCCTCAAATTGTACAACTTATTTTATGGAAAAATATTCATATAATTTTTTTTTCTTATTATAGATTCACCAACTATTTATAGAGGATTTATATAGTGTGTTATTAATGAATTTTTTTTGAAAGAGGAAAAATGGGTTTTACAGGGACCCAAAACTACAAAGTTTACAATAAAAGAGATAAATCATGAAAGAACCCAGAAACAGAGAGGTTGTAGAGAGGAGATTATCATAAGAAAGCAACAACCACCGACAGAATGCCAATAAGGGCCACAAAAAAGACCCCAAAAAGACCAGACTCAATACCAACAACAACTAAGCTTGGGACTTTAAAATTTGCATTGTCTTAGCTTCCATGTCTTTCATCTCCTAAATCCCCTTCTTTAAGATCTAGACTATTTGGGGAGTAGGAGGCACTTTCCTCTTAAGGTTGGCACGGGTCCTCTTCTATATTCCTTGGTCCTCATTCTTGCTTTTATCCTTGTCCTCTTCCAGGTCAACAACCAACAAGCCCTGTTGTGACTTTTCCAATTTTTTAGACATTGCATTAATGATAATGGAATTGTGTCTTTCCATTCTATGGATTTTTTCCACAATAATTTTCATATTTTTTTTATTACAACAATTTCAGCTTCCAAAGTATTATACCTATCCTCAATGTCATCATCTCCCTTCCCTTTATTGTTCCTATTCTATTTTCCTTCTTCATTGTTAAGAGCTAAAAACTTCAGTTCTAGTTCCTCCAACTTGTCATTTAGAACCCTATTTTTGAGATTAAGATCATTTATTTCTTGATAGGCCCATTTCATAACCCTAAAATTATCACTAGTTGACACCACTTCTAGTAGAGGATAGGATATCTCTAGACTGATCCCAATCTAAAATGAAGTTGAAATCATCCGGGTGGGGGGAGCTGGGAAATCTAGTTCCAACATCTCTGAAAGAGGTAGGAAGGGAAGAAACAAAAACTATACTAGCTTTAGGGTTTTCATTTTTTTCCTCTAAAGAGTGTGCAGAGTAGGAAACCAACTTATTGGCAAGGGAATCCTTGAGAGTAGGTTTCTTTAAAGGTGTTGGGAAACTAGGGTAATTTTCAGATTTAAATTTGTGTGCTGGGGTTTAGAAAGATGTGTTTTTTTTGCTAGAAAGGATAGGGGACAAATGTGCTTCAAAAATTCTCTTCGAGTTAGGCTTAGAATGATTCTCTGAGCAACCACGATCTGTATCATATTCATTAGACATCGCGGAGGCAATCGATTTGGATAAAACTAGCAGGCTTTGAAAATGTTCATAGATCAACCTAATAAGCCCAGGATGAAGAATAGGGTATATGTTGGGATTTTTCTTAAGTTTCTCAATGCTATTTCTCAATGAATATAACAAGTAATGAGGCAAAGAATTCTATACTCTATGGTAGAAGTGGTTAATGAGAGAAAAATGATAACCATAAACTCTGGTGAATCTCCCATCCAAGGTAATATACTCCATAATGACCCAAAGCACCTTTCTCCAAAGTGCCTTGATGGAGTCAATTTTGAAATAGCAGTTGGAAACTTTGACTAGATTCAGTTTCTCCTTTTCTTTCTTCTAGAAATTGATTACTATCTCATCTGAATACCTTCTATCACAATAAAATTGGATGCCCTCAGTGGACATTCCAATCACCTCTCCTATGATTTGCTCATCTAGTTTCACCTTTCTCACAAAAAGGATAATTTATCCATTATTATAGTTGTTCTCAATGTATTCAGTGGCCTTGGGATTAGGCCCATGAAGCTTTTCTAGGAAAGGAACCAAACCACCATGCTCAACCTATTTCCAAACCTTAGCATTCCTCATGTGCATTTCATAGCTATTTGGCTCGATTCTTTTCTTGTGCCCCCCATACTCCCATGCACCTCACTACAATCTCTACCAGCACCGAAAACCTATTGTAAATTTATGCAACCTTTCCAATGAACCCACAAAGCATGTCGCTTTTCCTTACTAGCTAAGTTATTTGACACGGACCCATCAAATCTATTGATTTTGATGTACTTAGCCCTTTTCCCTATCATCATTAAAGATATTTTCCTCTTTCCCATGCGTAACACCATAATCTAATAAGGCCTTGACTTCAGCTCCCAAGTCCTTAAAATTCTGCCACGTGTTCAAACCTCCCTACTTAACCCCCTCATTCACAAAGTAATCTGTCACACTGTTAGCTTCCTTGTAGATGTGAGAGATTTTAACTTTTTTGAACTTATCTAAGATAGATTTAGCATCTTCAATCCAATTCTTAATAGAATATGAGGGGGGCTCCTACCTACGATACAGTCAATGATTTTTTTGGAGTCCCCTTCAAGCCATAAATATTTTATATTAAGATTATGTGCTAAATTTAAAACTTGAAAAGCTCCTATAACCTCTGCCACATGGTTAGATTGAGAACCAAGGAAAAATGGCCACAACTACCAAAAAGTTACCATTTGAGTCCCTTAACACACCTCCACTTTTGGCATTCCCCAGATCAACTAAGAAAATTCTAGGAGGGATTTGTGCCCTCTTATCCATCACAACATAGTATATTGGTGACATAGATGTATTTTTGTTTTCAAATGTGTCAAAGCACAGTTCTTGTTCTACGATTAGAGCATCCACCTTGATATTCCATAACTCAATTTAAATGTTATTAATTATTTTCATCTTTAATCTAGATGTGGTATAATCTTCCATAGAACAATTATATTTTTGTGTACATAACTCTTAATTAAATCAAGATTAGGTCTTAAAAAAATTCACCTTAGAACACCTAGGAGTCAAGTTAATAGGATTTAATACCAATTGAAAGCAAAGCAAGATGGTGGAAATGATTCCTACTATAATCTATGAGGATATATAATGTAGAGATAGATAGACTCTTGACAATTTCTAATAAGAAAATGGCACATGCAAAGACATGTTATTACATGCGACTCAAAAAAGAATACTTGGCATAATACTACCTTAGGAAAAATATTTGAAGAATAATCTAGCCTCCAAATGAAAACCAATTTTATTCATATACAAATCAATGCAATGTTAGAGTTGTTTTGAAAGAATAGTGGTACTTTTGAAACATTATAATAGTGCCTCCAACACAAGCACTCAATAATAGTGATGTGAAAAACTACAATGTTTGAATGTTTTTTAAAATCATGTGCTAGAAATTTCTAGTTAATTTAGTTGAACAAATATTTGCATACAATATGACATCCAAATTAAACTGATTTAATTGATAATAATTAGAAACTACCACTACCAAAATTGGGCATTGAAATATCCTTATCCTACCATTTGTCTAACTACTCTATGATTCTCTCCATGTCCACAAATAACTCCATCTCATCCTATTCTTTCCTTACTTGTAGCTCTTACACAACTTAAAATTTATAATAGTTGCAATTAGCAACTGCCATCACACTAAATGAGTATAAATGTTTTCAATTTAAAGAAAAAATGGGGTGAAACTGAAAACCTTTTCCTAAAATTAGTGAAATGTTAAATTGGATTAGTAATTTTGGATTATCATAGTCAAAATTTAAATATGTGATAAGAACAAGAATTCTAGCTCTAAATCTAACATCCAAATTACTAATAATTTTTAAAATGGTTAAGACTAAGAGTTAGAAATACTAAGTGCACACAAAAGTGCTCATGTTTTTGTCCCTAAAATGCAATAGACAATCTAATGTATTCATTCTCAATTTTTGCAATAAGAATTTTTTTAAACCAATAGGAATAAATATAGCTAATAGTGAGTACTACAAATTGTATCTTTCTTTTAAAAAAAGCGTGTTTTTTTAAGTGAATGCATTATAAAACTCATCAATGAGCATGCTTGTCATATATATTCAATAAAATGAAATTTAATTATTTAATACATATAGAATAAAATGTATAACAATCTTTTTTTCCAAATTTTTTCTAGCATATAAAAAAATAATACATATACACGTTTTGAGAGATATGAAGACATTAGTAAAAGTAACTCAAAACAAATATTCTCATTTATTCTCTCTCTCTCTATATTCATGTATGTATGTGTGTGTATATATTTATATATAGTTAGTAAACTAAGAGGTAGGTAGATATTTTGGTGGTGGTTTCATCATAAAATGGAATCCGATGGGGATGAAATTCAAAAATTATACTTAATGTTACATATAAAGGAAAATGCATAGCATTTCTACTATATGTACATGATACACTCACACTTTATCTCGAGCTTACAAGCCATTTCTAAGCCATAATGTAACCACATTATAATATTATCATAACATTATCTTATAATGTGAATTAATTATGGTTAATTTTCCTCCAAAATATTAGCCATTTTTTTTTACCTCAACTTGGTACACACATCCAGATCCTAAATATGTGGATGCAATAAATTGATAAATAGTTAAATTAAATAATTCAAACATTAGAATTGTAAGGTTTCTAATACCTATCCAAACAAGCTTTCCCTCCATTTTAAGTCACAGTACTCAAATTTTCCAACATTTTTTTGTGTGTAGTGGTAGTATTGAGTGCACTTAACCATCACAATATGTGGCCATATTATTTTAGAAAAAAATAAGGGTAGCCTCAAATATAAAAAAATTAATCACTAATATATTTAGAACCTTAATCCTTTTATCATAAATATAAACCCATAACCATAGATGGAAGACTCGTAGAAAAATCGTGAGTTCTTTTTAAAAACAAATTTTCTTGAGCTGAACTCGCAAGTTTTTTTAGTGAGTACTTGCTGAAAACTCATGAGTTCAACATAAAAGCTCTACTACACAGATCATATAGCTAAAAAAATCTTTTTTCATGTTCATTCATTTAAAAAATATTTGAGAGTTTGTAGTGCATTCAGTTGTGAGTGCAATTGGAGCTTCTTCGAGGCCATTCACACCAAGAAGAGGAACAAGTTAGTAGAAAAACACCTCAATGAAATTTTCATTGTGTAATACAACCTTTTATTGTGCACAAAGAGAGTAGAAGAAAAATCATTGGATCCTATTGATTTAGATGAGATAGATCCTTACAGTGATTGGACAGGGCAAGAGGAGTAGCTTTCATTGTTTACCTCAAACAAGATCCTTGACTTCAAGAGACAAGCAATGGAGGATATGGGTGCATTAGGAGATGTAGGGTTGGAGGACATGCCTGAGGATGTGGATGAGAGTTTTTGAGAGCTAGATACTCAACCTTCCATGCCAACCAAAGAGCCAACAATAGTAGCACTGCCACCGCCACCATGCACAAACGGTAGGTCTAGAGGACTAACAACTTCCCTAGCTATTGCTAGACTAGGGAAGAGGAAATCCTGGCATGTTGTATTTAGTTTTTGTTTAGTATTTGCTTCTAGTTCTAGTTTTACTGTTTTTATGTATCAGACTTTTAGGCTCTTAGCCATTGACATTCCAAATGAGAATGAAATTTTGAAATCAATTTGCATTAACATTAATCAAAATTAATAGAAAAAAATTTTGTACTCATTTATGCACTCATTCAATTCATCTTGTCATTGAATTTTGCCAAAAAAATGTGTTTCTAATGAAATTTAAGCAATTTTTTAAGTTCCCAATTTTTTTTTTGGGCGAGTCTTCCAAATATGCCCATAACCATAAAATACACACCATTAACCTAAGATACCCTATATAGTAAACCTTAAATCATGAACTCTAAATTCTATAAACCCTTAACCCAAAACTATAAATTATAAACCCTTAACAAAAAACCATTAAAAATCTAATCCCTTATCCATTTAAAGCTTTAAACCTAAACCCTTAATCCTAAATAATACCCTATAAATGTTGTATACCATAAACCATGCATACAATAAATTATAAGTGCTAGACCATATTCTTTATACTCTATATACCTAAAACTCCAAACCCTGACACTCTTAACCCTAACTAATTCAAATTGTAAACCATAAACTCTAAATTATAAAACATGAGTTGTAAAAAAGAAATGTAAATCATGTTAAATCTTAAATCTAAGATCTTAAATATTAAACCTTAGACAAAAATTATAAATTTATATATTTTTAATTATTATTCCTAAGAAAAACTCTAATCAATATACTTTATGGTACATGGAGTGAAAGGGTATGATAAAAGTAGAGTGATATGAGAGAGTCAAGTAACATCAAAAGAAATGCTATAGAAAGGTCTCATGTCTATCTAATTTGTCTATTTATTTGTATGAAGAAGTATAAAGCATGTGAAATATTTTGGCTATCCATCACAGCTATTATTTTTATATCAAAGTTATGGACAAACAATAGATAGTGAAAGAAGGAATAGAAATAAAAAAGATAACTTTTTTTTTTTATCTATAATCTTTTGATCTTTCCAAACTCTATAATCTTTAAAATATATTTATAGGACACCACTTCTTACCA